>JAODKE010000088.1:5645923-5683763 GCA_026779605.1 Mormyrus hasselquistii
TCCTCCGCCCGTCGTGGTGGGGAGGGGGGCCCCACCAGAACACCACCCCGTTCGTCAGGGAAAAACCCCCCGAAGCGCGACCAACCCCCCCCCCCCCCCCCCCCCGAGGGTGGAATGGGGGCATGTTTCACTATACACCCTAAAATTAGCAGCCTTGTAAGATAATTACCATGAACTGTCTATAGATAAACACACAAACATATAAAGTAACTACATATGAGGAATATAAGTCAACATATGTGTTACAAATAAACGTGTGTTGATATTTAACACGTACATGTGACTGTGATCTGATCTGTTGTGAAAGTGTCCAAGTCTAAATCATAAATATAAATCATATCAATATTAACATTTTAACCAAACAACTGAGCAAAGCTAGTTTGAACAGAAAACCCCTTCTGATAATGCAAGTAAAAGACAGGTTTTGTTATCATAACAAAACATAACACTCAGAATGAATCCATAATCCAGTTCAAAGAATGAAAATCTCTGTTGTTTTACTGTGTAATAAAACACTGGTGATCTCACAGATCTGGAAACAGAGATACAGAATCAGGATGTTTGTGTGGATGATGTCAGACAGCAGAGCTCCAGAATGCCGAGGCCTGAATGGCTGCCTCTTTGGGACGCTGACATGACTGAGAAGCAGACAGATTCTGAGGGAAACCAGACATTTAGGAAACAGAGCTTTCTGTGGGCCGCTTTCACGGGCAGAACCTCAGTGGTCCCAGTTCAGTTCAATGGGCAGCTGAACCACGGCTGGGGCGTCATTCAGAACATGTCGGGGAGGATCTCCACACTTACGCTGGCAGCTGGGCGGTCCGAAGAACCCGGTCGGGCAGCTAGTTGTGTCTGCGGGTAGATTATAAACATTACTCTCCTTCATTTTGATTGGACCACACAGATCCAATGCACAGTTCTATCCTTCAGTTTGATTGGACCACACAGAAGCAAGGCACCACGCTCTCCTTCAATTTGATTCCACTACATTAATCAAGACACTGACAACAGCTGATCCTTGACTTTGGTTACAGCCACACACAGACACACTCGAATAACCGTCACCCCAAACCAGTATCCCCCCAGAAAGTTGTTAATCACTCTCTGCATCCCATTAAATGCCATTTCTTTAATAGTCAGGTGATGACACCACTTCATTTACTGCTTCAAACCTTTAGTCATTAGAACTGAAGCCCAACCGGCACTGCCGTCTCTCACAGCTCCTTCACACGCAATCGCTGCAATCCCTCGGCGCCGGGCTGCCAAATCACTCTACGGGGTCCGCAGCCCCGCCCTCCCCGAGTGGTGCGTTCGCCGACGGCAGACTCACCGATAATATGGCCAGCGGGAGTTTTGGTGGTGGTGGCGTACCCTAGTGGAAGAGGAAAGAGTCTTTTTAAAAAGTATTTTGATGAGGCGAAAGGGAAACACGCCGTATGCAGAGAGTTCCTGGATCCCATTATCTGATAGTCACAGTCAAGCAGATCTGTGACGATCGCGAGGAGATTGCGGCACATGTTTCCTGCGCTCTGCTGAGATAAGTCTGTGCACGGAGTGCCGGCAAGTGCATGCATCACGCCGAAGGATTTGTTTTGAATACACATGGCTGAATGCTCCACACCTGGACAAACCTGGCAGTGATTGGAGCATGTTATCGGGGGTTTGACAGGATGCTATAAACCCCCATAGACATCCTGACTCCAAGTCCTGTAACAGGACTGACTGAGAGCCAATGAGAGCCAAGGGAACCAAAGAAAACCAATGAGAGCCAATGAGAGTCAAAGAGAGCCAAGGCAAACAGGGACGATGTGCTATAATAGGGTACCTCTGCTAAAGACGACGCTTTGCAAATGACATGTTTATTGAATTTACAGCTCAGCAGATACTTCAGTCCAAAGCAGCACACACATTTTTTTGAGGAAGCAGGGTCAGCTTGTCCTGGGAGCAAGTGCTCTGTTGAGATTTGAATTTGAACTGGTGACCGTCCGATTACAGCACAGCACCCCAATCTGCTGAATCACACGCCAATTTATGGCAAAATAGATATACATCCGTAGTCTGTAAAATCTCGTTTACCCTTCATTCACCAGTTGGGGGTGGGATGGGCAAGGACCCATTAAAAACGTAGCTGGGAGGTGCCAAAATGCAGTTATCTGAGTGACAAACTCAAGCCTGTGAGAAGATACAAAGTCATTTAATGCTCACTGATGAGCGAACTTTTGTTTATGCGGGCTGCTGTAGACTAAAAAAAAAAAAACATAATTGGCCCATTGACGATTGTGGATGACTTTCGCATGTCAAGAGAGGTGGCCACAGCGGGATGGGGTGGGGGGGGCGAAAAGTCAAAAGAATTCACCAGAGAAAACAAACACCACCATGTTCACAGAGAGAATTCTGCAATGTTCTCAACTGTGAAATGAACTGAGTAGCTCTTCGCCCGTGACTCGACATGGACACGGAAATTTACGAGAATGGCTATGGGGTGCAAGTGGATTCTGGGCCTGGAGATCCTGCCTTACAGATGTCAGAGCAGAACAGAACCACAGGGCTGTACATTCAAGCCTGTTTCAACAGAGTGAAAATTCATGTACCTAACTTTACACCTAAACAGAAAAACCAGAAGTTCAGGCACCTTCTCACCAGTAGGGGGATATGCTCTAAAGACGGGGTACTTCCTCCATCCTACCATCTCACTGCTCCCAAAGTGTGGCGGCCGCAACAAGCTGGGACAGGCCTGCTTTTTTCATTTTCACTTTCATCACTCAATTATTCATCCATTCATCCATTCATCCATCCCATTTTGTATCAGGACCGTGGCGTTTCAGAGTCTAACTCGAGACACACAAGCCTTGCAGTCAAACGGGTGTCAGAGAATTGCAAGGACTCGCTCTCTCAGGAAATAGCTGGCTAAATATGGGGTAGTATCACATAACTCCCAATGGCTGTGACAATACATGTTTTCAAATCGCTTAAAAATTCTTCTTCCTGCCGCCTCAGATACTCGATGACCCGGTCTACATCTTCTTCAAAAATAAAACGATGAGGTGCCCCCTACTGAAGCTACTCACGAAGGCATTGCGGGTAACCATGGTAACCGTGCGCACAGCGGTCACAGGTGTTGCCGCTGAAGTTCGGCTTGCAGATGCAGCGTCCTGACGTGTCCTCGCAGCCAGCGGTGGTCCGTGGGTCACAAGGGCAGGCTGCAGGTGCAGACACACACACAAATACAACCCAAATCAGCAATCTGCAACAACAGATCATCAGTTAATCTCCTTAATTATATGTGAATTTCCAAGACCCCCTTGCAGACCCAGCCTTAACAGTAATTAATTATACATATTATGTAATTTGCATACATAACAAGGGGGCGTGTCAGCCCCCTCCATCAAACTTCACTCCCCCACCATGCTAGCCTAGCTTCATTAGCGTCTCACTTAACCATGCTAGCCTAGCTTCATTAGCGTCTCACTTAACCATGCTAGCCTAGCTTCATTAGCGTCTCGCTTCACTATACCATTTTGGAAACAGGCCCTATTCCACAAGGAGCAGGCTGCCTCTTGTCAAATGCGTTACATACCACCGGAGGCTGCATGTTGCGGCAAAATTGCCGTGCCTTCCGTTACCACGGAGACGTGCTTCAGGGAGGTAGCTAATAAGGAAAATGACTCTTGCTAACAGCTAAAAGTTTTCAAAGCGAGCTTGTTAAATAGATGTCTGCCCAAAATGATTCATAGCACAGCGAGTCTGTACATCTGAATCATCTGAATTTTAGGAAGACCTTCTCCTTTCAAAGTGAGACCCATCAGAAGGGCACTGTATTTAGCAGATGCTAACTAGCGTAAGTCTAATCTCTGGTTACACCAAGATATTAATGGCTGTCCCGCAGTGTCACATGACTTTATTTTCTGCCCTTTGATTGGTTAGCTCCTACAAATCCCTGGAATGTGATTTATTTTCAGGTTGTTTATCAGTTTTTTGTTCATTTAACATGCTAAGTTAAATGAGGCAGGTAGACCAGGATAGTAATCAAACTTTCTTCAGTTGGGGTAGGTCGTAGACTGAAGGGGGGGCTTACGTCTGCACCCGCTGGGGGACTCCCTGGGCACACCGTAAGGCCTGTAGTATCCCTCCACACAGCGCTCGCAGTTCACACCCGCTGTGTTGTGCTGTCAACAAAAAAGCCTTAAATGGGCTGTCACTCCCTATTCCATGCTGCTGTCACTCTCATGCAAAGCCTCTGTAATCTGCCCCCGGGGTTACAGGGAATGCGGCTCCCCTCATCCGGGGCCTGCACATGCAGTCCTTTAAATGTGGCTCAGAGATTTACTGAGCATGAGGCTTTAAATAAAGTCTTCCCATAATGCGGGAAACAGTAACTGAAACAGTAAGTGCATACTTTAAGGTGCATATTAAATTTAGGCTGCTGGAAGAGGCGTTAATTCCATCTTTAG
Source organism: Mormyrus hasselquistii (assembly GCA_026779605.1). Lineage (NCBI taxonomy): Eukaryota > Metazoa > Chordata > Actinopteri > Osteoglossiformes > Mormyridae > Mormyrus > Mormyrus hasselquistii. Next base: position 5,650,375 of record JAODKE010000088.1, read on the forward strand.
GCCATCAGGATCTGGCAAGAGCACTTCTATCCTGCGAAGGCCGTGGGCCGGGCCAGCTGTGGAACAGGGCGTTCCCTCCCGCAGCGAGGTGGGGGCCTGTTGGGGCCTGAGCCACGGGCACCTACCTGACAGTCGATGCACACCCCTCCGCCCTCATATCTGCCGTAGATGTTCAAACTCGCCCGTTGGCGCTCCACCTCTGGGTCGTAATAGCAGTCCGTGGCGTGCGAGTGGCACTGGCAGGCTGCAGGGCCGAGACGTGGCAGGTAATTACCACGGGGGCGCCGGCAAGGCGCCACGCAATGGGGCCGCGAGGTCCACGTGTGGCTAAGGACCGGGTAAAACCCGCCGGATCCTCTCAACCAGTCAGACAGCTGATAAATCTACGCGGCTTAATCTAAAACCTTTAAAAGCGACGACCGACATCGCTTAACACAAACCGCATTCTCCATTTGATGTGAAGTCATCGGGTGTCAAGTAGAGCATTTTCTAACATGACTTACAGGATAATAAACCCATAAATTCGGCTCCCAGGGCAGTTAAATTACAGAAGGAAAAATCATTATAGTGTTAAAAGTTTGTGAATGATTTCTGGGGTTTCCGTGAGGCTAATAAATCAGCTGTCATCATGACAGCCTGTCGTTGTGAGGCTTCTAGGGGCTTCTCACATGGGGGGTTGGGTGTGGTGCAACAGGCTAAACCTCTGTACCTGTGATCGGAAGGTTGCTGGTGTGAGGCCCACTTTGGCAGGACAGTCACATGTCTGTGGGCCAGGCCCTTACCCCACCTCACCCCCACCAACTCGCAGGAGGCTGCCCGTCAATGCCAAGCTAACGATCACTTATATGTGCGTCATAGAGAGCAAGACTGAGTAGCGGAGAAGATCCCCATGTGAGGATCAATAAACTATTATCATTATTGTTATTATAAACGGTAAAAATATGTGATGATTTTAATGCCCCAAACCACTGTATTTCTCCAGTAAGGCTGCTTACATTCGCTCCGAAAAACATTAATGACATTCCCGCTAGAAAATCCAAAACAAATGGTACCCTAACTCCCCCATTTCAGAGGGTGACATGTTTTCCCAGTAACGCTACTTTAATGGGGACAGTGACATTAGCCACACTGGTGTCACTGGGCCCAAGTGAAAGCAGATACGCAAAGCGTGGGGGAGGTGGGGTGGTTACTCACGCTGGCACTCATTGGCGCTGTCGGCCGTGGCGGGCTGCCACGGCTTCTGGTGGAAGCCCGGACAGCAGCTGTCACACGACTCTCCGCAGGTGTTGTGTTGGCATTCGCAGCGGTGCCTGATGAGACATAGACACACAAAAAAAAATCACATTTCCTTAATGCTGTACACCATCGCGTTTATTTACACAGATACAAAAAAAAAAACAATCACTCAGCTGGCTTCACTAGACACAAAGTTCAGTGTGTTCTCTCCACTAACCCATTTTTCATTAACAATCAGTGCCAATCAGGTCCCAGGAGCTTAACATACATCCTCTGACATCCTTTTACACACAGGGTTAATTTTAGAATCTTGGGCTCAGATTTTATCATGAGCCCAATCATGATAATCATGAGCCAAAAATATCATGTTTTTATTTATGCCAAATTGGTTCTAGGTGCTGAATTCCCACGGGGGGCCTGAGATGTGACATCAGTCCGTCCTCCGTGACAAAAGGGGGCAGGAGGGAAGGAGGGTCAGGTCTCCGTTTACCACCTTCCGTGGGTGATCATTAGTGTCTTTCTGGGCGGGGTTACAGTTGAATGCAATGAGGTCCTGATTTGTGGCATGAAGATGGTCATATACCGTTTGGGGTCTTCCCGGTCGCTGGCTCCACAAGCTTCTGCGTGCCCGTAGCACATGCATCGACCGCCAACACTGATGTCCTTGATGCTGTAATAATACTGTGGGGGAGGGGCAGGGGAGGTGACACTGAGGATTATGCTGTGGGTAAACATTAGCATGCACGGTGGCAAACTTCAGGAAAGCTACTGCAGTAAATACTGCAGAAAATGTCAAGAGCACCGTAAAAAGAGCACAGTGCACATCTCCATAGCACCCTAATGCTCTGTTCCTGTAGTTCTTTTACAGTAACTAGTTATAACTCTTTATAGCTCCAACTCGTCCCATAATGCAATGCATTTAACAACTTGCCTGACTCATTTCATGAATCACTGTGTGATTTTACTGGAATCTTGAGAGTGTTTCCCATATCTGCCTAGTTACTGAGTCTATCCAGAGGTAGCTGTAAGGTCATATTCAATTTCACAATGAGGTCATAGGTGGGTAGGGGGAGGGTTACCAGGGTGGAGGCAGGACAGTTTGTGCCAGCTGGGCACTGATTGGCTGACCACCCATTCCATTAAAGTCCATTAACATGATCTTGTGGCCAGAGCAACTGGCAAGAGATACATACTCCTTGGGTACCAGCCCTGGCATGGAGGAATGCATGGGAAGGGTACTGGGGGGCTGGGGGGGCTGTGGTGTTAGCAAACAGAGTTTAGAAACTAACAAAAGCCTATTTAGACTAAGTGTAAGCAGTACTGGAGCAGGAGCTACACAACAACGACTGATAAAGCAAGAACCTAATAACACTCTTTGATGACCAGAAGTGCAACATAAGAACATTACAAGAACAAATTTCCAGTGGAAAGAAAATAAACAAACAAAACCAATATGGCCACCATGAGGAGACAATTCAATTAAACCTAGGCTAGACATTGCTGATAATCAATGTCTTAGTTTTTCCTTTTATTTCTAAGGACGATTGTGATCTTGCTCATGCATTGCAGTAGGATTATGAAGGCAAAAAAAAACACATGAGAAGTCCAGCTTGGGCTAACAATAGGTGCTAAGGGTGTAACTGAGGTGTGGTAAATATCATGTCGTCTACACTGCATCTCAAACACTGTAACTACAGGACTACATTAAAGCTCTGAGATTTAATGACCTCATTTGAGTTCAGGGCAATTTCATCAGCTTCGGAGAAGTTGGGGACACTCCCTGTGAATACAGATGTCATGCAAGGCCCTATCTAAAGGGGTCAAGGTCGGAGAACGTTTCCCAGCCCTCTGCAAATACATCACAGCTCTGTGAAAACAAAGCTCCAGGCGCCCCTTCGAAGAAATCAAAGACACCAACATCCTTCAGAACCGTCACTTGACAAGGCCAGGCGCAGCCGTGTTCCAGACTTCACGGATGTGCTCAAAACATCCTAAATCACCAGGGATGACAGCAAGGGACTCACACTAGCGACTCACCCGGCGTGTGACTGTTGGGTCACGCTGGGCCTTGGAAATGAGGTGTCCCAGCAGGGTATTTGTTCGTAGGAATCGCAGCCGGATGTTAGTGGCCTTGGTGAAGTCTCGTAGCACTGGTGAGTAGGTGAAGTTTTTTGCTCCTGGTCGACCATTAACCAGTGAGACCACAATCTGGGAAACATCATGAGCCTTGTGTAAACACCTAGCAGTAGTTATACAACCAGCAAATCGCTGATCCATCCATTCACTTCCCATACCCACTTGTCCTATGCAGGGTCACGAGGACCAGAATCTATCCCAGAAACTATGAACACAAGACAGGGAATAACCCAGGACAGGACACCAACACATCACAGTAAACCACTGACCGTCCTATTTCCATTAATACTTTAACATGAACCTTTGGCTCCACAATCCCATTTTCTCACCTCGCCATTCTCCAGAGGTACAATCCGTGAGTACTCTACTGTGCAGATCTGGTCATCATCTCGAACGATACGTCCATTGGGATGCTTTCCAAAAGTTTCGATGCAGTCTCGCTTAGAATCTGCGTTAAGGAAATGAGAGAGGGAGAGATATGATCACTCAATCTGGATTCAGTGTACTCTCCAACACATAAACCAAGCAAATCATATCATAGCTCAGCAATAAACGTCTCGTCCGAGACGGCAACGTCGTAATCCACTCAAAATAAACCTGGGACAAGGGAAAATAGTAACAAGTTGCTACAACCAGCAAAAATCTATGAAGGGAAAGAGATGACATCATTGCTTTGGAATTTAACAGTAGTCAAAAGGTCTTGCCTCTGGGACTTCAGTATCTCACTGACGTTTGGAATTGAGTTATGTAGAGCTGTGAAGCTGTCAATGAACAATTTTTTTTATAAACTGGAAGAAAGCAAGGTGACATGGACACAACTACTTTAAATGAAAAATCATTATCTATCGTGATTTGAGTCACAGGAGTCTTCAAAGACACACATAAGTGAAAGTTAAAAGTTAATCAATTAGGAGATCTGAAGCAGCAAAACCAGCATGCAATCTAGGGTCTCCAGGGTGAGGGTGGTTAAATACTGTTCCGGTACATACTATAGAGGAGACCAGCGTGAAAAACCTGAAGTGATGCTTCAGTAAGACTGCGAAGTCGAAGGAGTTGAAGCACTGCTTATGGGGGTCATGTGGTGGCAGGGAGGGACACACAGATGCCTGGGTGGAAGTGAGGACAGTCCTTGGCATCTCACCAGGCATGCCTAGAAAGTGGAGACTCCAGACTCCATATCAGCTATCCCACTAGAACTGGGAAATATGTTATACATTTAGCTCAAATATTACATCAATAGTGTGCAAAAAATGACACACATTGTGAAATGGTTTTAGAACAAATCATTTTTTTTTCTGGGAGGGCTCCGACAAAAAAAGTCACCTATGCCTGGGGGAGACAAGAAAAGTGATGGATAGATGTGTGAATTTCACTCTGTTCCAATAAAATGTTGATGAATTACGGTCCTTTCAGAAAAGTTTGCCCGTCACAGGCAAGGAGACTCCCTCTGAAAGGTGAACACCCTTCTTGTGCACACAGGAGACGTGACCCACACCCAGCCATGTGATCAATCCGCCTGGCATTTCTTATCTAATGAGCCTGTAGATGCAGGTCAAAAGCAGCTCTGTAATTAATTGAGCTTTTCCTATGTCTACATGTTATCAGGGAGTGTTAATCTACTGTATATTTAAAACGGATATCTGTCACCGTCGGTATCTACAAAAGTGGGCCGTGTCACTTGTTTGTTTACACTGTATACCGGGCACCTTCTTCAAAAGCAGCCCCCCAGGGCTCCCAGGCGTATTAATAACTGCGCCCAGCTCCTTGCGAGACGTGGAGTTCAGGCCGGCATCAAAACTGGACTTCCTCGAGAAGCTAGTGGAAAGCCAAGCTGATAAGAAAGCAGGATATGGCTAATCAAAGAAGGAAGGAGTCGGGAGAGGAACGGGAGGCTTTCAGAAGTAAACCTGACTTCCAAGAAAAACCAGAGCTCCGCCTCCCTGAAGACACCGGCGAGTGAATTTGACTATTAAACAAAAGTGATCTGTTGTTTTCGCTACATGATGATACACTAAGAATACAGCTCCTAGAATATCCAGCTGCTACTAAAACAAGGAACCAAGCCCATCCAGTTGAGAAAATGAACCAGTGGCTGGTTAGCTAGGAAAATTATTATTATTATTATTATTATTATTACATTTTACTTGAACATTCATCTTTATTTAGCAGACTCTATTGTCCAAAGCACCATAGAAGTGAGGCAAGTAGCACATTACAAACATAAAGTACAGCAGTCAAGGAGTCAACCAGGATGAGCTTCCAGTGAATTCCCAAGTACAAGTGTAAGAAGTATTGGAGCAACAACTACACAACAACTTCTAAAAAAGCAAGAACCTAATAAAACAGGCATTCAAATCAGCAAAAAAGTGCAACATTAAGAGCACTCAGGGAACATGGAGAAGTACCAGACTAGTAGTGGAATTCCTGAAACAGATGGGTCTTCAGGTGTTTTTTGAAGGGAAGAGACAATCTGTTGACCAGATAGGGTTTGATAGCTTGTTGCATCACCACACCTGAGAAACATCTGGAGCAACAGTAGAAGGAATTTCCAAGCAGTGTTGGTTTGCTGACTGAAGAGGGCGAAATGGAACGCAGGGCAGAATGACAGAAACCTCAAGTTGTTCGTCGGATCAATGATCCGCATCAGACCAGCAGGACATGGTCAGGTTTAGAGCTGAATAAGCCCAGATATTAGATCCAGTTTCATCACATTCTCCCAGGTAGGCGGGTGCTAGATCAGCACAGGTCATGCTGAATCCTTGGGTGACGTGAGCACATGGTAGACCTCTACTATAGTAATACCTCATCATGTTTTCTCAGTGTTGCATTGAATGTTCTTAGCATAGCATTTTCTGACGACTGTAGTAGTTTTATTACAATAGCAGTCTTATTAGGTTCTTCCTTTGTTGGAAGATGTTGTGTAGTTATTCCTGTGTAGCTTCTGCTCCAATACTGCTTACACTTGTACCTGGGCATTCATTGGATGCCCAGCATTGCTGCACTTATGTTTAGTTGATTCCTTGACAATAGTATGTTTGTAATGTGCTTTTTGCCTTACCTTTACGTGTGTATAAGTTATGTGTATAAGTTCAATGTAAGCTTACATGTAAATGCCAGTTCTCCCACATCCAAAAAAAATCTTGATATTGCTTGCAATGAGTGCACATGTACCTTTTTCATGGACCAACATGATATCGAAGGTATCTCCTGCCTAATAGTTGATGGTTCCTCCTTCCACCCCTCAGTGAAGTTTGAGTGATGTACTCACGTGCAAAGTACTGCCAAGGGCTGAAGGTCCTCCCATAGTCCACAGACCGCTCCAGGACCCAAAGGTCAGGACGAGGGGCGTTGGCGAACTTGATGATGACATATGCAACATGGAAAAGCTGAAAGGAAAAGCACAAGGGTTGCCCCCTAGTGGCATGGCTAAGGAGTAGTTGTGCATGTCTGGCCTAAATCTGGAGTATATTGTGGCCTGTCTCTGGGAGGAAATGTTTGAAGTGCAATGAGTTAACTGATAAAGGACAATCAAAAGAAGATCTTTACGTATTTAAAAAAGTCAACAGGTAGTCTTAGTGACTTATGAAACAGGCTTTTAACCATAGTTCTGCAGTTTTTGTATTCCTTGTTCAGCTAAGTCTTATACCCAAAATGTATTCAAAGTTATAAGTGGATATTATTACTCTGGCAACTCAAGCAGACTCCTCAAGGGACCTCTTTCATGTCCCTGTCTTCTTGAATGTATCCTAAAAGGGGACGGTAAGAGATGCGGCTGTGGGAGCTGCCCTCAGTCCGAACAGCAGCCCACAGGAGCGATCCTGAGCCAAAAACAGATTCTGGGAAACCTGGCCAAACAAATGCGGCTCTGATGAATGCCAGCAGCGCCGGAGGACCTATTCATCGAGTGCGGCTGCCATTTCCTGCGATGCGTGGCCCGTAATTCAACACTACAATGTGGCCTGCACTTGGCTGTGGGCTGCAACAATGCTCTACTTCCTCTGTGGGGTCCTGTCAAAATCAGCACAGCCCTGACTCCAGGGACCCCATCCACCCACAGACAACATAAAACCTCATTTAGCTAGCGTGGAGGCCGAACGTGTTTACTACACTCACGCTTAGCCTCTACAGCCCTCATCCCATCCAACAGAAAGACACAACGGACCTGCAATTACAGTGACGCTGTTTTGTATTCACTGTTTGCAATTGCCTGTAAAAATCAACAAAACATCAAAATATAAACAAACATCAGTTGCACATTCGCATTATCAGCATCAAGGAGGGAACATCTCCCGTAGCATCAGAAAACACCAGCTGCCAGAATGACTCATTCCCTCTCCCTCATAACCAGGGAGCAATGGCAATACTTCTCATTCTGACTAGACTGAACTGACCTGCCGATTCTCAGCCAATCAGAGACATCTTTAAAACTGGGGCAATGATTGCAATTTAGAGGTCTCTACAGAAGATATAAGTAAACGAACTCAAACCATTACCATGACGACTGCATGACGTGCATATTCCTACAGGTACGTGTATCTCTATAGATCCTGCAGATAAAATACAGTATACCTCTTTGACTGCCTGAAGAACATCCAGTAATCCTTAACAATGAAATGCCTCCCAGGATTAAATGGACAATTCATAACCTTGTTTCCTCAGAAAGCTGGTGATTTAGGTTCTGGTTTTTCTCCCAGCCCTAGTCCTCACATAATGGCACACATTGTGATGTATTATTCAGGGCACACAATCCAGACAAATATGTAGGCAGTCTGGCACAACATTGCAGTCGTCCACCTTTCCTACGGGTTGTCCTCAAACAATGTAGTCACCAAAAATTACTCATGGGCTGTAACTGGGCAGATTTTAGACACCACTCCCTGTCACTGAACCAGCAAGCCTGTGGGCCAAAGCTGAACCCAGTCTTCACAGAACACTGGGATGATATGTGGCTCAGTGGGTTAGGATCCTGTGCCTATGATTGGAAGGACAGTGGTTCAAATCCCAAGGTTGACACCGTGATTTCAGTGTTGGAACCTTAAGCAAGTCTCCTGATATCCCCCGAATTACTCCAGTGACTGTCTAACCCTGCTTTCTTAAAAAGATATGCTACTTGGGGTAAAGTCATTTGCTAAGTAAACTGAATGTAAATCTCCATCTTATGCAGAACCCACGACTAACTCGGTATATTCAGATAATGTTAACGTTCTAGACTATTTAGTTAGACATTTTCACAAAATGATATGGAAGTACAGCACAGACATTCAGAGAAGACATAAGAATGTTTTTTTTTACAATAGCAAGTGTTATGGGATAGGTGGGGGCACCGTTCCAGGTTAAGGGCCAAACATGCCGCCAGCTCTTGGGTACGAGTGTGTCTGAAAGCTAATCAACCGTTGAGTTCCCTCGCCACACCACAAAAGGAAGAGAAAAAGAAAAGTTTCACCATACAGAACACATAGCTGCTAAGAACAGGCTGAGACGTTTTCCAAAAGCAAAGCCTGCAGGCCCTAAACCATCCTGGTTAGTGCTGTGGATGAGTTTGTACAGCTTCCTGAAGATCAACCTGAGCATGCACCTACTGGTTTTTAATAAAACATCCTGTACAATGTGCAACTTTACAATATAAATCCAACGCCACAAACCTCAAAGCATTAGAAGGCAACGCAAGTCAGCAATTTAAATGAAAAATACAGGCCCAAGGAGTACCCTATGAGTCACAGGAGGATCCGGATGGGATGTTCAGGGAGCATGTATGGATTTCTCTGCACATTCCTGTCGCAGTGCCAGAAAAAGAGGCCCAGTGATGGGGGGAGCCAGCCCACGGCCCGCCAACGTCACGAAAACACAGCCGTGGTACAAACCCACAGCCAATGAGCTTCGACAGGTGACACAAACTGACCGTTTGTAGTCATAATGTCAGAGAGTGACCAGTGTGACCAGTCCTCCTGTAAGTGACGGGCAGCAGGTGGCATAGTGCTTAAGGCCATGGACCTTTCACTCCCTGAAGGAGCCCTGTTTTTGTACCCGTGAATAACAACTCAATATGAATATCTATCTATCAACCATATGACCTCTTATCCTGATCAGAGTAATGGGGACGAGGCCTAGAGCTCAAGGGCATAACTTTGGGTTGAGCATTGAGAAGGTTGAGATGTCCACACATCTAAGGGCGTCCGGGGAGGTGAATTAGCTGGTTTTAATTATTGGGAGGGGGTTACAACCCCCCCCCCCCCATTCCCCCCCGTAATTTATGCCCATGCTGGATCCAATTCCAAGCAGTCAGGGCACAAGCAAGGATACACCCTGGGCATCCCATCTATCACAAGACAGATACACAGTCATACAGTCCAGGCAATGTAGTTTGCCTCACTATGTGTGTTTAGATTCCAAGAGGAAATCCATGTGACATATGAAAATCTGCGAACGTCACACACACAGAATACAGATGCGATTCAAACCCGCCCACCACAGAGTCACCACGCCGCCCATGTAACATGAATATCTCCAGTAAAATGATCCAGCCTCATAAAAGCATCAAAACTGTAATTCTCTTTTGACAACCCTGTAAGCTAAGCACTGAGCCCCGAGTGAACATCATACGGCGTAAGAAACCTGCCCTGAACAGGAGAAGTGCAGCACATAACAGGCCATTTAAAACGCGTGTCAAATCCCAGTAACAGATGCATTCATGATTCAGGCCATTTTGCTAAATAATATATAACAGATTGTGGGGCAAATAGCTCTGCTTGAGATTCACGTTAAACTGTTCAAATCCACCCTTAATCTCCCATAGCTGGGAGAGAAGACTTCAGATTACCCGTCTCCATCTCTCCGGGGGAGTGACAAACATATACGGAAGCATTCTGCACAGGTGGACCAGCCCCAGGGGAGAACGTTCCAGAAAAAAGGTAACTTGTACAAACAGAACTTTGCCTGATGCAAGACGCCCTGACTTGTTTGTTACGAAAAAAAACTTTTTTCTAAACGTGCTAGGCGGAGGGCCCCTCGAGTTTAGCAAGGCCTACTGGGATGATCAAAACCTTGACAAACTGTTTGAGGCCCCCTACAACACCCTAGTCAATGTGTGATCAGTAGCCGAAACACTGCTCTCCAATGATGACCTGGGTAGGTCTTGTTAACATATTGGAACCTATTATTTATGCCCTATAACAACTAAACAAAAATGTTTCTAGAAAGTTCCCTGGGTACCCTGCAATCATAGGTTGGGCGACCGGAAGATGGAAGAATGCCACTCCTACAGTTTGGAGAGCAGAGTGGAAAAGCAAGAATACTGACAGCAAACAACATTAAGACAATTTGGTCACATCACAAGAACTGAGTTTGCATTTCAAAGGCTCACGGATTGATCCACACACAAAGAAACTCCTTGGAATAACTCAACAAATCTGGCAAAAACCAACTGTTGATTATTCATGTCTGATATGGTTTAAACACCTAATAAAACACAGCAAAGCAAAACTGCTGTCCAATCCCATCTGTAGCGCTCACAAACACTCCACAGACGGAGCAAAACCGCACACCCCGTGGGGTTTAAAACTCACAGCTGACTTAATTTCTTCTCCACCCCACCCTCCCTTCGCCCAGCGGTGCAGTTTACCCCCCCCCCCCCCCAAAACCCCCTGGCAAACGTTCACTTCACTAAACATTAAATAAACATTCCTCATTTAGGAGATTCTGCAGCAGCATGTTCTGCTAACCTGCTAGCTAGCTACGATCTTCTCACTCTACTCACTAGCTACTTAGCTGCTTTTTTTTTTTTGAACATCTGAGGGCAAAGTGGGGCCCAGGAACAACAAACCTGGCCCCTGCCACACCTCCTGTATTGAGGCACCAGGGCACCAGGCACGTACTTAATCCACTTTCCATGCCAAGACTTCCCTATTTATGTGCACAGTAACTATGAGTTACTTCATACAAATTTGCGAATAAATAAATGCCATTTGTTATTACTTATAAGAACTGCAGCTCCAGTCATGTTTGCTACATTATTAGTAACAAAAAGGATTACAGATATTCAGGGTAAGACTTAGGAACACAAAGGGATCATCACACGTGATGTTGATTTAAAGACAGTTTCGTAGACTGGGATAAAAGAGGCCACGAGATATATGACTCTCCTCACCCCGCAGATGACAGGCCTAGAGTAACATCGGCAATTTCTTTTCAGCCTTTTGACTGGACGGTCGCTCTCCCGCTCACATTGATGACATCATGTTATGACTGGCCTGTTTTCTAAAATGCTGGCTCTTGTCTATGCCAAGATCAAGCTTGGTGTTCTGTTCTTAGATGGGACAATAGTGTTTTTCTTCATCGTCTAACTATGAAACCATGAAATAATTGCTGGCCATGGTCCAGAAAGTGATCAGAAATAGGTGCGCAGATGTCAAGAGTATAGTTGGTACATTGGGTATATTTTGGACAGGCTGAAATGAGAGCCGGACTGGATTGGAAAGCTGATGTGGGGTGTGATGGCGTGATGGTGTGTGTGTGGGGGGTGGCACGGAAGGGGGGAGGGGCCCAGTAATAATGGGAGGGGTCCAGTCATGGCAAGCCGCCCACCGCATGACTGACGTGGCGAGCTATGTATTCAGAACAGATGCAGTGTTTCACTGCATCACAATGCGTGACACCCATGCTACAGACCACCTTGACACTCTGCCCTGGCTATGACAAAACGGGACCGAACGTGCAGAAAAATTATGCATTTAACGCTAAATTCAGCTCAGGTTTGTTTACATTGCTTCTTTGCTAATGCAAAACACACTAACAGCTTGTTCTAGCAAATTATGTTTATTATGAAACACAAAACAAGGATACAGGAAAAAAATCATTATGTGACTAATGCAAAACACAGGGAAGACGGACTCTCGCAGACAAAAGGGTTGGCCGCGCTGGACCGGTAAGTCTGACTTCCTGTGGTTTTTGTAAAGTGCTGGATGCTAACGCTACCAGTTTCGCATTTGGGGGGAGGAGCCGGCACTGGTCTGAGGTCCAGTCCTCAGCAGAACATCTGGGCACGGCCTGCTGGGGGGTTACATCTGACTAAAAAATTTGCTGGAGACCCAGGCTGGTATTAGGTTACACTCCAGAAAAATGGGATCCGTGCCCAGTCTCCCTCCCTCCCTCGCTTTTGAAGAGGATCACCATGCGGGTCACGGCAGCACTCTGTTCACAAAGGTGTGCGCGCAGATTACAGGCGACCTCCACCTGGATAGGCTTCCTTTATTCTTTGTCTTTGTCTCTATCTCCCTCCCTCCAAATGAAAATTCAGATCTTGTTTTAAGCCCATCTCTATCTAGCAAGAGCGGATCGAAATTTTAGCGACGCATCCAGTTAGCAAACCATGTACACACACTTAATGTTATGCAGTCAGCTCTGGAGAGACGCAGATGCACACACAAACCCGCACACACACAACTTAGCAGGCCGGTATACATACATCCCACACCACGAAGCCTGACACACACATACACCGATCGGCGCACCTGCACACATGCGGCCCTCTACAGGCTGACACACGCACGCACAGGTAAAGACGTGTTTGGCCGCCACACGTGGTCGTGTGCGTGGGTCTCCCCCCCCCCCCCCCCGAGTCATCAGAAGGGAAAAAAAAGCGATTCAACACTCAGACCCGAACCATGCTCTGCCCCGGCCCGCTAAGAGACCCGACACAGTTCAAGGGGCATAAACAAAGTGCCTTTCAAAGAACTTGAAAGACTTAAATCCGTGTTCACAGGAGCAGGTATAGAGGTATAAAGTACAGCTCATATCTTTGCCAACAGCAGGATGGACCATGACTGCAAGTTCAAAACAAAGTGTAATGAGGGTGCCGGGAGGTCACTCCTCACAATGAAAGGAGCGACGCTTCAAAAAGGGGGCTGGATGTCTTTTCATTTCAGCCCCCTGCTTACGGGGACACATGGCTTTTTACCCGCAGGTCTGTAGTACCGCACAGCTGAGAGTCTGCATCCCAAGGCAAACTAATCAGACCCACGGACACCAATAGCGTCTCTTAGGTGGTTCCGCCAGTTAGCGACGCGCTAGCAACAGCTCCCGCTGTTTTGGTAGCAATGAAAACACTCCCCACGGCCAAGGCAGGTGAATTTACAGAAATGCGAAGCTACACGCCTGATTCGTGCGATCTTCCCATCTTTAGTACTTTCTCCAGCATGCGTTTGCAGAAAACCCAAGTAGGTGCCATATCAACGCTGTCGAGACTCAACGAAAGGGTGTCGAGAACTAGTGTTCAGGATGGGGTTTTTTTCTAATTTCTCAAGGTGAGGCGGGGCAGGGTGGGGTAGGGGTTCTGTGGGAAATTATTCTGGCGTGCCGTAGATAAAAGACGTCCACTGAGACTTTGGACTTCTCCACAGCACAATTACCTGTAACAGAATTCGCCGCTGCTAGCTACGGCAAAGCTCTGAGCTCGGAAGAGGCATGTCACGGCCTGGGTACATGCCAACGCTTAAAAAAAAATGGGGGGGGGGGGTGCCTTCAGAGCGACAAAGCGGATATGGTCCAGTAATTAAACAGCTTATTCATTTTGTGGTCCCTTTCTTCAGCGAAAGCTCCCTCATTCACAAGCAGAATCCTTTTATTCGCCGAAGAACAAAAAGTACAAGGAATTTGCTTTGGTGCAGGTGGCAGCATGAGGTGTACAGATGAGCATACGAGCAGTAGAATAAACACAAGGCAGAGATATAAGCGGAAAGAAATATGTGCTATTAACAGGCCTAAATCAACAAGCAGGTGCATAAATAAAAGGTGAGACAACCAGATGTAGGATAGAAACAGCTTTGGGATATGCACATATAGAGCCAAAAAGAGTAGAATATATTCCACATAATTTAAACAGATGCTCAGAATTGTTCTTTGCACATTTTGGTCAAAAATCACGATGCAGATCTTGTTATTCTTTGGAATATATAACAAAATGAAAAGTAAAACGTATATTGATACATTGCAAACGCCCCCCTGAAAAGGCCACGGCGGAAACCCTGCTGTTTGCCTGACTTAGCAGTGATCCCGGGAGCCGTTTGCACATTCCAGACAGGATACCGCTCCGGAAGATACTATCCGTCTGCAACACCTCAGCCAGCAGTGGCGATAACTGCATAAAGCAGTCTTCTATTGAGGTTCAGTTTTACATAAACATCTACCGCACCGTTACATAATAGAGCCGCTGCAGTCAGACACCTGCGCTTCCCTGAGCGAATGAAAACGGCTTTCCCTATACACGCTTCAACAATAACGCGTCCAGTTGTGCCGACAACACAAAGCCAGGGAACTGCATGCGCGCTAACAGCCCCAGCCGTTTCATCTGCCTGCTGAGCAAAACACCCCGGAATATTCCATAGTCTCTCCCGATGAGGGTGGCCATCAGGGGCACCGCTAGAGATTTTGGACCCCATGAATTATATTGGGTCCCGTAACCCAGATGAACCCATTTAAGATAAAATCCCCAGCCCCCTTTACAGTGGCCCTGGACCACTGCGTGATCAGCTTTGTTCACGTTGCCACCACCATGATCGCTTACATGTGTCTAAATAACCCACACGTGCTTTCACATCCTATAGCAGGGATCCAAGCTCATTTCCCTTACAGTTACTAGATTGAGACTCCTAAATGGGATAATGGTCTTCCATAAGGCACTGTCCTGACCTACAGTGCCAATCAAAAGCTTAGACACACCAAGCTCCCAGCAAAGGAGAGCGATAGTGTCGCATCACATGACCAGGCCACCTGACCTAAAGCCAGCAGAAATGGTTCTAGTGGAATGTCACCAGAGGGTGAAGGAAAAGCGACCAATGAGTGCTCAGAACGTGTGGGACCTCCTTCGGGACAGCAGGGAAAACATCCCAGGAGGCCGCTTCATGAAACCGGCGTAGAGAAGAATGAAGGGCCAGCCAGTCCGTGGGGCATCTGGGGTTATGGGTCTTGCTTAAGGGCCAAATGGTGCCATCACTCTGCAGACCCATGGATTTGAACTAACAACCTTCAGTAGTTATCCCAATCCACAGAGCTGCCACCCCTCCAACAGATTTTTTGGTTTAATGCTTTATTGGTCAGTGCATAATTCCATATATGTTATTTTACGGTTCTCATGTCGTTATTCTGAAATGTAGAGAATAGTAAAAATAATATGGGAGGGTGTGTCCAAACTTTTGACTGGCACTGTACATGTAATGAAATACTCTTCACTCATGTCCTTAGAGGCGCAGCTAGAAGCTCTGAACGGGGGTTGGGGGTGGCCTATGAAGTGCTGGACCCTCAGAATCAGACAGCACTCCGTCGTGTCCCTAACAAACTGAGTGATCATTTTCTCTAATGACCCCATATCCCATATGTTTGATTTAGAGGTTTTAATCTAATTCATTTAATTCTTGGTCTCTCTTTCTCCGAACAACCAACCATTCACAGCCAGGTGTCATGCCTAAAGTCATTACTGGACATAGGAAGTCACATGATCCAGACTAGGATGTTCCTGCCACATGCTCTGCCCCTCTGGGCTGTTTGTGACACTAAAACTGTCACCAGCATTCTTGTAAGCGGAACAGTACCTACTATTCTGAGCAAAAGTTTCTCCTGCTCAATAAAATCTAGCAGAAGCCCGTAAGATTGGTGGCTACCAGGCTAACAGTACCAAGCAGGAACAGTAGTGCGCATAACACTTTCCAGTTTTAGGCAGGCAACATCACCGTGCTAGATTTCATAAGCTCTTCTCAGGAGCAGCCGGCCAAGCATCAGTAACGCGTTATGTCTGAGTCGTGCTCGGTTTGGACCACTGACGCTGCGGGAGGGGGGGACTCACCTGTCCGAGATCCAGCGTGACGTTCACCTCGTTGTATCTCGACCCCCTAGAGAGAGGTGGACTCTGCCACCAATGCTCTGTCCCATCGATAGAGTTGCTCGCCGGATGCGCCTTATTGGGCTCATTAGAGTTGCAGTAGTCACAAAACTGACCCTGGAGGGAAGTAAGCGTGCAGACTCAAGTCAGATCAGCTGCAAACAGGGGCGAGGGCCGAACAGCAGGTTAGGGAGCCACGAACAGTCACGAACAGCAGAGCTTTTTATTTTTCTTCGGAGGACCATAAACGTACCCATCACGAGGTTGCGTGCATCAGATGTGTTGCAATTAACAGCGGAAAAACTTCGTTTCACGTGGGTACTTTCAGTGATCTAAAACGGAGTCAATCTATGAAGCACTGAAGCAATAGAAGTTTATTCATCGTGTTCAAATCGGAGAAATAGAGAAGCAGGTGTTTGAAATTGACAGAAATGTTCACCATGTAACGAAATATGTCTGTGAATTTACACGTAAGCGAACCCTCACGGGATGTTCATATAAGCAAAAACACTCTCCCCCACTATTGAAAGCTGAAAATTTTGGCAGAGCATCAGGTCGGTTGTGGGACCGATGCATGTCTGCATTTTCCGATAGAGGCAGTGAGTGAATCACTTCTTGGACTCAAAGCAGGAAGCAGAAGCAGTCAGCCTTAATTGTGCATTGTTTTTAGAGCACGCTGTGATATTCATTAAATAACGGGCAAACATGTGGAATTTGCTTGTTTTTCAATACGACATTAACCCTCTGTTCCTGAAAAGCACTCCAAAAATATTGATGTTTTATAACTTAGTAATAAAAAAGTAAAAATAAAACACAAAAATAATTAAAAAAAATAAATAAATAAACACAAAGTACTGAGTATTTTTCATAAAAAGCGACTACTCTAAAACTTAAAGTTGTACCAAACCTTCGGAGCAGGTAATAAATTCCTTCAATCCATCCACCGATCATTCAAATTGAAATGTTATACTCAAGTGCAATAGCTTTACGTTTTCCCTTTTTAAAATTAGTTACTTACTCCTTTGATTTCTTTAATCAATGGCCAAAGATCAGGTGAGCTGGCTCACAAACACAGTACTACAATACTGTCACGAAGAGTCTAAATGGGGAAATATGGCGCTGCTTATTTAAACTGTATCCGGAGATGAAATGCAAAACGAAAAAGACGCGCGCATTATTACCTGTATCGTCTGACTCGGGGGTCCCGTGGTCGGTCCTCCGACCAGTTTGCAGTATAGGTCCTTCCTGGGATTCCCGTTCTCGTCCTCGCCGCACGTCCCTGTGGCGGATATCGCAGCCCCCTCCGCCAGGTTGAAGTACGGGGGGTTGAGACTAAAGCTCGAAATCTCGTTAACGGAGACCTGCGAATGCACAGCGCCGAGGGAGAGCAGCGTGATAATCACCGCCAAGGACAGGGACCGGACCGGAGCGCTGCTGGTCCGCCGCGCCATGTTCCACACCAGAGATCCTTATCAGCGCCGAAGCCAAGCTGCAATTCATATTAGATCCCCATACATCTGCGGAGCGCCTCCCCCGCTCTTCGGAGTCCGGGCATAATAAATTGCGGTTCTGGACGTCTGAGTGTTCCCCCGTGTGGTCGTCCAGTCCCGCTGGGATACCATGGTCTGCTGCGAGAAGCGCCGCTCATGCGGTTATTCCACCCCTTAACACTGGTGTTACCTCCCGGGTATCAAATATCAGCGAAAGTCCACCGAAGAGAGCTGGCGCTGCACAAAGTGCAGAAAGCGGCGGACAGCTGCCTACTTGACAAATTTATAATTTTCCTTAAATTGGATCAAAACTTTAAGGCACACCCTTCCCGAGGGTTTACGCTCGTATTAAGTTTCTTATTAAGAAGAATAGGGAGCCTCCACAACTTCCGTAAGAGACCAACAGAAGTTTTTTTTTTTTTTAATCGATGTGGAGTATTTCATTTTGCATTTACATTATGATGTACATTTCTCCCAAATCTGTGTCATACCAAATTCCACATCAGCCTATTACCAACTCCGTTAAATAATTGTAAGACGATTTAAACGGTAACAGTATAGGCTGTTGAAACTGTATATTTCCATCCATCTTCTATCTGTCTATCCAAACAGCATAGGACATAATGCAAGGTATGCGGTATGTCAGATACAGTAAATATCTTTATTAGGTTAAACTGTACGAACATATATGGTTATGAGAGCCAAATATAATTACTTCTATAATCGTTTTCGTCCACTCTTCTATTCCCAAAGTACACTATAGATACCTTATGTAATTGAATACTACTCGAGTGTAAAAATTCTGGTAATTGTAGCTGGCAAATAGGCCTTGCGGTGCAGGAAAACTGTAGGAAGTGTTAATTGCATACTTGAATAGCAGTTATCATTGTGGCAAGATATGTTGTCATAACATATTTCTTAGTTAGCCTTGTTACTTGCCTTAGGACTCGAATTGCTTGCGCAAATACACATAAACGGCCATAATTGCGATCCACTCCGGAACGGAATATGACCGCCAGAGCTTCAAAAGCGGACTCGCCCTAGACACACCATGAGCGCCGCCACACCCTGACTTCAGCTGCAAGATCATGCCTTCCAGGTAACAGATCCAAGACCAACCTCAAGCTTCAGAAAATAAAACACTTTCACTTTGCTCAAAATTATTGCTGCCGGTGCGCATGTTCCAGACCCCCCGCGACCCTTAATTGGATAAGTAGTTATGGAAATTTGATGGATGAAATATTTTTATATAGCACGTTTCTTACAGTCAAAGACGTTTTACGAGGAGCAGGGTAAAAGGCAGACACACCAGAAAGAATAATTTATCACAAAGCACACACCTCACGCTAACAGAAATCCACCTAAACTGCAGGTCTCTGGACTGTGGGATGACATTACAGGGCCCAAAGGTAACTCACCTGAACACAAGGCGAACAGTATTCCGAAACAGACCGTAAATCATCTTACTCTATCTGACTACAAGGCTATAGGCTAGGTCTCTGTGGTCCAGTGCTGACATAAAGGTGCAGTCCCTGGCTTTATCAGTTTATATAGATACACGAGTGATACATTTCATCTAAAATAACCTTTTAACATCACCGCAATTTCCCTGAAATAATGTCCTAACACAGGAATTATTTAATGTCTTGGTCATGTGTTTCCATAGCAAGGTCTCAGCACCGACTGCATTGACTGACACTTTTTGAGGGCAGAAGCACGATCGTGTTTTCGAACCCTGTCCCACTTTACCCAAATTCACCCCTAGTTTTCAATGACATTTTCGGTAATATTGAAGAAGTCAGCATTCAGATTTATTCAGAAAATGTGATCACACACATTATAAGAGTTAAAACCATTTTACAACTAGATATTTTACTAGAGCAATTCAGATGCAGCACCTTCATTGACTGTATGATACCAAGACCCCTCTTGGGATTTAAACTGGCTGCCTGGGAGTCAAGCTTTAAATCTTTGATATGGGTGCGAAGTTGGAAATTTCCGTGTCTGAAATTATGCATATTTATCTTTGAGCTGCAGTTATTAATGTTGAAGGCATTTTTAAGGAAATGGACTCTCAGTTGAGGTTTAGCGAAGCTGCACGGGAAATATTTCCAACAGAAGTGCCATCATAAGGTGGATCCGGGCAAATGCAAGAGGGGCCATTGCTCAGGGTTACATCCCTCGGGGGGGGGGGGACAAGGGGCATCTGCACAAGTGCACATATGCGCAGCGGGCTCAGATTTCGCCTGGGGCAGAGCTGCCAGTGAGTACCACTATACAAAAAGTATCTGCAAGTATCATTTTGACGACCATGTTTTTGTCAGTTGGTAGTTTGCTGTAGATTTATGCTGGTTTTTGAATTACGAATGATGCAACGGTTCAGATGCAGATTGATGCTTGAAGGCAACTTGATCGTCTGTTGGTATGTTTCATAGTCACATGAGATACGCACCCTTAAGAAATAATAATAATAATAATTGAACTTTATTGATCCCCGTGGGGAAATTCTTTTTACGCCTCCCCCAACTTGCTCTTTGTAGAGCAAGCTGTCCGCGTATGTCTTACAATGCCTCTGTAAGACAGCTATTGTTCTGTATTGTAATTCTACCATCACATTGATGTTAAATGTTTTAACAGAACTCAAAATTAAAGAAACATAAACAGAAAAAAGATTTTCGTAAGAATAAGTCAGCCTAATGTCATACATTTCTCCATAACTAAAACATAGATCTTAAAGATACCACAAACATTTACCCTAAGTGCACCTTTTTTTAATTAAGTCATTCATAACATCGGAATAAAAACGCTTGGTAAATTACGGATGGTAAAATATACGTTATACTGTAGCATTAACATTAGTGCTTTCGTAAAGAATTGCAAGCGAGTATGACCTCTAGAGGTCAGAATGTGGGACTACCACCGGAATATGAAGCACAAACTACGTCCTTACACGTATTGAATTATTAGAATGCGTCAGCTGTTCAGTGAAAATAATTCTAAATGAGTGATACTGTGTAGCTAAAGAATATTTAAAACGTACAGCATAAAATAATATAAGACATAATTAATAATAATTGTTAATTATTATTATTATTAGTATTATTAATGATAATAATAATAATTAATATTTACATGGTATATGTATATGTCGCAAGAAAATCGCTTCTTGGCCTTATTACTGCTATCGTTATTTATAATAATAATGATAATAATAATACGGAATTTACAATAATTATAAAACTACAGCTGAATTGCACACTGTCCTCGCTTTTTCACGAGTTCACTACAAGTGGGTCAGTACGACAAACAAGGCGTGTACCCGACAAATTGTTGTCATTTTTTTACATCACATGGGACCGGGTTTAGACACCAAGTAAAGACGATACGCAGGGAAGGATTAACTGAGAAACACAAACGAAACTAAATACAAGAAGGCCCAGTTCGCCAGATCTCCTCAAAATGGAGCCTACGAACCTGCAGGTAAAACCGTGATTAATAAAGCGGCGTCGAAAACTCGATAGACGTCTAGTCATCTGTTTTTGTTGATTTCTTACATTGATTTCGCGAAGAGTGTAAACTGGTTATATGTACAAGAAGTGGTTGTCCTTATGTCCTATCGACATAAGCTTCCAATTCATTCCCAGGCAGCTGTCCAAGCGCCACACTGAAATCGCTACTAAAAAACTAGTTCCGGAAAACATTTGGGAACAGTATAAAGACCGAAACTGGAGAACAAAATCACGTAGACCTATATATATATATTGTCGCAGACACAAATTATGCTTTTATTTTTGTTTTATACATGGTTAAACCGAAACACGTCTGTGGGACTTACTCAAGTTAGTACTGCCAACTCGTGTGTTTTGGTTGGCTGTGCTCAGCTGATTGTGATCGCCGCACCGACGAACAGAGAACAATAACGTTTTTTAAATTTGGCTATAACTTGTATAACTCAAGCATATATATGTGAAGAAATTGCGATTATAAACCATTTAGGCCTATAGTACACTTCATTGTAGTATGAATTCATTTGTGAACTGTATAACGTGCTTAAAATATGATTTACTGTCAGTTATTCATACGTTAATATTCCACATAATTTTAATTTTCCACATGATCTTTAATCCTTGCTGCACAGATGTTCATAGAAAAAGTCCTTATAAGTGGACTAACAGATGAAGTGTAAAATATGCTTGATTACTTGTGTTTTATTGTCCATATTAAGATATCTGGTCCTTGAAATATTTAGTTAATAATTGTAGATTTTCTTCTCTCAGAATTTGTCGGGAATAATGCCTCAGATACGTACTTGCGGTGTGCCTTTAATGTTTCTTACAGGACAATCACTTGGATCTAATCAGTCATCTACTTAGTATCACAACCCACACTCGAACTGTATAGTTACCGTATTCATGCAGATTCTCCTGCAGATGTTTGCGCAGTAGACACTAACGTGGGCTCACGTCCAAGGATGAGGATTTGATTTCTGCCTTGGCTTTTGCCTGTAGACTTGCTAAACATTTCACATGGACACTCTTGGGGCTGTTCCACAAAGCAGGATTTCTCAGGTAGCTGGGTTAACTTAGATTAGAGTTCTTTATTGTCATTGAACACAGTACAACATTTTTTTTTGCAGCAATCCCAAACGGTGCGTACACACACAAGTAACAAAAAATGTAAAATGAGGTGTAACTATAGACACAGGACATGACAGAATAACACCATGATGTACACGACACACCACAAACAGATGAAGCAGATGAAGGTTCAGTAAATGTAATCACCAGTGCAATTAATACAGAAAAAGTACAGTTGGCAGTAAACATTATACAGTGTTGTTTTAAAGTAACTATAGTGACAGAATTTAAGTATGAATACTGTTGGACATAGGACATGATGCAAGACATAACATAATAAACCAGGTATGGTTTTTTTTAAGATAGATGTCATGACTGTCAAAATGGAATGATCCTTACCTAAACTCTTATTGGACTATCATGATTTCTTGATTAAGTTAACCCAGCTAACTGAGAAATCCTGCTTTGTGAGACACCCCCCTTGTTTCCTTCTGCAGTCCTAAAACAAGCACATAGGATAGGTGACTTGGTGTTTCTAAAATGCCAGTTGCGTGTGTCCTGTAATGGGCTGGCATCTCACCCATGGTGTCCCCTGTCCTGTAATCTGTGCTTCTGGAATACACCTATTATCACCTTGTACTACAAAAGTAGTTATGGAAAATGGAAAGGAATACTGCAGGTGAATATTCTCCTGTGTGATTATCATATTTTGTTGCGATTTGTGACCCTTCTGGAACTCAACCCTGAAACAGAGGTGTAGTAATGGGTGTGATGTAACCCTATCTCTAAAAATCGATCTACCATATACCCTCCTAAAATCTATCAGAAATGCAAATCAGGTAGAAAAGTGTATGTACACAGTTATATGGAGTAACAGTGCACCCACCTACCAAGGTATCACCTCACCACTGCCTGGAACATTCTGGATATTTTTCCAGTCCATTAAGTACTGCACTGTGGTCTTGGGACATGCTGTTTCATGTCACTGTATACCTATATATGGACGGCATGACAATAAAGCCCACTTGGTTTGACACTTAACAATTCTGATGTTTTTGTTGACTTTGGAGATTTGGGATTGCGTTAACTGTAGGTGATTTGCGGCTTGACAACGTGCAGGTCATCTTCTCTGTGTGGTCACTCTTTCAGAAAGCGATAGCCGTAGCAAATAGGGCTTCGGAGGAGGACCAGGCCGAAAATTATGAGGAAGCCGTTCGCTTGTACCAGCAAGCTGTTCGCTTCTTTCTGCATATATTAAAACGTAAGTGTCCAATGAATGATTATTTTTTTAAATCCTTTTAGGAAATTATCACTAATGACTGCAAGAAAATTTAAAACTTAAGACCCATTTAATAAAAGTGAATAGGAACACTGCCTATATTTTCTTTTAATTCTAACAAAACCCCTCTGATTTTAGCACAATTCGTATGGTATAGTATTTAAATAATGACACGAGTCTGAAGGAAACCGTAAAAACGTATTTCTATCATGTTTCCTTCAATACAGGGGAACCACAGGGTAAAGAGGGGAACCAAAAAATACGAGACAAGTGCAAGGAATACCTGGACAGAGTGGAGGAGCTGAAGGAGTATTCTGAGAAGAAAGAGGTCTTTATGAATTCATATTGACCTTTATAGCAGACCTGTAGATCCAAATCTTACCCTGGGATCAGACTGGTGGACGTTTTGGGTGTGGAAATGATATAAAACAACAAATTAATCGTTAGTTTAGGTATCATGGTGTAATATTGGTAGGAGGACTGTCCGAAAGGTTTCATGGTTCACATTTTATTGCCAGAGTCAAATCGGCTGCCGATTAAATTTAGAATATTTATTTCTTTTACAACACTGTTTGTGGAATGTAACAGACCGCTCAGGTAACATTTCCACGACAAATACGCACAAACAAATGACGTCTTAGCATTAAGCCAAACCATAGCCCATAAACAAATAAAATCGGTTTGGATTCTGAGAGCTGTGATAATAACACATGCAGGTATAAAAATAACTAAAATACTTAAGAGCCATACGAACCTTGCGAATTGTAGAACATATAAATATATTTAAGACTGTGAAAGAACGCAAAGGGTGCGCCAGGGTGTGTTTGACAAAAAAAAAAAAACATCATGACATTCTTGTGATCACGTGTTAGAAAAGGCGGAAGTTACGTCGAGCGTTATGATGCGGAAGTTTTTCTCCAACATATAGCGACAGTAAACGATACTGGAAAACTGGAAAAAATATAGATATATTACAAAAGAAAGCCGGCAAATCGAATAAACCATTTGATCGGCTGTATATGACGGGTGGTGCAATAATAAAACAGTAAATCGGGCTGTTTTTGAACTTCCGTAGTCTTGAGAGCTGTTTTCTTTTGGATCGTTTTTCTCCCCCAGCCCTTATGGCTACCAGCAATAATCTGCAGGTAAGAGACGGTAATGCCGTCAGGAGGAACTCATTGTCACCGCGTCTCCGTGTTTCGCTCTTGATGGGCGGAATTAGTCAGAAGGTGTCCCTCGATGCGCTTATTTTGGGGTATTATTAACGAGCTGGCCAGATGTCGGTCGATGGACGAAGTGTCAGGGAAGTTACTTAAACCCTTTAATTGCTGTATCGTCCTCTGGTGACAGTGGTCCGGACTGTCGAGCCGCTCGTAATTTATATACTTAGGAAAATAAGGAAAATGCCAATAAAACCTAATTTGGTGACCACTAGAAATAATCGGTGAGCTGGGGCCGGGCCCGCCCGCCCAAGCTAGGAACTCGGCGGTTGGGTTTAGGGATCAGATTCCCGGCCTGTTATCAGGTTAACCTGCTGGGATATTAGTTTGGAGAGACACCTGTCCGCGACTTTTCGCGTTATAGTTTTTTGTTATTTGTTAAAATTGTGATTTGCGCCTCCAAAACGTGAATGTTCTTCAGTCACTTTACCCGGCAGGTGTATCTCATACCTGTTTGTTTTTTTTTGTTTTTAAAAGCACTGCATTGGTTAATGCATGAACAATACTTGCCCCGGGTAGTTAATGGTATGAATTTCAGCGGCATGAAGCTGGAGTTTTCCCCCCTTATTTAATGCAGGAGTCCCCTTCAGTAAATATCTAAATAAAAATGGCCATTTAACACTTTATTTCAGATAGTTTTATGGCTTAATGAGTTGTACAAGTGAGAGGATTCTTTTCCAGAACAGAGTTTAATAATAAAGTTTCAGCTACCATATTTATTAGAAGTTCTAATTTTAGGAACAAGAAATGCTTTAATCTCAGAAGGATATGGCATAAGCTTTGAAAGATCATTTTTTATATTGTGATATTTTAAACATAATCTATTTGCATCATGTGACTTCAGTTTAAACCTCCATTTCCCAAAGGAAGATGAAATATATGAATCTCTGTGAATATTTACTAGCACGCTATATACAATTGGTTAGGGCTGAGTGGCCTGTAATGATTCTGAGTGATTTCATAAATGCATAAAAATGAAATAAACAAATTAAATTATTTGGTGTCAATATCAATGCAGGTTAAGGCTGCTTTGAAATGCGGTCATGGGAGTGGTTTAATTAAACAGGCCTCAGTAGGTTCACTGTGTTGGCTCTCTGTGATGTATGTATGTGTGTGTTTTTCATTTTTAGAAAGCTATAGATCTGGCCAGTAAGGCTGCCCAGGAAGACAAAGCCCAGAATTATGAAGAAGCTCTCCGCCTCTACCAGCACGCCGTGCAGTACTTCCTCCACGTCGTGAAGTGTAAGCGAGTGGCCCGAAACTGTGGCCACCACCCACTCTCCCCCAGGCTGTGTCGCCGTCTGATCAGAGATATGGCCTAGTAGATGCCATATATTGCCTTTCTGTCTTTCTGATATCCTTATGGAAAGCAGTCAGTCTGTATGTATTCATAGAGTTGTAATTATAACGATATATTTCAAGGTTATTTTTTTTTTAAATAATTTATGTTATAATTTGCCTAATGCTTGCCGTGGCCCTGTCACCCCGCCGCTGTCCACGGATCTTAATCATCGTCTCCATCCCACAGACGAAGCCCAAGGGGAGAAGAGCAAGCAGAGCATCCGGGGGAAGTGTGCTGAGTACCTGGATCGGGCAGAGAAGCTGAAGGAGTACCTGAAGAAGAAGGAGAAGGCCCCGCCCGCAAAGCCGGTGAAGGAGTCCCAGTCCGATGACAAAGGGTGGGTAGATGCCGGCTTCGCCTTCACATGTTCACGTGTATCTAATGGCCTCAAGGCCCCCAAGGCTTAACGTCTACGAATAAAGCGGAAACGACCCGTCTGGCTGGGTTTTCATTAGCATTGGTGCTAGCATTAGCTATGAGGACATGTTTCTCTCTTTGTGGTTGCTCTGTAGTAGATGAGAGTCTCCAAAACTGTTATAGGTGCTTCCAACAAGCTAATCAGTGCCCTGTAATGTTAAGAAATGTAAATGCATGGGAGGGGCTCTCCTAGGTCATGCACGGTGAATTTGGGTGTCAGGATCGGCCTTATCATTTGCTGTCCTTTAAATACTGGCACATTCTGTGTGACGTCATTTTTAATCCGGTACATAAAACTAATTTCTCTTCTGTAGGAATGAGAGTGATGAAGGAGAAGATCCTGAGAAGAAGAAATTCCAAAACCAACTGCAGGGTGCGTAGCACAGCTGGGTACCGGCGGCATTACTGCAGTCTTCACACTGTAACACTCCATCTCGGCAGATGCGGTTACCGGTTTTCACTCTCGGCCTGAAGCAGACCCAAACCCAACTGTCTCGTTTTGTGTCAACTGCAGGAGCCATTGTCATGGAGAAGCCTAATATCAAGTGGAACGACGTCGCTGGGCTGGAAGGGGCCAAGGAAGCACTGAAGGAGGCCGTTATCCTGCCCATTAAGTTTCCACACCTGTTCACAGGTACCTAGGGGTTAGGCGTTAGGAAAATCTGCCTGCAGATGGCGCTGTGGTCCCCAGACTGCTTATCGCAAACTGCCATCCCTTGGTATTGTCATGAGCGAGTATTAACTGTGACCTTAAGGCCATAAGCAGTCTCTGGGTTTTTTTTTTATGGGTTTGTGGGCTTCGTGCGTGTGAGACTGTCGCTGTCCTGCCCAGGGAAGAGGACCCCTTGGAGAGGTATCCTGCTGTTTGGACCACCAGGGACGGGGAAGTCCTACCTCGCCAAAGCCGTGGCTACAGAGGCCAACAACTCCACCTTCTTCTCCATCTCCTCCTCAGATCTGGTGTCCAAATGGCTCGGGGAGAGCGAAAAGTGCGGCTCATTTTAAAGGACTATTTGCATTGATGGATCTGTCATACCATAATCTCCTGGATTGAAAGCACAGTCATGTGTTTCTGAGCCGATTGTCCCCACCCACACAGGCTAGTGAAAAGCCTCTTCACCCTGGCACGAGAGCACAAGCCCTCCATCATCTTCATCGACGAGATCGATTCCCTGTGTGGCTCGCGGAGCGAAAACGAGAGTGAAGCGGCCCGTCGGATCAAGACCGAGTTCCTGGTGCAGATGCAAGGTGGGGGTGGGGGTGTCCCCCCTTTCACTAATCGTGGTGCTTGCTTGTCTGTCTGCCTGTCTATCCAATACTATTATCTGCCATTTCACCACTGTTTTCAGTAGATCCAGATCACTTGAGTTGAAGTGTCTTATCACTTAATTGGTTGCACTCTGTGTTGCTTAGAAATGCTCAGGCACCCGGATAAAACCACGTGTTCTTGGTCTGTATGTGACTCGTATCAAACGTCGGCTGTACGTCTCATGGGTTAATCTGCCGCCAGGTGTTGGAAACGACAACGAAGGGATCCTAGTCCTGGGAGCTACTAACATCCCCTGGACCCTGGACTCCGCCATCAGAAGAAGGTCAGATTCTCAGGTCTTGCTTGCATGGTTCATCTCCCCAGACATCCCTTCTGACTCGGTGTCCCATTCGGTTTTACTGTGACCCACAAAATTGTATGTTTAAAGATCCATCGGCCGATTTTTTTTTTTTTTTTTTTTTTTTTCTCCTATTCAGGGTCACGGGTTTCAGAGATTTACTAAATTGTTTGTTATGTCTGTTCATATTAAAATATAGCATCTCTTTACTGTATTAGGTACACACTGTACAAGGAATAGAAAATAGTGCGTAATTTGAAATAAATTTGTATGGTCATGTGTTTAAGAGTAGCATTAAAATTCTTTAGGGTTGAATTTTAAGGTTATAAATGAAAGCTGTCTGCCATGGATCAGTCTGATTGTATTACCGGTTAATCTGTTGGTTGGAACATGGACATGAGTCATTCTGGGTGAATGTTGCACAGCAGATACTAAATAAACAGAAAGACAGGTCCCCCCACCCAAATTCTATCAGGTGGCAGTCTGGCAAAGCTGTCTCCGCCGTGTGCCGCAGGTTTGAGAAGCGTATCTACATCCCGCTGCCAGAGGAGCACGCCCGTTCCTTCATGTTCAAGCTGCACCTGGGCACCACCCCCAACAGTCTCACCGACTCGGATTTCATGACCCTTGGCAAGAAGACGGAGGGGTACTCAGGCGCTGACATCAGCATCATTGTGCGGGATGCACTCATGCAGCCTGTCAGAAAAGTGCAGTCCGCCACTCATTTCAAGAAGGTGGGTGAGAGCCGGCTCCACCCATTGGCCGGCCCGT
Organism: Mormyrus hasselquistii; assembly: GCA_026779605.1. Taxonomy (NCBI): domain Eukaryota; kingdom Metazoa; phylum Chordata; class Actinopteri; order Osteoglossiformes; family Mormyridae; genus Mormyrus; species Mormyrus hasselquistii. Next base: position 5,679,318 of record JAODKE010000088.1, read on the forward strand.
CGACCTTTGACCCCAACCTCCCTAACTCATTAGGCTTGCTAGATCCTCCTCTATTTGTGCTCACCGTGAAACTCCTCCTCTGTCTTCAGGTACGAGGGCCGTCAAGGGATAACCCCAACGTTCTCATAGAAGACCTGCTGACCCCTTGTTCTCCGGGAGATCCGAATGCCGTCGAAATGACCTGGATGGATGTTCCTGGCGAGAAGCTCTTGGAACCGATCGTCAGCATGGTGAGAAAGAACGTCTTGTACTTATTGTTAGTTGTAAAGTGATTCCTTAACCTAGGGGTGACCAATCTTATCCGCAAAGGGCTGGTGTGTATGCAGGTGGTCGCTGCAACTCCTTAATCTGGTCACTAATTAGAGGACTGATTGACTGAAGAGTCCTCACACCTGGGTTTGAACAGCTGACCAACAGATTATCCCAAAAACCTGCATACACACTGGCCCTTAGCGGTTAAGATTGGTCACTACTGCCTTAACCAGTATCAAATGGTCTATATCATCTCATGCAGTCAATCCCACTCATAACCTGTGGGGGCAGTGTGTGGCTCAGTGGATTAAGATGTTGTGCTTGTGATCAGAAGGCCTCAGGTTCGAATGCCAGGGTTGGCAGAGTAATTTCACCGCTGGGATGCTGAGCAAAGGCCTTAACATCCAGTTATTCCATGGGTTACCCTGCCTTCTAAATTGTACATCGCTTTGGTAAAAGTACCTGCTAAATAAAATATAACTTCAACAGAAAAAGTTATATGCGCAAAGTAATGAGAACCTTCTGACCAAAGTGAATTATTCTGTTTCCATTTGTACTGGTAAATTCTGATTTTTAACAACAATGCATCTGATCCATAAAGCCGATACCTGCATGGTGACTGTGAGGCACACTGGTGCCGGTTTCTGACATTACTACATTTTCCCTGCCCCCCTCCTTTTTCAGGCGGACATGCTGCGGTCCCTTTCGAACACCAAGCCCACAGTGAATGAGCAAGACTTGGACAAGCTGAAGAAGTTCACAGAGGACTTCGGGCAGGAGGGCTGAGATGTCTGCCAAGAGAAGCAAAGCAGACCAATGCTGACTGTAAAAACTCTCCTGTTCTCTCTCTCTCTCTCTCTCTTCCTCTTGCCCCCCCTTTCTTCACTCCATCCTCACCTTCCTGTGAATCTGGTTCTAAATTTCTGTTTTTCAAGACCGTTTGAGTCTGGCTTTCTACCCACTTCATTGTGCTGGTTGGGTCACAGAAGGGCTTCACCCTGTATGTCTGTGTTGTGTAATCCCAGGAAAAATCTAAACAAATTTGTGTGTATATATGTAATTATATATACATAATTTTTCTGAACCTGTGCCTTTTTAAAGGATGCTTTAAATATAAAGTTTCCTTTGAAAATGAGTCAGACTGTCACGCGTCATTGTCCTTTCACTGCTGTTTTTGTTTGGTTCATAATTTATCCAAGGAAAATTTGGCTTTACGGTTGTGGAAGTGATGAGTGATTTGAAAGGGGGGGGTGGATTTGTGTGTAACTCTGAGGGACCAGAATGTAGCATCCTAAAAACACTGGGTGATTGAGCAGGTGGGGAGGCACAGGGGTGGGGGGAGGGGACATTTAATTTGTGGAATTTGCTTCAGAAAACACTCTTAAGGATTCACTTGCAGACTGCTGAAAGGTCATGACGTCTTACACTGTGCATTTATAAGGAGAACTTGTCTAACAGAATAGATGGGGCTTACCTGTGAGATAGGGAGAAATACCAGGAACAGGTTTGGGGGTGGGAAGGACAAGGGGTCTGACTGCGGTATGACAGTATCTGCCTCTGCGACATGGGGGGGGGGGGCTCTGTGGCGTACGCTACGCTGCCCGCTGTTTTAAACTGGCAGCGCATGACATGTGCCTTCAATACAAACCATATTCACTAGTTGTGAAAAAAAAAAACCTCTTCATTTTTATAATCTTGTTACCAGTATATTAAGCATTCTGTTTGTCTGCACATTTAATTTCAAAACCTTTAATCTCTGGATTGTATGCAACTGTACTTTTTGGTTCAGGTTTTCTATGATATAAAAATAAACTATTCTCTATGAACTCTGCATACACAGGTTATGTCATTTAGGCGTCATTTGTTAGAAAAATACCCATATCTTGATGGTTAAAAATCAATTTACGTTTCATTTTATTTCATACAAGTGTAAATAAAGGTATTCAATATTGTGTGGTGTGTTCTGTCAGTGGAGTGGTGTGTTCTGTCAGAATGAGTGTGGTTTCATTTGCTAGTTCTTTGTCATTGACACTTAAAAGAGGAAGTAGTATTCCAGAGATGTACACACACACATCCAGGTCAAACACTTCAATCCTCAGTCCTATTCAGTCAGTAAGCAATACCTAAATCTTCCTTAATCACTCACCAAAATCTAATCAGCAAACTAGTAATTTGTTCATTTTGATAATTACAATATGTCTCATTTTGGATGTTAATTCACTTATGTCTTTACTATGGCTTTTCGATGTTTGTCATAAACTGTTGATTAATTAGATCACAGTTTGCCTGGGACCAATCCCGTAATTCTATTATCGCAAAATAACCCAGAGTACAACGCATGTTATGTCTTTTTAATCACTGGGCGTATGTCTTGCTACACTGCTCATTTGCCCAAGTTCCGTTTTTAGCAACTTCAGAAACACGTCCTTTGAACTTTTTATTTGCGTTATCTCTATTTCCTGTTATTAGTGGACGTTTATTACCAACATGTTTCTACCAATTTGGACTAAAGAGTGCAGCGTGCTCCTCGGTCAGACATAAGAAATTTACAAACGAGAAGAGGCCATTCGGCCACTCAAGCTCGCTTGGGGAGAATTTAAGATTAAAAACTCTGCGCTACTATCTACCTCTGATTTAACGGAGCCCAGGGTTTTAGCTTCTACTACACTACCAGGAAGACTATTCCATACTCTAACTACACGCTGTGTAAAGAAGTGCTTCCTCAAATTTTCAGTGCCGTATTTAAACTAAATACACCCAAACGAAACATCTGGCCATGGTTTCCACACAAGATCACGTCACACCTTAGTGATCTGATTAGGGAGTTGCAGCGAAAACCTGCATACACACCAGCCCTTTGTGGATAAGATTGGCCACCCCTGCCCTAGAGAAAACGCCGATGTTTGTCACCTTTCAAACCACGCATTTGCATGGGGGGGGGGCTGAACTAGAGGTCAGTCACACTAAATATAAAATAATTATTTAGCATGTTCCGCTAACCGACGACCTTCGGACATTACTCACCAGCTTTTTAATTTAGTTTTTGAAACATCTCAGAAGGGCGGGGAAGTCTCGAAGTAACTTTTTTGAGTCCCCCAAAACAACATTCCCACCCTACCCAGAACAAGTAAAAGCGTGTGGCCTTGGAAAGGTACGTCTAATCCGACCTGCTCAGAAAGCTGCCACTGATACTCTCACCAGGAAAAGCGATGAAATGAGCAAAAGTTACCTGAAAGGGTTCAATAGATTGGGTTAAGAAACTGGGCTATTGTCAAAAATCGCAAGTGGCACTAACTATGAATTAGATGGTTGTATGATTTAAATACATATTATAATGCAAAGCCTATAGTATTAAACCAGTGTACAAAAATTAAAATCTACGAAGAGTCGAAATTGAACTTGACATAAATTTGTGTCTGGCCCTTTAAATACGGAAGCCTTCGAAGCACAATAGGTGTAGTGGGATCCGTGGTAACGCAACCGGGCATCCTTAGAAAATAATTGTCCCCATTTCGCTTCCCTAACCGTGAAAACTACAGGAGAGGAGAAAAAAAATCTTGGAGAGCCCGAAACGCACGGATCGGATCCACGGCAGCCACGCAGGAAGCGGGAAGCGCACAGTACGGGTGTCTCTGTCCTGGATGGGTACTGGGCAGCGCTTGGGATCGGAGGGCCTGCGGTGTCCCAGGTAAAGATCCATAAGAGCTCCGGTGACCGCGGGCGAACAAGAGCTGAAGCTCCCCGTCCCGCCTCCGCTCCGCTCGCTCCTCCCTGGCCACAGGCCGGGCCGACGCCACTTGAGAAGCACAACGATGTCCCCCCAGGAAGGCCTGGACGCGGCGGAGCGGCTCGTGTCGGGCTCCCGATGGCTCCCCACGCCTCTCGGCGTGCTGCTAGCGGCGGCCGCATTCGGTGTAACCCTGGCGCTGGTGCTCTACATGATCTCGCCGCTGATCAGCCCCAAGCCGCTCAAGCTGAACGGGGCCCACGTCGTGGTGAGTGGCGCAGGGGCGAGGGAATAAGCCTGCGCGGGTACCGCTTAGCGCAGTTATTATTTTCATACCACAGTACCGGTGTATCGGGCAGCAAAGCGAGACGGGGACGACCGAGCCTCTTAGTGGGGATCGCGGTGGTCGGAGGGGTGGAGCGGGAGGATCACCTGTATGGACGGGGGGTGCCGGCCAACCAGGATTT
>JAODKE010000088.1:5693738-5706106 GCA_026779605.1 Mormyrus hasselquistii
GAAAAATCTCGGAAAAGGGTTTATCCAAAATAGACCACCATAGGCGAAATCACGTTTACATCACGTTTAAATAATTTGCCATCGACCAGTTACCTGTGTTAGGCTTAATATAACGTAAAAAGAAACCAAAAGCGCTGCAATGGGTGGCTACCCATCGCGGCCAGCTTGCTACGGCGAGCAATGTGGGGGAGATGTAAAAAGATTTCCCTACGGGGATCGGTACAAAGTATCAAAGAAGGGGGTTCCCATTAGTACAAGTAAGGTGGGGACAAGAAAAGAGTATGGAATAATAAAACAAGCACGTCCAGGTATAGGACCGACATTTTCCCTCACGAAGGGTTTTTATCATTTATGTGTCCCGTCCCAGGGGACCAAAAACATGAATGGCGTGACGTTGAGGAAACGCCTCCCGGAGGTGTAACTTCGCGTTATAGGAGCGTTGCCGTACCGAGATCGCTTATACCTTACAGCACCTGCAAAAAAAAAAAAAAAAAAAAAAAACAGCTTTCCATGTAGAGCTTATTGGCAAATGTCGCTGTCTATTATAGCAATTATCGTACAAATTGAAGTGCTCATTTCCCTGCACGCGTTTCGAGAACTGGTCCGCACTTTCGTTGTCGCTTTCCATCTTTCGGAGGCGGTGCAGATGTCAGCGGAATAGGCGAAAAGGCGGCGGAAAAAGCCTGCAAAGCTCTCTTATTTTCTGGAACGATCGCCAATGGGGATCAGCGACACGTGTGCAGCTGTGATGCGCGATTTCTGGAGCGCACGCCTCTCAAGGGGAGCCTTAAATGTTCTCCGCACCATCATGTAAGTGAAGGTGTCTATAAAGCGCTTTTGCGGGAACTCGGTGAAACACAATTTATTATCCAATTCGGGATACTGGAGATATTTAAAGTTTACTCGTTGCAGAAACAACACCGTTCAGGTGCAATATAACCATTTTAGCGGAGTGGGAGGGGAGATGAATCCTGCATGTGAAGATCTGGACTGCGGGACATTTGTGCGCTAATTGAACTGGTCGACGGTGGAAAACGCGTGAAAAATATCCGAGTTGCCGGTTTTCTGACATCTCGGTATGGCTATGGCAAACCCAAGTGTTTTTAATAGTAGGATTATAGTGGAGAATTACATCCACCAAAAACTTTCGAATAGGGGAATCGACTGGGGAATGGACTTTGGCGAGGAGACGGAGCCGCCAGTGAACGGCTCCACGGACACGGAGCTCTCACGGCGCCTCCAGACAGGTGCAGCCGCCGCCCCTATTCGCAGTCGGACGACGCAGTCGGACCCGCACGCTGCCCTCCATGCAGTCCTGCGGGAAGCTGGGGATCAGGTGGAAAGGCGGTACCGCCGTGACCTGGTGGAGATGTCGGCGCGGCTGCACCTGACACCCGACACAGCGGAGAGCAAGTTTGCCGCGGTGATAGAGGAGCTGTTCAAGGACGGCACAAACTGGGGCCGGATAGTAGCCTTCTTCGAGTTCGGGGTAGCGGTGTGTGTCGAGAGCGTGAACCGGGAAATGACGTCCCAGGTGGACCACATTGCCAGCTGGATGACGGAGTACCTGAACGGACCACTGCACACCTGGATCCAGGAGAATGGAGGATGGGTACGTTTTATGCTGCAGCCGTAAATGTAATGCCCATCGTGCAAGTGTGCTGTTGGCGTAAACAAATCAACGTAGTTGAAATTCCCGATTGGAAAAACACATCGTTATAATAAATTTCTAACCATTCGGCCACGATCTTCTAGTCACACCTCTCCGCAGCCGTGTAAACCCGTCGTTGAAGTAGCGAAACAAGGTATGCACCTATTTCTGGAAGTGTGTGTGTGTGTGTGTGTGTGAGAGAGAGAGTGTGAGTAAGTAAGTGTGAGTGAGTGAGCTTGTGTGTGTGCGTGCGCGCGCTCGTCGATTTTTCCTATAGGAATAATGCAGAGAGAAATGTTTTGCAGTCAGAAGTTAGTTTTGTCACCATGTTTAACATTTTATGCACTTGTTTTCTGTCAGATAAACTGGAGTTCTCTATAATTTCATTGTTTTTTTTCATGAATAGATAAATTTCCTCCCCCTTATTTTGGAAACGGATCTGGATACCCATACTGGAAAGAAGTAGTCAGTTTCTTAATTTAATGTGTGACCTGATCCATCTTCCCCTGAAGCCCAGTAAGATTAACCTTACCGAACGTTAATTCATACCCTTTCTCCTTCCTTTCAAAACTAAATTTTGCCCTCAGAGTGTAAATCTTTCCAGGATGTCAGTCTTTTGAATTGGTGTACAGTTCGCTTGCCAGATGGATGGGTGTGATCGTTATCCATGTCATGTTTGGAAACCCCTAGTGGATCCCTGATGTGAAACCCCCCTCCTGGGAACCAGACAGAATAAAGGATGTTATTTATTTATTTTTACCCTTTTTTTCTCCTCAAATTCCACTCTTAGGTTTTGTTTCAGCCATAAGTAAAGCTGTTCAATTAAATCTGTTTTCCAAAGCCCCCAGACCTCAGGCGCATACACTTCCGCTGCACAGACAACGCTACGGCAACTCTGACCAGTGGAAGTGTTTACCTCCAGTTAAAGCGTGAAATTCCATAGTTTGGGGGCCGTCCTGCTGGCTCCAAATGAACGGCACGGGGGGTTGCCCAGAAACTACAAACCCACACCTAGCTCTGATTGGCAGGGTTATGCATCCGAGTGGTTTTCCCGGGACACTTGCGGCTGTCGGGCCCGATGCCGCCTTTGTTTCGCAGGTTCGATGTGGGCGCTGGAGTGTCTTTGCTCTCTAGACCTTGTGGAAGCAGTTTGCTGAGAATTGCATGTCCTTGAATTATTTACCAGTCTCCTGTCTAGGGGCGATAAAATGATTTGAGCACAGTATTTAATTTCTCCTGCGTGAAAACAAGATAATTTGCATTAAGGCTCCAGAGACGGCGTGTAATTCAGCCGAGAATGCCTCAGGTGACAAGTGTCTTTCATCGTCGCTGTGTCTAACGCTCTCAAACACAGATTCCTGTATCTCCGTACACTTAGCGCTGCCAGGATTCATCACTCAAGCCTTATTTAGCTTCTTTGGGGTGGAATCTATGGCCTTTATCAGACTGGCTCCTTTTAAGAGGTCTTGGATCGCGGTCCGTCGTCCAATGGGATTTAGTTGTCGCGGAGACGGCTCACGGCTGGAACCGATCACTCCTTTTATCACCCACTTGTTCATTTAGGGCATCTCTTAATCCGACTGTTTAAGATGGTGGAGACACACTTCCATTCAACATGCCCCTGATAAGTCTCAGGATTTTTTTCTCTTTGTTTTTTCCCTCTAGACAGCTGGCAGTCCGTTCACAACAGTCCCTATTTGATGAAACCTTTCACTTTTGTCACATGTACGTATTTTTGAAAACCCTATACTTTACCATTTTTGGTTAGACGTGGGGTAAGGTGTCGGCAGGGTGGTGGCTCTGTGGCTAGAGCTATCTGCTAGCGATCAGAAGGTTGCTGGTTCAGATCCTCTGAATGCCAGGAGTGATCCTACCCTTGAGTACGGCCTTTGACCTGAAATTGCTTCGCCTTGGGTATGATGTTAATCTACATTCAGCCCTGTAACGAGGTCTTATAACTTACAGGGAAAATTTGAGTGTTGGTGGCAGGATTGGCACACTGTTCCACTCAAACTAGTGTGGTGCCAAGGTATCGCATGGTGGCATTTGAGTTCCCATCCCTGGGGCGGTTTTGTTGTGTGGTGGAGGCAGCAACGCACTGTCAACATATGCCCCTTATCTAACCTCCCTCGGGCTAGGTACTCATGGTAAAACCCGCGTCAGAGTAATGACATGGAGGGTGAGGAAAATCCAGGCCGAATGCTCACCGTCATTTGACCTTAAGCCCGATGAGTCAATCTGGGATGAAATGGCTAGAAAGGTCAACGCTCCGTGTGGGCAGCCAGTGCTTGGCATTGTCTGCGTCGGCTCGCTATGAAGGATGGTCTGGTTCTTTAACAGAATGCCTGAAGTTTAGTTAGCTGTCATGGGAGTGGTGTGTGGCTCAGGTGGCTTAGGATGTGCCTACAAATGGAAGGTTACAGGTCCAAACCCCTTGGTTCCCAATCCCAATTGTTCCAGGGGCTGTCAGGCACTGCATTCTCCAAAAAATAAAACCAAATAAGAATGAAATGAATGTATGTTGCTATGAATAGAAATGTCTGCTAATGAAATAAAATGCAATTACTGTGAAAGCTGTCCTATTTATTTTTACTAGTCAAAAATTTTGCCTTTTTTATCATGTCATTTTCTGTTCACTATTTAATATAGTTTATTTATTACCATTCTGTACATGGTACTGTGAGTAACTCTCAAAGCTTATACAGCAGTAGATGCTGGCAGCAAACTGTTAAATTTACTTTGTTAATCCCACGGAGAAATTCATTAAAGCAACTACACCCCAGGTGGGACTCGAACCCACAATTCCTGGCTTAGAAGGCCAGTGCCTTGTCCATTAGGCCACTGGGGCTGCTTTGGGTTGCTGTAGAAAAACCCTTCTCAGGTATCCTCAGTTAAGGCAAAGATTCTTTGAGGAGAAAAATTTGACTAAGAAATGATTGATTTTTTTTTACCCCCCCCACCCCAGGTAATTTCCATAACCTCCCGTTAACTGAAATTATAGCATCGGTATACAAATCCCAAAAACAGGTTTTTCCCCATCTGATTTGAATATCATGGGGGGAATTCACATCCTCATGTTGTTTTAAAACTTTACAGAGGTACCTGATTTCACAGAGTATTCGGCACAGTGTTGGGGGGGCGTCTGTCACCAGTTCCGACCTGAGGGCAAGCTCAGTCTGTGGTCATTCTGCTGGACAGCCCTGAGGGTCTTACTCAAATCATCCCGTGACACTGTTCCTGCACGCAATCCCCCCCCCCCTTCCCTATTTTATGTCCTGTGGAAGAGGGGTCATGAGGGGAGAAGTGGTGACCAGTTAGTGAGGACGATGAGGCTTCAAAATCCACGGGGGGTGTCATCATTCACATTAATGTTTGCCCATCCTTTTTTGCATGTAACCAGGCAACGGCTGACCTCGGGTAACAGCTATACCACTGTGGGGATTTCTAAGCCTGATTTATCCCATCTCTTGCAGCCTTAGTGGTATACTTATTATCTGGTTGAACGTGAACTTGTGTGTTTTGAACCTTCCTGGTGATAGCTGTCCTGCTCTCCAGGTAGTTCACCTAGGCGTTACCAGGGTAAGGTTCTTCCGTTCGTCTTCTCTTCCTGTGGTTTCTCATCTCCACCTTCCGTGGGCGGCTCGCCCGGCCTTCACCGGTCTGCAGCCTCCCCGTCTCCCGACTGCGGCTGAACTCTGACTCGCATCCGCCGTCCTCGCTCCGCTTTCCAAATCTTAACAACATATTACTCAACTCCTTGCAGCCTACCGGTACTGGGGGCCACTCGGAGGGGGGGGGGATTTCCACATCCTGAACCACCGCTGATAGTGCGTCCTGCCTCGGTCTGTCAGACGTCGTTCCTTCACTCTCATCCCGGGTTTGAATTAGCATAAGGTTTTGTGCTAGTTGAGGAAGTCAGCCTCTCTCTCTACCGTAATCATAACATCTTTGTCACCTTTAAGTTTTTAGAGCCGCATGATTCTGAGCCATTCAACAGCTAAATAAGAGGATTGGGTGATTTGGAGGGGGGGGGTTATTGCTTCACAGTCCTAACCTTCCCCCACATTTTGCGCAGATGAGCCATGTTAGCGGCCTGTTTTCCAATACCTAACTCCCTCCCCGGTGTAATAACACCGTTTAAATACATACTTTTTTTCTGAAAAAAGTAAAATGACAGAGCCAGCGATTTCAACAGAATTTCTCATTTTTGGCCCCCCCCTCTTTTTTTTTGGGATGTGCCAGGGCTGCCTATCTCAGTGCTGTCCAGTCAGTGCTCTGCAGCGCCCACTGTGGAAGTGGCAGAGCAGGATGGCTGTGGGCCTCACTGTGCCGCGTGTAGGATTGAGGCTGGCGGATGTTTGTTCGTCATCACTAAAGTTAGACCGAAGTGGGCGGCTAATTAGCTTAATGGCTACGCTTAGGCGGGGATGGAGGGGGGGGGTTGAAGTATAATGTGGAAATTATTTTCTGTCAGTCCGCAACCGTTTTCCTGTTTTTGAAATTGCCTGATGCTCAAAATAGGTATGTCTCTCGGCCTGCTAATTGTATCAAAAACAAACGTTCACTGTACCAGTGTCAGTTACGGCTTGCTCAACAATGACATCGTTTATCCATTGTTTAAAGATGAGACAACTGACTGTGGTTTAAAGTGTAGAGGTTTTTCTGGGGCACAGTATCGTGCCTTTCGACAGTAAAGCAGGACTTTGGAAGTTTACCGTAACCTGAAAAGCCGAGATGTGTGATTAACATGACCCTGTGACAGGGCCGCTAATGGACTGTTACTGTCCCCTGAGTGTCTAAATCATTCAGCGCCTTTGACCACCTGCCACAGACGGCTCTGCTCATGTGCGAAGGTGTGAAGTAGGCTCCTCCTGGAGCTGAGAAGGTCAGTAGGTCTGAGGTCTTGTGTTTCACTGGATGTATAAGTACAGAAGCAGGACCGGTGTGTGGAATCTGTAAGAACCCAGGGCCAATGACATATGTTGTTATGTCTGTCTGTCTGTCCATCCATCCATCCATCCATCCATCCATCCATCTTTCCATCCATCCATCCATCCATCCATCCATCCATCCATCCGTTCTCCCTCCTGGTGCACAAGATTCTCCCTATATTGGGCAGATGGTTCCGAGTCTAAATTGCCCTTATGTGACTCTGTAGGTATGTAGTAGGTGCCTTACAGTGACGTCCCATCCGGCATGTTTCCTGCCCTCTTCCCTTGATTTCTGGGATTTAGGCCCATGACTTAACCATGACTCCTCTGTCTTTCATTAAATTTTCATGCAGCTCCTTACCTAATGTGGCTCTCCCAGGTTGCTGTGAGATGAGATTCATTAAAGTTTAAAACTCTGCGTCCACATGTAGCATGAGGGCTGTGGTTGAGCACGAAGTCATGTTGGTACCCTTGTGAAAGACGCCGTAGCACGGCTGCGGGGTCCCTCTGTAGGCATCTGCATGGATTTCTCCTGCGTGCCAGTCCGCCTTCGCCCCCGGTGCTGTTTTGCATTTGAAAGGTTCCTGTTTTTGTTTTTCGTTTTTTGAAACACCACCTCTCTTCTTAGCTAGAAAATTCGGCCCCGGTTTAAAGCTGGTACTTAGGAGCTTGCGGCTGCCATCTGAGACGGCGGTGGTGCTGTATCTGCACACGCCTCCGCGTATCACACGCCTGTGTTTATCTGAGGCGTGTCATGTCTGTTCTGTTTGTTTCCATCAGGTTGACGTGGGGTTCCTGAGATCCGGCTGTTCCTCGTCCTAGTGCTGATATTCTGGTTCCAAGTGGTGGCCCTGCTTGGCTCAGAGGGCTGTGGTTCTAAGGCTCTGGCCTCCGAGCCTGAGGAAGATCCTGATTGGGCGGAGCTGGGTTTGGGGTGGGACTTCCTCTGTCCTCGGCTCCATTGATGTGGTGTGTCTGCGGGATCCAGGTGTTGCAGTTTGATATTAATCCTGACTCCACATGGTGTTTTTGTCTAAGATGAAAGGAAAACTAAACCGGTTTTGTGTGTGTGTGTCCTGGAGACCCTGTGTAGGGGGATGAGGGGGGGGGCAGGCGGAAGAGGGGCGTTCAAAGGATCTCTTTTGTTCTGTCTGAGAAAAGTTGACAATGAGGACTCATTAATCATCTTCAGTGTTTATTTAATGCCATTTCTAGGGAAAACTCAGCGTAGGCGAATGCAGCTTTTTCTATAAAGGGGCACAGTTTTATTCGCGCCCATATAAATATTTAAATATTTTCAGGAGCTCAGGAAGAGTGGGAAGATTAGATTCCGTGGGGAACATCAGTGGGATTCGATAAGGAAATGAGCTCAGAGGCAATTCTGAATCTGCACCTGTGTCCTGAATGCTCTCCCTGCTTTATCAAATGAGGGTTAGCCCTTATCTCGGAGCCACTGCCTAGTGCCTCACATTTGAGTCTGGTGAAGTATGTGTCCTCTCCCCCTTACGGCTCCATTTATTAACCGCAATTACTCCAGCCTCTCTTGAAGCCCCTTTGAACATGTGCAGCTATATCTGCTTAGGGTCTGCAGCCGCCGCTGATATGGACGCGGTTACGGTAATCTGGCGGGAGACGTGAGGGTGGGCGGCGGGACGGGGAACTGAAGCGCATTTAGATCTGATGGAATCGAGGATTTAAAGAATCTGCTATCGTCTGCTTATGCCCGTGCAGAGTTTTATTATGGACTCGAGGGGAATTTTGGGACATAGATGGCAAGGGAGATTTGAACGGGTATTACTGAACACCCGTTGCATTAAGATTGAGGAAGGTGGCTGGTGAGGGGAACGGTTGCAGAGTTCGTGAGCAGATGGGCACATTTACATGGGGTTGGGGGAGGGCACATCATGCACCGCATGGGATATATTTACTGGGACACTTTATTAGGACACATGCTATCAAACTGCCGTTCGGTTCCCCGAGGTTGAGGTTTATTGGTCAGGCTGGCGTATGTGTGATAGGACGGCAGATTGATTAAACGCCGTGTAATGCTCTGAACAGGTGCAGTCATTCAACGTTGGGTCCATCTTGAGCGTTGCTTCGTGTTAAAGGACCAAATCCTGTTTATCTGCGGCCCCGAGGACTACTGTGCCGAAGGCAGGTCCTAGGTCTAGAATGTCGTAAACCGGGTCGCTTTCAGGAATCCTGTAACGTGTGCGTGCCCCCCCCCCACCTCCCCCCCAGGATGTCAGTCAGTTCTCTGTAATTTATCGACCAGCTTTGCTTCAATGTTGTTACGGCTCTGTGAGTCTCCCAAACGCAGTTTTGGTTTAGCCTCCACCACCCATGTCTTCCACTCAGGCCTCTTCTCCTGTGACTGTTCCTGCGTTTGCGGCAGAATGATCCGACAATCCATTTTTTTAGGTGATACATTTTATGAAATTGATTTAAATCACATTTTTCTTTTTTTTTTTTTTTGTTTTGCTGCTTAGCCTGGATTGCCAAATTTGTCAAGTTAGTGATAGGCTGGGGCAGATTGTCCATATTTGATTTTCATGTGCTAATATCACACCTCACTGCAGCAGGCAGTGAATAGTATTTATGTTAAGTGGCACTTTGAGTTCACTGTGAAGATGTCAATAGAATCCCTTTGATTGGTTGTGGCCGGCCAGCCCTACGATTGGCTGCTCACTCTCCCTCACTCTCCACCAATGACAAGGGTCATCCAGCCAGCGCTGGGCCCCACTAAATATGGCCTGGACTAATGTCCTTCTGTTTTCCTTGCATTTTCTGTGCATTTGCGCTGGAGCAGGGCCCAAATTGATCACTAATCCCAAACAGAGCCGGTAAATTAATGATCATCTTATAGGGTTTTATTGCCAATTTCCAGTCAAGATTAAAAGTAAATGTTTACATTTTACACACACACACACACGCACACACAGTCATGTAATCATATCTTTATGGGGACCGCTCACTCATTTCTATGGGAAAAATGCTAATGCTAACTATGACGACCTTAACCCCTATCCAACCTTAACCATAACCATAAGTTACCAAAGAAAATGCAAGAGTTTTTGCATTTTTAGTTTTGTCATTGAAGTCACAGATTTTTATAAAATAGAGTTTTTCCATATGGGGACCAGGAAACCCATGAGGTAAAAACAGGTATTCATCACGTTGTGGAGACATTTGGTCCTCACGAGGTAAGGTATACCTGGACCATGTACACACACACACACACACACACACACACACGAGATGAAAGCCAATTTATTCTGAAGACAACCACGCCCTCCTCATCACCAGTCCTGTAAAAAGCAGCGGTTGAAAGTCCGGGTCCAGAAAGTAAAAATCCAGACCAAGATTTTCTTTCAACCAACCAGTTAAGTACCTTGTGTCTATGTCTATGTATACTCAACTGGTTGGTTGAAACAAAATCTGGATTTGTGCTTTCTGGATCTGGACTTTCCACCTGTAGTAGAGAGAGTGTGTTGGACAGTATGATAAAAGGTGGGGATTCTTAGCAGCTTCTTCTAGGAAACGCCTTCATGTCTGGACACACACACATGCGGTGGTACCAGGGACATTCCTGTGTTTCTTCAGGCTAACCCCACCCTCTACTCCTGTATTTGTGAGAACTTACCACTGGTCACTTTCTGGAATGTGTGCGCTCCTGTGGGGCTCCAACACCATTGGCACACAGCTGGGTGTAGCTTTCCTGAGTGACTTGAGATGGGAGTGGTCCGGTCCCAGTGGGGTCTCTGGCCAGGGTACTGCGAGTCTGGTCCGAAGTGAGAACTGTGTGGGAGGGGGAGACATTAAGCTCTGGTCTGTCATGTGCAGGGATTTCAGGGGTGAAGGAAAGCAGGAAAGCGCTGGCTACACTGTACTGTGAAAATGAATAGTAGATGTAGTAAAGCAGGTAGACCAGTAGGTGTCATGATGGTTAAGAAGCTGCTCTTTTGCCTTAAGGAACCTCTAAGCACAAGGATACTTTTAGACTTTTTTTTGCTTTTCTTTGCACTTCCGAAAAGGACAGAGTGTTCGCCTGCATGCCAGTTACCTCGGAGCATTGCGTAAGCAGCCTGGCGGACAGGAGCAGGGTCCTCGAAATGTGCCAGGATGCGTGACGATTCGTTTGGGACACTGACAGCTGCCGAGGTCCCTGTAGGATGGACAAAAAGTGCTGGGAAGAGGGACCTCTCATGTTTTCCTCAGTTTTCCAGCCCTCAGAATCATCATGGAATTCTCTCGTCAACACAGCCTTGGTGTTATTTTCAGGGAAGTTTAGCCAAATGTGAATTTTCCGGCGTGGAGGGGGGATTGTGACAGAGATGCTTATTGAGCGGGACACATTAACAGAACTCTCCCCCAGCCCGCTCTGAATTCCTGTTTTCCCCATTTCTACACCCTGAGAATCCGACTCCTTGCGCTATCTCATCCTGAGCCCTTGGCATGTATTGCCATTTGGCAAAGTCCGAGCGTCGGCATATTGATTCAGTTCGGGTTCGAGTACCCAGACACAGCTTTGGTTCTTCACAGCTGCCTTGCCCTGTATGAAGCTTTTTTTTTTTTTTTTTTCTTTCAGACCTTAGCTACTTAGTGGAGTTGCAGCCTGGCCTCTTCTGAGTGGTCCTGCTTCGGATTATAATTACACTTTATCTAACCCCCTCCCCCCCAGCCAAAGCCCTCCTTATCAGATTGCAGCACTTTGATCTCTCTGTAAGCTAATAAACTACCCGCGATGAGTGACGTCGCCATCAGTGGTTGACCGAGGTAGTGCGTTACGGAGTGTGTCCGAAGGTCTGGGTCGGCCTAGGTTGTGTCGTGCCGACCGCACACAGGTGACAGTGGCACAGTCTGACTGGGGGGTGGTGGTGGCGCGACTGGTCACAGCAGGAGGGCTGGGGGGTGCGGCGACACACACAGTGAGCCTGTTCGAGTACGTGTGTCAGCTGTGTGTAAACAAGAGAGTGGGGGGTTCTGGGGAATGGGCAGTTTTAAAGGGAACTGGGCGACAGGCAGCTCTTGATCTGCCGTACGGGGGCTCCGCCAAGCCCAGGCGCGGTGCTGCCGGTCGCCTCTGCACCCTGGTGCCGTCTGGTCGTGAAGCTGAAAGAATGTAACCCTCGCCCGCCCACGCCAGATCCATTTATGGACCCGGGAAATGGGTTTGGCGCAGCTGGGAGAGGGCAGGAAGGTCACTGTTTGTGCCCTTTTGGGGAGGGGGGGGGAAAAATCTCACACTTTCGGAGTGCTTTCACCCGCAGCCGGCCTTGAGCGTGAGAGACTCTGTAGTTTAAGGAATGGAAAAAACGAACAGCCTGTAGAGGCCGGAAAACGAACAGCCTGTAGAGGCTGGTTTTCTGTGACAGTGGAAGAGCTCGCGGATTCATCTTGACGATTTGTTTATGAATCATTTAGCGGTCAGGTAAACAGACGCGCATGCAGGGAGCCATGCCTTGTGTGTGTGTGTGTGTGTTTGGGGGGGGGGGGTTCAGCTGCAATGAGAGTGGGTCTCTTTGGAACCCGCTGAGGGAAGCTACCTGCCTATTTAATCCCAACGGTATCCGATAAAGGATTTAATTGGATGAGGTTTTAAGCAATTGGTGTTGGGTAACCCCACCCGATGTCGCAGTCTGCTCCCCACCCCCCCCAAACAACCCCCGCTGTGAGTCGGCAAGCTTTATACGATCCCAGCAGGCCGTGGGGGCCAGCTTTTCAAGTAGGCTGCTGTTATCGCTGGGGATATTGCGGGGGGTGAAGTAAAGCCCCCCCCCAGTGCC
>JAODKE010000088.1:5717530-5732782 GCA_026779605.1 Mormyrus hasselquistii
CCCCCAAGGGCCTGAACTCACATCCTGCTGCACTCAAACAGAGACACTCGACTCTGAGTTCCTCTCGCAGTCACCCTGCGGGAGTTTAGGTGAGATCTGTGGTGAGTAATGAAGCCCAGGTCCTGTAGGTGGTGACAGAATGAAGAGCGGCGCATGTGACACACTCTGTCATTTGCTTTCCTCTGGCTTTGGTCTGAATCTGCAACACACTGCAGTCAGTCAGTGTTCTGTATGCTTGGGTCAGTATGTCCAGGAATGGGACTGCGGGACGTCTTGGTCCAAACCACACTGCCATCACCCCGGCGAATCCCCAAAACGCTTGTACGCTGTTCGGGACACCCCGCTGAAGACCTGTCCTCCGATTGGCCGAACGACCGCGGTCCTTCACGTTACAGTGCAAAGGCCAATCGCTCCACATTTTTTAAAAAAAAAGTTTTGTCCGGCTCCATGCCGATATTCCCTATCCCACATCCCCACTGGAGGGGCGTTGGACACCCCGGGGGCTGTAATGCGGGGTGGGGAAGACACAGTGGTTCCCGGGTAACAGTTCAGAGCCACAGCAAGACTTTTGATGTTGCCGTGAGAGTCAGGAGCCTTGTGGTTGGTCTTTTTACATTCCCTGTAAATCCTCTGACTTTTCTCTGTTTGAGAGGCTACTACTTGATCCCCATTATGTAGGTTAACTGCTTGGGCACATGCTTCATGTGTGACACGCATGGGGACAGGGCAGAGGCAAGCCACCGCCGGTCCCCCGGTGGTGTAAACAAGGGCCCGTGCGGCCCCCCCCTGGGGGCCGGGGGGGGGGGGGGGGGGGGGGGGGGGGTTTAGGGACAGGTGAACAGGTGTGTCTCTGACTCGTACACTAGCCCCCCTCTCCCCCACTGGGTTCCCAGAAGAGAAAATCAGTGCAGATGTCTGTGGAACATCAGGTCAGAAGGTTCTCATTAGAGCTAAAGGAAGCCCTTTGTTGGGGCACTGGAGATTAGCTGGGATGGGAGGGTTCCTCGATCGGTCCAGAGCGAGCAGGAGCATTCCAAGGCCATCTGTGGGGGGGTGGGTCATGCTGCCTGCAGGTGCCCCCCTCATATGTTCCAGCGATTGTGTTCCTCTTTGTTTAATGATGCTCGGTATGAGCTGCCACGGCGTTTGAGGGACAGCAGGCGTTGGGGGGGGGCATCTCTCAGCTGTCCGTCCTGGGTATCCTCCAGTCATTCTCCTCCCCTGAACATTTATGGTCCTTCAAGCCTTTAGGAGACCCTCCCAATTACTTTTTATTCCAATAAGAAAAACTGCAGCATCAGAGCTTGTATTGTGCCGCGGCGAGGTGACCGTCACCGATCGGTGACGCTGTGGCTCCCAGCGACTCCTGTCCTCCTCGCCTGTCCACCATGTTCTCTCTGCAGAGGCCGCACCTGTCCCGCTTAGGAACGATCACGCCGGTTTTACGGCATCTAGGTCCTGCCGTTCAGGCCGGCGGCTATGCCAACGATCTCCAACGTAACCTTGAGCAACGACATATATATGCGAAGAAGCCTGCTTTGTTATGATTTTAATGACGCATAATGTGTGTCTGAGATCTAGACACTGAGTTAGTATTTATGTGTTTATTTCAATTCGCCGTTGAGAATGTAGGGTCCTTCATTTCCAGGCACCAGCCCATATAGTATTAGCAAGAAGTTAATGAAACAGCAATGGGCAGAAATCCCGGCACACAGACACAAACATCATAATGCATATAATGTATAGCTGCGTACATGTGCTTATATTTGTACATGCAGTGTGTATGCATGCACGTGTGTGTTGCCTATGTGATTCTGTGTTCATGTGTTTGTGCATGAGTGTGTGTGTACCGGTATTTCTGCTTGGGGGTACGCATGCATGTGTACATGCTTGTGTGTTTCTACATGTGTGTGTATTTTTTCTGTGCGTGCGTGCGCATGTCCCCACTTGTGCCTGTGTGTTCGTGTACTTGTGTTTTTTTGCATGTGCACATGTGACTGTGTATTTGTTTGGATGTACGTGTGCGTGTGTATATAGTCATTTTAATTTGCATTCCTTCCTATGGATGGCGCTCAACCTTTATTACGAGAAGACTGTATGTGAACTCATGTCTTACCATGGGGTTGATGTTGTCCAATAGCACTTACAGAGACCGGAGCGCTATTTCCTGTACAGGACCCATTTTGCACTGGGACCCAAGTGCCACGGTTCTGCTGGTTTATAAAAATGTGTTCAAATAAGCTTTTGGTTAACACCAGAGACTAAGGAAATAAACCGCTGCTTCAAAAACCAAGAATGGAGGTTGGATCAAAACCAATGGGACATTGGCTCTAGAGGACCAAGGTACGGGGTGTCAGAACACAAGACCACCAAAAACTGCCGATTGTTCTGTATCTTCCTGTCTGTATTTCATTATTAATTCTGTATTTAATGCCATTCAGAGTGATACTATTGTAATATCTTCACAACAGAGCGTCTAACATTTATTCATGTTATAAGCTACAATGTTCCGATTAAACATGATCCTGACAAATGATTTTCCCATGTCAGTCCTCCTAGCAGGATGCTTGTCAGCGTCGTGTGATCTGTGTGTGTGTAAGTGCACAAGCCCTGTTTTCTACACGACCCTCTTGCGTGTGTGTATTTGAGTGTGTGCATCCATGCATCTGTGTTCTTACGCACGTGTGCCTGTGAACATGTGCGTGTTTGTGTGCATGTGTATATGGACAAAAGTACTGGAACGCCTGGCCATCAAACCTACAGGAACTATTATGATGTTTAAATCCATAGCCATCAAAATGGAGTTGGTCCCTGCCCACCCTTTGCAGCTGTAACAGCTGCCACTCTTCTGAGAAGGCGTTCCACAAGTAGGAATTTTTGCCCATTCATCCAGAAGAGCATTTGTGAGGTCAGGGCTGATGTTGGACATGAAGGCCTGGCCGCAAAGGTGTTGAGGTGAGGGCTGTGTGAACCAGTCCAGTTCTTTCACACCAAACTCACCTAACCTTGTCTTTGTGGCACAGTCATGATGGAACAGAAAATGGGCTTCCCCAAACTGTTCCCATAAAATTGGAAGCATAGAATTGCCCAAAGTGTGTTGGTATGCTGAAGCATTAAGAGTTCCCTTCACTGGACCAAAGGGGCCTAGCCCAACCCTTCAAAAACAACCCCATACCATTATCCCTCCACCACCAAACCTTACAGTTGGGACAATGCAGTGAGCCAGGTAATGTTCTCCTGGCATCTGCCAAACCTGCCAGACTTGTCCATCAGACTGCTAGACAGAGAAGCGTGATTCATCACTCCACAAAACATGTTTCCACTACTTCAGAGTCCAGTGACAGGGTGCTTTACACCACTGCATCCAGCACTTGGCATCACGCTTGGTGATGTGAGGCCTGCATGCAGCTGCTCGGCCATGGAAGCCCATTCCATGAAGCTCCCGGCGCACAGAGCGTTGGCGACTTTTACACATTATGCACCTCAGCCCTCTGGGACTCGAACCAACCAGTTGAGTACTCGGTGATTAGTGTTTGGTTGAAACAAAATGGGTTTTCCTTTCTGGACCTGAACTATCCATCTCTGACCTCTAGGGGGGTGTCAGCCTTGTGTGATTCCAGAGGGCCCTTAGACTGCAGGCCTTCAGGAGTGAGCCGTTCCTTTCATTTCAAGGCCTCTTCTGCCTTATGCCTCAACACTGCCACCTTCAGGGTGTTTGCAGCCTCTGTTTATGTCACAGCTTACTAGTGATACAAGTATGTCAACTTAGCTTTTTTTAAGCATAAAGTATGAGGTGAACAGTTTGAGGAGAAGCACTACAGCCTGCAGGAAACGCATGCAGATCACTGACAGCATAAACACATACATACAGTTGATCGTTAAGAAAACGACAACAATTGTGGCAACAGGGTGCTCTTGTGGGTGGTGTAGCGGTTAGCAATGTCACCTCATACCTGTCGGACTTGGGTTTGAGCCTCTGTCAGGGTTCCACGTGTGTGGAGTCTGCATGTTCACCACATGTTGGCACGGTTTTCCCTGTGGGTACTCTGGTTCCCCCCCCCGATAACTGGAATCACCAAATCATGCATGAGTGAATGAATGTGATGGGTTGGTGTTCATGGGCCCCATGACTGTCGGCTCTGGTGACCCTGAATAGGACAAACCGTTTTAGAAAATGGATGGATGGTATCTTAATTGTCAAACATTTACTTTGTGGTTGTTCCTACTGTTTATTGTGATCCTGCATACGCTCACGCAACTATATTTGTCCATCTGTCTTATTCCTCCTCCTCTCTCCTTTCTATCCATCTCTCCCTCCATGTCACAGACATGACAAAACCCAGCACTATTTTGAATACATTTAATTTGCTTTGTACATTTAAATAATCAGATCATGCACACAATCACAAAGGCCATCGGTGTCTTTTCCATGGACAAACGAATGTGTTAGCATTAGCCTTTCAGACAAGATGGTACTTTGGTAGCACGGTGCGCTTATACTTCCCCTCCCCAGTTTATTTGGTATAAAAACAGACAAAGTCTCAATAAATGTTAAAGAAAAAACCCGCCTCCCGTCACTGTGTTCAACAACATTCTCATGCCAATAACATTCATTCAATGACAGTACACATCTGACACCGCAGTACAACTTACACAAGAGGAAAAACCAAACTTACGTTTTCGTACACGGAAAATACACTTTTATTCCACTCACTATTAACCTTTTATTTACAGTAGAAGGAACCTGTTATTTACACTGCAGCAGGATTTCTTTTTAATTACTATTTGCATGCTCCATCCAACACCAAACAGGTGGCTTTTTACTCAAAAAAAAAAAAAAAAAAAAAAAAAAACAGTACGCAAAAATAAAGCTTTAATATTCTTTCTTCACAGCATATCAGAAAAATCCTCAGTTAAAAAGCAACCATCCGACTAGTTAAGTTCAACTGGCATCCGATTTTGGTTTAAGACCTTCAACTTCTGCTCATGAACAATGTATGCGGGAACTCTGTCACATGGGTGCTGTGTGAAGGGGATCGTGGGAAATGTAGTTCTTATGGGTGTCATTGTTACATTACCACGTCTTCTGACAGCTATATTGAAGAAGCAGCTCATTTTCCCCAGGCTCTCGCTGCTCTGAGCAGAAGAGGTTGCCCCTCCAGTGAAGATAACACCACCACAGCAGCTCCAAGGAGCCCCGTGACACCATTAAGGGGGATGGGTGACGCTCTGGTGCATGGTGACCCCTCCCTCCAGCCATCCACCCTGTAGTCTGGCAGCAATGGCCTCACTTCCCAGCGCGGTGTGGCCTCCGCCTAGCCCACCACCCGTCCCAGACACCCCACGGCTCTGCCACGCCTCATTCAGCTCCTCCCTCCTTCCGGCTGGTGCCTTGGAAAGAGCAGACACACACACACAGGTACGTAGGTCACCCTCTGCCCACACACACACACACACACACTCACACACGCACACACACACACACACAGGACAGCCTTACCCTGCGGCGTCAGCACCAGGGCCTGTAGTATGTCCGACAGCGAGACTATGCCCAAGATGTTGGCACCTTCGTCCACCACGACCAGCCGGTGGACCTGCAGGATGGCCGGAGGGAGGATTAACGAGGTGATTTACCAGCAGCCATGGAAGCATGTGACCCCAACCCCCTACCCACAGTCCATAGTCTGTACCACATTAAAAACCACCATTACACTATAAAGTAATATATCTCAGCTTGTCCAGATAGCCTCGAACACCACACAAATACTTCTCCTCTAGAGGGGCACCAGCAGCGGGAGCTTCTGGGACTAACCCCGCTCCCTGCCTCCCCCCGGCTCACCTCGGCCCTGACGATGCGGTCCACGATGGTCTCCAGAGTCTCCAGCAGGTGGCACTTGACCACGCCCTCGAAATACTGGGAGCGGTGCTGCAGCGCCTGCGTCACGCTCAGCTCCAGGTTGTTGTACGTCTTCTCAGTGGCCAGGTTCTGCAAGCGATGCGGCCAGTCATTTCTAACCAGGTTTTTCTTTTTTTGGTTTCTCCTCTGCCGGGCACGATTTTTACTATACTACTTTGTGATATCACTGGTTACATTACACAGAAACCCCAGCGCATGTGGCCGCCCCTAATCAAATCGATGACAGTAAATGTTATTAGGAAGCGACCCTGTCCTCAACCCCTATTGAGACCAAAAGACAGAGTGCGATCCTATGCAAATCACCCAACTAAGACAGTCAGGCTGCTACAAGGTAGGATGAGCAAAGAACTAAGTCGTTCATCACCATTGTCTGGTTCCTGACCTTTTATATTGTGGCTCCTGCCTGACAATAAACATGGTTTATTGTCTTAGACTCTGTAAAAAGTCTAGTATCACACACACACACACAAGTTAAGGGAATAAGGTTGAGAAGGTTGCGCGTAACATCTACCGAACCAGCGAGCATCATCTGCAAATAATCTGGATCCTCCCAAAGAAAACGCCAACGGTCTGGTTCATTGCTCAAGGCCAGGCACCTCTTTTTGTGAATGCGGCCTCTAAAATCCCTCACTTCTATAAGCAACATATCGAGATGCCTCAACAAA
Source organism: Mormyrus hasselquistii (assembly GCA_026779605.1). Taxonomy (NCBI): domain Eukaryota; kingdom Metazoa; phylum Chordata; class Actinopteri; order Osteoglossiformes; family Mormyridae; genus Mormyrus; species Mormyrus hasselquistii. The sequence continues at coordinate 5,724,113 of JAODKE010000088.1, forward strand.
ATATAAAGATGGGAAAAAAAGTACTTACTATGACATCAAATTTGGAATAAATATCAACAACTTTCCCTGTAAGAAGCAATAAAAGCAGATTTAGGAACAAATCTTCAGAAAGGCCTAGGAAAAAGGCATGAAGCATCTGACGGGTGTCCGCCGCCCCTCCCGCCCCTACCCGAGTCATCGACGACAGGAAGAGCCGACACCCTCCGCTCTACAAACACGTTGAGCGCTTTGATGATGGGCGTGTCGGGGTGGATGAAGGCAATGTCCTTGTAGGTGCCGATGCCCAGCTCCCCCAGGGTACACTTCATGAAGGCAGGCTTGGGCATCTCACACACCTGGGGCAGGTAAATCGGGGGGGCAAGAGACGGCGTGGGTACAGGGTAACGCTAACATCACTAAGCAGCTAGCGTTCTCGGAAGGGCCATGAGCAAACGCTGATCTTACTCAGGGTGCCCCATGACAATAAGTGGGGGGTTAATGGTACTGTTACTCCAGGAGCACCTCAACAGTGCCATCAGCAGGTACAGGGTGGGAATGTTCCAAAGGGAGAAGAAACACAGGGTGTATCAAACATGTGAGCAGAGGTATTGAGGTGTGCACACACACACCTTTTTTTATGATCCCTGAGGTCAGCAAAAGGTCATACCAAACCGTAATTTCATTTGCATCCACAAGGGGCAGTAAAACATAACCCACAGCCCGTGACCTTTTGACCCATAAGTTCCCAAAATAAGAAAAACATCTGTGATTCCACCAGGGGGCAGCACAACCTGCCTCCATCCCTCACATGCATACTGATGTGCTTCACTCACGAAAAGCTGAAGGAACTTGAGGATCCTCTTGTGGGTGAGGATGTAAAGTGCGTTGCCGGTGACGGGGTCGATGACGGGCAGCCGGTGGATTTTGTTCTTGATCAAAGACTGCACTGCGTCAAACAGGCTGTAAGACCCCAAACAACGTCAAACTGGGTATCTGAGTCACGAACCCTGATCAGATGTTTATTTGCCTTATTTAGCTGCACTGACTGTTTGTTTTAAACCACTCAAATGCTTACAGAGATCTAACCAATCAGCTGCGCCCGCAATGCACCAAACCAACCCTGCCCTAACCCATAACGACCCACTGGGTGTTTCTCAGTCTTGTTTTAGAGTAAACACGACTAAAAAAAGGACAGCCATATTGCCAAACAAACTCAACACAGCGCTTAGACAAACAGATCTCATGGAGTTCCTGCAGCAGCCTAATGTAGTGTTCAAAAGACATGGTGCAGAGAGGATCATTACCTGGCATCCGGTGAGATGTTGACTAATGGCTTAAAGGTTTCTTGGAGATAAAGCTCTGTAAGGAAGGACAATACATCCTCAACAGTCTTTACAAAGTGACACCCGCCCATCCCCACTGAACATTCCAGGTCAGGACGCCATGTTCATCCTAATAATAATAATAATAATAATAATTACACTCACCTCTCCAAGTCTCAATCTTATGCTCCTCCAGCTCATATATTTGTACCTGGGGGGACATTTATAGATGCTGACCTTCAAAAATAGATCACTGTGAATACAGTTTTGTTAAAAAACCATGAACAATCATTCTTGCCTACACACATGCTCAATGAGAAGGTCAGCACTACAGAAATGCCCCCCCCCCCAAAAAAAAACAAGTACAAAAGGTAACAAGGGACACGAATGGGGAGGGGAAAAGGCTAAAAAAATAAGCTTGGAATTCAATGCCCCCCCCATCTATGGAGCAGCCAGAAATAGTTGCTCTATTGACACAACAGAGTATATTTTTAACCATTGAGCGTCATAAATCGCACCGAGGACGCAGGGCCCTATAAAAAGGAGATTTTAGAGGCAGAGATGACATGATCCACGGGATGACGAGCATGACAGAGCTGATGTAATGGGCACAGGAGCAGCCCTGCAGACGGCTGCCTCACGTACCATAGGAGACTTGTAGTACCTCTGCAGGATGATGATGAAGTCGGTGATTGTCAACATTCCTGAGGGCGGGGAGGAAAAAGGGCAAAGGGTGGTGGGGTCACAGATAAATATTATGCACCCAACACACCAACAACCAGGTAGAACCAACTCAGATTATCAGTAATTAGACTTTTAGAGGTTATTTAAAGGAAATGCTGCCCTCTACTGGCCAAATTACAATATAAAATGTTATATTCACGGGAAACTTATCCCATAGTAATAAAACTATGAATATTTCACCATATCACCTAAACTGCCCTTTACCTAGTCAGAGCCCCAAGGGCTCATGGGAAATGAGGATTAGACACGTGGAAGCAGAGAGGGGTAGGGGGGAGCCTGTCGTTAAATTAAATCATAATACAGGAATGTTCTTCTAAGACCTGAAAACAGACGACTTAGCGGGAAAGAATTTGGAAAGTGCCAACGCAGGGATTAGAAAAATGAGCTCTCAGAGGGATTCCATTAATAGGAACACATATGCCCCAGGTGGTGACAGATGGTATAACAGCACAAATTTTCTTCATTATTATTACTCACAGTATCGTTTGGCTATTAAAGAGCGACTGCTAGAAAGATGGTAATGTATAGGCTGAATATTTTGTCTTGTATTTAAAAGGCAGAACTACAAATACGGTGGGCATGAAGCGGTGCTCCCCCACGAAGGGTGACCATAACCCAAAATCCCTACCGAGCTGCTACAATAACAGAACTATCACTAAGGCAATCGCTGATCATTAACCAGCAGTGTGCTGGCGCGAGCTGCACAAACAGTGTGGGGAGAGTGTCCGGCCTGCATACCAACAAAACTCTGCTTCCTCGTCTCCCACAGCGGCGCGGCTCGGACCCCGTTGGCCACCAGTGCAAAGAAGGCCTTCTTAACCTAAGGAAGATGACGGGAAAGATCACCTTACGCGCCCCAACCTCCTGGAGATAACATATCAATTCTCCCACCCATGTTCAGATCTATTCAGAAGTCCATTTTGAAGTGTCTTCCTTTAAGAAAACTGACACCCCTGAAGGACTTCAGACATGCACTGTAACCTGGGAAACGCGCAGGGCATCCAGCTAACTAACCCACTCATCTCCATCTTCAGGTGCCTTTTCGATAACATGACAACCTTCTACACCAGTTACTTAAACGTTTGACTCAAACCATGGAAGTGTGCAGCTCAGAAGAAGGTCCACATCCAGAAAGCATGCAGGTTCAAATCCCATGGCGGGCAGAGTAATATCACCGCTGGGCCTTTGAGCAAGACATTTAATCCCAACTGCTCCGGACGTGCTGGATGTTGGCTGACCGTCATCTCTGGCCACATGCTTTCTACGTTTGTACTTCGCTTTGGTAAAAAGCTTCCACTAACATAAAATGCAACATCGCTCTTCAATACATCCGCGATGCTACTGCGATTCCATTTGTATGATTAAAAAAAAAAAAAACTCTACAAGGAAAGCATACACTATTCAAACAAATATGACCACAGGAGCATTACATCCAAGCTCTGCTTTTAAAAGGCCATTAAAGAATAAAAAAAACGGTAAAACAGGGGTCTGACACAGACACAAGCTGCCCCTGTAAATTAGCTCTCGAGTGAGTGCCATTGTCTCACTCATATCATCTCAAATATATATGAAGGGCTCTTTTCTCTGGAGAATGGCTTCGTTCAGGGATCGCGAATACGAGCATCTCTAGCTTTTGTTGCTGTACACAGACTAATTGAAATTTCAACGGGGGCGCCTCCTTTGTGGGCCCCGTGAGAATAGCCTGCATTTCTCCGAGGAGGCGGAGATCAAATGCCCCACCCGCGCTGCTCCCTGAAACGCAAACACGAGGCAGCCGGAGCCGGGGGGTCCGGCTGAAAACTGGAGGGAGCGTCCATCTCGGAGCCATGAAATATTCAGCGCCGTCGACGTGGCACTGAGTGAGAACGGCCAACGGGGGAACGAGAGGGAGAGGAGTCCAGAGCTTCCAGAAAAGCTCCTTGTGATGCGCGACTCAGACAACCTTAGGGTTCTCCCTATGAACCGGTAAACCTTCCTGCTGCCATGTGCAACTGCAAGCATTCAAACAAAATGAGAAGATTTCAGTTCAGCTTCGCGGTTCTGGAACAAAACTGAACACAAATTAAGACCTGAGCTTATGGGCAGAACCTTCCAGATCCGGCACCCAGGACAGTTTATATTAAACCATCAGCAGAGCAAGTACTACGTTGCATTACTACAGACTAATCAGCCGTGTTAAAAAGTGGACATATCAATAATCAAAGTCATGCTATGGACAAAACAGAGTGTATAAACCAGCAGACCATAGAGGGAGCTACTCTCACATAACATTGTCACATGACGAGGTCACATGACTGTCAATAAGAAGAGCCAAAAGGAGCAGAGCAGTTCTTCATAGGACTCCATGATGACTTTAATTCTAACTCAGGTCTGAGAGAACGGCACTAACAGACCACCTCCTTTGCAAGTCAGTTCAGTCAGATCTGCAGCCACCCCTTTGTTAAGGGACAGCTCTGCTGGAAGGAGAGTTAAGAGTGAGTCAGCACGTACGTGTCGTGATTTTAAGCATCTATACAGGCTGCTGTGCGCCACCAGCATGAACGCATCATATATAACCGATCTGAAACCTTTACCATTACCTACCTGCAATGTAGTGTCAAAAACGACCAGCTTTGAGCTGGTCGGGACGATGTCGTAGCATTTATGGGCTTTCATGAACCGCATGTAAATATCACTCTCTGGTTCTTCAACAGCTGCAAGAGGAAAAACAAAACAACAAAAAAAAAAGGGAAGTTGTCAATAAGCATAAATTCCTTGAGCATGCTGAATAGGGTTTCTATAAATGTGTTTTTTTTTTTGGGTCATCACAAAATACAGGAATTCGTACAATGATCAAAATCTGCTCTAACACTAATGACATCATATCTTACTGAAGACAGTCGCTGGTAAATGGATTTATAAGCACTTTCCTGTAGCACATTACAAAATAGCCTGATGTCATGCGTAAATATTGTCAGCACTGGTTCTTTACGAAGAAAGGCTGGGTGCGATTATGTTACGACTGGGGGGTTCGGCTGCAACCCCCAACACCAGCATCAACACTACCGGAGTCTCTGGACGTGAATACATACATGTTTGGATATAAACACTGAAGTGTCTTGCTAGGTGCTCAGGAGTCTGGTTTGGCTGGGGGGGATGTTTGCTCTGCAATGTGAGGAATGCAGGGATGCTCCCTGGCGCTCAGCCAGCCTGCCTCAGGCAACGCCTCAGCTGGAGACAGTGCGAAAGGGGGCCTGTCCGTCCGCGTTAATGCCTGAACGGAATGTGTCACGTCAGGGGCAGAGCCGCCCCAAACTCCCCAACAGCACGGATGGAATGACCAGAACATGGCACCTTTCAAGGAAAATGACGTGGAGTCTCAAAGCTGGACTGGGAGCGGACGCTCTTCGAGGTTCTGCTTGCCAAGCGCATGTGAGCATCACGCTAAAGCCACACGTGTGATTAAAGCCAAAGCCAGAACAAGACCTGACCAATCCGGCTCAGAACCTGCATCCTCATTAATACATCCATGGCTTAAAATTCCTCTCACACCCCTTGCAGACATTCCTGCAGAACAAGTTCAGCCACCCCCGCTGTGGAGGACTGCAATAATAAAAAAAAAGTTCATGGTAACCCTCATGGCCTCAGATCAGATGTACTTTTGACTTTGCTCTAGAAGGGTGCATTTCCACAAGCCAGACTCAGACCGGTTTGGGAGGTGATCTGGCATCGCTTTGCCAGACTGCCTACTGAATAATATTTAATGGAAACTGAGCGGCTTCTCCGAAGTGGCCAATAGCCTTTCCAGCGGGCCCGCCAAACTAATCTCAAGGGTCCAAGTCGATACACAGAAGGTATCGTACCGATGGTAATCTGCAGAGAGGCCCAAGTTACCCTGGTCTTTTTACAACAGCCCTGAAGGGGAACCAAACTCAATGGCTGAAAGTCCACAGCTTTGATGCAAGGTGGATGAGGGACAGTCAGCGATCTAATAGGCTATTCTACGTGAAGCTCCACCAATCACACAGCAGTCCTAAAACAGCAGCCAGTTGTAGGCAGGTATAAACAAACTGACAGTTTCAAGGCTTTGTACTCGACTGATGTTAGGTTCAGCTCCATAACTCTCTCAGGATTGAAGCAAATGGCCTAAAGGGTAAGTTCCTGTGCCCTTAACAGTCACGCCTACCCTCTACAAACACTTCGCAACATCGGTGCTCATTAACCCTGACACAGCCCTGAAGCGCTGTGTAAGCAGTGGTACTGTATAGATTGCTAGTCTGTAGTAGTAGGGAGTTTACACATAGTGTTGTGTGTGTGGTTTAGGCAATAGGTGTGGTTATCGAAAGAGACACTTTCAAGTACTGCATGTATCAAGTTTCAGAACGGACATTAACGCGATAACACTTCAAAAATGTTAAGGCGAGACCTATGAGTTTTATGTTTTGGGGTGGGGGATCACCCCCAAATTCAGGTCATCTAGTACTAAAATCGCACTAATACATCAGTTTACAGCAGTTCATAGCAGTAAAATTCCAGAAGCTTAATCTTAAATTTGTAAAGTCTTGGCAGCAAAACAATATGCCGATTCATTTTACCGAGGAAAGAAGATTAGCTGCTAAATTACTAAATCAATGCCCTCAACAAAAGATTAAATTCCCATTGCTCCCAATTAAAGAATGAAAATTACCCTTATTCGTAATATAATGCTTTTAAAATGCCATATACATTAAAGACATTAAAGAGCAGCCACGGAATACAGTGACATAATGCACGTTTTATCGGCACGACCCCATGAAACATCGTGTCTCACGATCTGCTGAATAATGCTCTCATCTTATTATGCGAGTCATCTTCTCTAAACCGTATAACTAGAGCGCAGCACGGCGCTGTACGTTGCCAGTTTAGACGGGAATTAATTACGATAAAGGCGTTTTATCCGCAGCGCTGTCCGACAGCGGCGGACTCCCGATTGATCGGCATCATCTGATATGACGTGGAAACGCCTCCTGGAAGGGAGAAATCCCACTTTCCCCACAACCAAGAAACCCATTTATAAACGAACACCAGGGATCAGGACCAAAAGAAATTAAGTTAATTTAAACGTATTACTACTCTCCATATAAAAAATAAAAACGTTTGAAACAACTTTAGTAATTTACAAAAACACAAGAGAATAAATTTATTGAAAAGTATATTCTACAAATATTTACTTATTAGAGGAACGATTATTATTCTATAATGACCCTCCACAATAATACATTTACAATAGTACAATAATTTAAAATACTGCAGTTGTCATTCCCATCAGCAAACTATACGCGGCCAGCCTGCCCGAAGGTCTTGGATCATCTGGCGGTTTTTAAAACATGAATGACTTAAATTGCATCTCAGCAAGATCAGCTCGGTGTAATTGAGGAATCCCCTCCCGAAGCGTCACCCGCGCGTGAGCTCTGCACTGACGGTTATTCCCGCGGTTAACCGCAAAATGAACACTCTCCAGAATCATTAGTCGCTTTTCCAAAACACACTGGACGTATAAGGTATGTTACAACGCGACTGGCGATACCGTTAATTCCATCACTGATTTTTTTTCTTCCAAAATAGCAATACATCCTCCGTAATATCGTAAAGTTTTCATTGATGCAGCATATACGGCAGGCTTAAACTCACCTTCATCTAGTTCAAGTTTTTCCAGCATGCCTTCAGCCGAACCAGGAACCTGCAGGTAAGAGGCGGGGTACAGAGTCAGTATTCGGTCAGGAAGGCTTTGCCCCCTCGGACAGCTGGACAGGCGGACAGCCAGGCATGCGTGGAGCCGGACAGGAAGCCGGCGGACAAAGACGATGCGGATACACGCTGCTTTTGATGTCCAAGCAACAACGCTGCAAAACATTTATTCAAGGTGCACACTGTAGCCAGGACTCCAAACTCATACATTTAAAGCCAGCAAGTTCTTAAAGTGAAAGTGCCGACTGATGATCCATACCTCTCATTTATACGATCGGTACAACAGATTGATTTTAATCTGGCGATCGCAGCTTTTGAAGGACAAAATCGGTACAGGTGATATCCCTTCCACGGCTGTTCCTTACATGCTCCAATACGCGCACATCATACAACTTCATACGCAAAACGAAAGTGGACGGGGACACACACACCCCTCGTGCAATCAGAATGGAACATTCTGTTTCCATTTTGCTGCAGTAACGGCGAGATCCCCGGGCGCTGCCATAGGACTGGAGGGGGGTGGCACTGCCCGCGCCGCACGGGAAACCCCTTTCCTCATCTCATTATTAACACGGCCGCGGAGAAGTTCAATGCAGGAATTCCCGAGCGTTATGCGTCTTGGGCTTCCCTAATTCTCGTTTACATTGGGCTTTATGTGACCGTCTAATGACTATCAACAATTGCCCTTGTTTTCGTTGTAAATACGGCGGTGAAGCACCCTTTTCCTTTCCATATAAGGAAAACCCTAAGGTCGCCTAGCAGCAACAAGCCAAGGATTTCCCGAACGCCCTCGCCGCATTAGATACCATTAGTGTATTAAAACAATCAGTTATTGGTTTCCGAAGATACCTCCTTGTGGACCGTGTATGCTATTAATTTAACACTGATTACAATGTAGGTATGTAAGTTAAAAATATGA
>JAODKE010000088.1:5732926-5765174 GCA_026779605.1 Mormyrus hasselquistii
AGGAGTGGGTGTGGCTAACTCCGCCTTCCTCCTCTTGGGACAAGCCAGGCATGGCACTTACAGAGAGCTTACTAAATCATGATAGCCTTCTGTGATAAAGAAGATATAGCTATAATGTTAGACTAAAAAAATTCCAAATTTGTGTGTGTGCGTACGCACAAGGGAGGGGGATGTATTTATGATATTGTGGGGACCATGGCTCCATATTGTGATAAACCCTGTTACTTTTTTGTGGCCACATTTTTGCAGGGACATTTTTCAGGTCCCAGCAATATAAACCACAATTTTACAAAAACCAGTGAATATGGTCAAATAGCTAAAACAAGCAGAAGTCTCGTATTCTGTTTGGTTCCTTATGGTTAAGGTTAGGGCTGGGGGGGGGGGGGGGTCAGGGTTGTCATTTGTCATAGTTGGAATTTAAGTAATTCATACAAATGAATTCAATTCAGTTCATTTTTATATAGTGCCCTTCACAACTGAGTTGTCCCAGGGCGTTTTACATGGGTGTGTTCGAACACATTGATATACATATAAAATGAGATACATAGGACAAAATTGAATTGAACTGAAATGAATGGAGAATCCCCACACCTACGTGTGTGTGTGTGTGTGTGTGTGTGTGTGTGTGTGTGCAAATGGCATTAAATATAAAATCCCAGTAATCAGCACTGTGCCTGAAAGCCCAGCTCCCATCTTAAAATGTCTCAGATGTGCACTGGGATAACCCCTTTCTCCAGCATAACTCAGCCATGGCATCCCAGGCATCGGCCGGTTATCTTACTTAACACCCTAGCCGGTCCTCTGGGAGAGACTTGTCAGGATTTCCAAGATGCAATCTACAGATGACTGAGAGGCAGCCCGAGGGGATTCGCTACGCTACGCTACATCTGCGGGCAGCAGACCGGGGACTCCGAGGCGGCTTCCGAGTCCCCAAACCGCTGACGCCGTCAACCCCGGTGCTCTTCGGTATTTCAGAGAGGAACCACAACATCAGTGCCTGGAACCCAGAAAGTCTATGGTGTGTCGCTTTTGCTTTAATGACTCTGAAATCAGAAAAAAATCTGCAATCCAACCACAAGGGGGAGTGTTTTGAAACGTATCAAGGTAGCATGTTGACCGTATGTGAATCAGGCGAAGTCTTTTGGTGAGCGCCAAAGCCAGTGCCGGAACAGCAGCGATACCGGACGGACAAATCTGGAGAAGGAAATAAGCGGCTTCCTTCGAATTTTAAAGCCGATCCTTTCCTCCGCGTGCGTTGACGGGAACCTCTTTCGCAAACGGGACACGGGAAATGAATTTCCGGCTTGCCAGTCAGACGCTAATGGCAGATGGGTAGCGAAAGGGATGGTGATTCAGCGAGCAGAGGCCCAACCGAGAGCCTGGGGGCATTAGAGAAGCGGAAGGGGACGGTGGCGCCACCTACAGGTCACATCAAAACAGTGTGGCTGTGTGCATCGCTGCGGGTTATTCAGCCCATTCAATTCAATTTTTCCTATGACATCTTTCACAGCAGAGTCTCCCCAAGGCGCTTGAGACGTGTGTGTGGGAATCCATTATAGGATCATTTATACAGAACGGTGAATGAAACGACGATAAAGGAAAGACAGAAGACAACGCCCATGTGACATGATACCAGCCAATGGTGTTTGTTTCCCCAAATACATGCTGGGCGAATACTTACCAGCCGGCCCGCAGAGGTACGGAGGGGTGGCTTGGTGATAGGGGGGGTGGGGGGCTGGCCAGTGTCAGGGGGCGTCGCTTGCGTCATCTCAGGTCGCTCTGCCTCCTTCTTTGCAGTTTCCAGGGGTAAGGTGGACTGTCTGATGGCTTGGGTCGGGGTTGCGGGCGGAGAGGTGAGGCTTGTAGCTGTAGAGGAGAAATACAGGCCAAGGTCACGTGACCACAGAGCATCACATGACTTGATAGGTTTCCACCCAAAGTTGTTTTGGATGGAAGATGGTGCATCTGGCCATAAATAGAGAATTCCTTCAGAAAAGGTTGACCCCTGAGGTGTAAACAAAGAGCACATCGAATTAATCAGACGTGAAGGTGGAAAACCGGCCCTGAAGCGGAAATGACCCACATCAAACCTGCGGGGAGAAAGGGTTTCGTGATGTTCTGTTTTGGTCATTAACACATGGCTTGGTGGCTCGTTATATGCCACGGCAGATTTTTAGCTTATAGCTTAGCAAAAAGCAAAAAAGGGGTTCATATGGGCACAGAAAGGCCAGAAAAGGTCACACTGCTAAGGCAGAGTCCACCACGGGTCATTAACAACCTTGCAGCACTTCAGCTGAGAACTGGACATAAGGGTTATGATGCCCAGACATGCTTCAGCTGAAGCAACACTTTCTCCCTGCAAAGCCTGTGTGAGCAGCTTCGCCGAAAATCGCTGAACTGAACGTCAGAGAGAGCGTCACACCGAGTCCCCACCACAGACATCCCGCAGAGGCAGTGCCTCTGAGGCAAGTCCCTGCCTCTGATACTCCGGTGACACGTCACAGACACGTCTTCAGAGCAAAGTCACAGATGCCTTATGGCGAAAGTCGACATGACACCTTCACCTCCGTCCATCACATAGAAAGGCTTGACATCACCGGTGCTGGATGGTTGGACGGACATCACCCTCTTGTGTTACTGCACAAATACTTGGGGGGGGGGCGCCACATGGATACGGATACCAGGGGCCCCAGTATGAACCTTCAGGGTCAAACTATACCCCTGCCCCCCACTTCACAAAATTTACTGGGGGGGGGGGGGGGGGGGTCTAAAGTGACAATGTATCAGAAGGCCCCGAATCTGCCGTCACACCCCCGAATATAATGGATGTGTATGTGGAGGAAGGAGTCATTTTACTTATACATTTTAAAATACAGCTTATATAGCTTTGCACCATTAGTTTATTCCGATCGCGTGAAGATTATTATAAATATAATGATGACAGTTCATATTTTATAAGTCAGAGTATTTTGTTATTATTGAGTCTTGGCATTAACTTCCTTCAACCGGAAAAGCCAAACAAACAAACCAACCCACCTCAGGGGATTTTCCCTCACAAGGAGCAATTTTCCACTTTGCTCTTTGACACAAAAATGGAAAAATAAAATTGATTCATCAGTCTGGGGCTTCTGAGGAAACGAAACATTAGCATTAGTGACACTTTCAGCTGTAGCTCAGGTGTAAGGTGGCGTATCGGCAGAAACGCATCAGAACCTGACGACCCATGGTGATGTTCCCTTGGCTGAGGTGAATTTAGGCACCTGCATGGTCTGTGGGCTGTTAGCCACGTTGCCGCTCGCTCGGTCTGAGTGATGAGGAAACGGAACGGGGAGACTCACTCGCAGGGCCTGTAAGGAAAGTCCAATAGCATCAAGAGGCCAGAGAACGAGAGCCAGTCAGTTTGGGCACTGGACAGAATAACCGGGTCATCACTGGTTTAAGACTCGAACAGTACACTGCAGCTGTCCCCTGAGAAGCTGACCTGAACTGCCCCGTTGAAATATACACCAGGGTTGGAAGTAACATCAATACAAATCTTCATGTCCTGCAAAAAGGGTTGGATTTCCTTTGGATTGCTCCCTGGTGTCACCTGTTTGATGTACTTTATCATATCTGGGATCTCTGTACCAACTAGCAGAACCCTGCCACCCACTGCTGTAGGTAATTCCCACACACACCGTTTCTGACCCAGTTTCAGAGCCGGGTTTCTGGGGGATGGCACGGACCCGAATTTGACGGGGTACGTCTCGACAACTCTGGGGATCACTGGAATTCCGGTCCTGCACCGCGATGGGGGGACATGCCATATGGACTGGGTCCCACCTCCTGGGTCATGTAAGAGGACAGAAGAGCCCAGCTGCATGTGGAAAGCGACCACGTTTACACGCCGTGTTTGATGGTCCCGGGCCAGAAATATTGATCTGAATGTTTTCCCTGAGTCCATTCGCCGGATCCAAGAACGCTCTCTGAGGCTGTCAAGTAGCATAAATTGCGGTGAGAATTAATGTCTTCCTCTCTGGGGCTTGTATATGGTAATGCTGCAATTTGTCATTGGTAGAGAAGAAATTTGTCTTTGACTTTCAGAAACTAATTATATATATATATATATATATATATAAGAGGAGGTAGTAATAAACAAATGCACAACACACCCAAATGCTCCATAATAACTCCACTACTGGATTTATGGGAATTTAATACTTACTGTACCTTGCCACTGTGTTCTCCCTCTGGATGTTATGCATTTAAACTACTTCAGTTTCAGCCTTACGGATTTCTGTAGAGGCGTGTGCTGCTCGTCGGCCAGTTAATCGACCATGGCTAAACACGGTCACCTACTGGACAGCTTGTGTTTTTGATTTCGAGGGATTCGATTGCCCAGCCTTTTTTGTTTTCCGATTCCTTTAAACTGTAGTGGGGAGGCGAGCATCCTGTCTCGATCCTCAGTCAAAATTCGTCGTGTGGTTAGTGTGACTGTGCAGGCCCGGGGTGATGGAGGTTCGGGCACGTGTGACTGCACGCCCACCATCCGAGACGGAACGCCCGGATGGCTTGACCTTCCCCGCACACCTATGTGTTCCTGCTGTTGTACTGTAATGCGCAGATCTTGCCAGTCTTCCAACCCTGCACTTTCGGTCACACTCCCTGGTGTGATCTGCTCTCGTGACCACGTGGACTACGACCCACGGCGAACGCCGCAGAAGAAGTTGTGGAGGGTACACCTTCCCGTTGTACTGATCGGGGCAACATGTCCTCTCGGAGTTCATTACATGCTTAAACCAGAATCACGTTACTGTCATTATGGTTAAGGACAGCAGTAGTACTTCTAAGACCAACCTTCTCATTTGTGGGTAAAAATATCACTGCCCCCCCATCTCTTTCTCTCACTCCATCTTCCTCAGACACCAAACCCCAGCGACCCTCCCACATCATGAACTGGCCTCATGCTGTGGACTAAGACGGCCCCGTCCTCCTGTTTAAAACATCAGCCTGGTCTTTCTGTCGGTGAGGTGGCCGTCTGCTTCAGAATTCAGAGCAGGATCAGGTTAGTGGGGACCCTGAAAGAACAGACTTGACACAATTTACAGCGTAGATGTCTATTCTGAGGTCTTGTTAAAAGTGCTGTGATCGTCCATACAAGTTTCCCAGTATTAAATCCCCCCCCCCCCACTACCACCACCTACCTGGGCCAGGGGGCTGCAGTGGTATGCAGGCCTGTCTACACGAGTCTGAGTCAGAGCCACCAATGGGTGAATGATGCCACCTGGTAAACCAATAACCTCTTAGTCTGCTGCCAATGTCCCTCCCATATACCATGGCGACCAACAGGAAAGCCAATAGAAAGCCAGCACTTATCTCACACTGTTGTCTGGCTCCAGTTAAACCTCTGACATTCCCTTTCCTCTGGGGCACTTGTGAGGAACATTTTCTAGTCGGAGAGGACTCATCATGCTGAGAGATGCAAGAACCCATTCGGGGCCAGAATGACAGGACTGAAACCTTGGCCCTCCCAGTTTTAGGCCACGTTCTCTCATGATGTTTAACCAGAGAATGGCAGATCCTTACCGCCCATGGTCCCTCCTGAATGCTGGGTCCCACCATGACGATATGCAGGCACATGGAGCAGAAGAGGCCAGCTCAGAGTCCGGAGTCGTTTAACCAGCTGCTCCTTTATTAGTTCTCAGTGGAGCAGGACCATCAGGAGATGGGCGGTTGCTGCGTATCAGTGTACGCATACGCAGAAGTAATTTGAATGAGATAGGAAGATAGGAAGCCATTTTGGCCTATTTATCATTTGAACAATGATATGGTACGAGAATAGGCACAGAAGAATGTATTTTTATTACACACACAAACACACACACAAGAACAAAGCTTCAGGTCTGAGTACCGGATTGTCCGTCCAACCATCCACCACCCCTGGAGCATTTTTCGGGGTGAGGTTTAGGGCTTTTGAACCAGCGACCTGCCATTCATCGAGCCATCGACCTAACCTGCTGAGTCACACGCCGCTCTTACCAAAACCATCATCAGATATGCTATTCGGGGCCTGAGCATGACTCATTTCCGAGTACATCACTACAACGTCTATGCTTGTAACTCTTAGTTGGATTGTCAGCCAATCAGGGCTAGGTTTGTATCTGGGGTTAAAGGTCACAGGGTGGGGCACCGTCTAGCCCAGGACCAACCTGGAGTCTCTGAAACACCGTGGAAGTCTGCCATTGTGGCTTACAGAGGGTGCTGAACGGCTGTCAGCTTACAGTAAATCTGCGTCTATTTTAAACATGCATGGCTTTAGACGGGGGGCTGAACTACAGAGCCCAGAAATAACTGCATTAGATCAGCCTCCAGATGACTGATGCACTGCTACGAGGCCGTCGATATTAATAATGGAATATCCTCTGTCTTAGGGTAAAGCTATCTGGTACTTTCCGACTCGAAGGGAGGAGGGATCGAAAAGCCAAGAGCATTTCCTCGCCCAAGTCCTGTTTTACAGCATCACATGGCTTAAGCAAAGTGGCACAGAGTCACCGATTATGTGAGGACAGAGAGACAGAGGAGCATGCTGGGGTTTCGCTGATGTCACCCCGGCGGCACGGAGCGCCCAGGATCCAATCGCTGCTGCTACAGCTGCCTGCGACTGGCAGAGATTTCCAGTACGTAGAAAGAAAAAAAGACCTGAAATGCCAGTACTGGGGAAAAACTAAAACCATTCCTTCGTCATTTAAATCAGAAGGGAATCGAACACCTAGAACATACGGTCTAGATGGGCTTGAAATGAGAAACAAAACTGTAAACAGCACAAAAAAAATGGATGCTGGTGGCTGTGGACGAGAATGGGCTCTCAGCCTAGCCTGGCCTGACCTGGTCTGGTCTGGTCTGGTCTGGTCTGGTCTGCCCCCCCAATCGCAACTGAAAGCTCCCTCCACATAGCCACACCAGCCACACCCACCAAGCTCCTACCCTGCCCAAGCTACAGCTCTGCATGTGCCTGTAATAAATCCTCGCTTCACAGGAGCCCGGCTCGCCCATGTGGCTCTGCAAAGCCTCTCTATGCCTCCAACTTGAATACCTCGTCCGCGTGCTCATGCCCTCACAGCCCATCCTCTGAAGCCAGAATGCCCCTCTCTAATTTGTGTATCAAAATAAAAATAAAAATACCTCAGTCACATAACTGACCAAGGGGCCTTTCTCTGCTAAAGGTCACGCCCATGCCTGAATCTGCGAAACTCACTATAAGTCCTACTGATGACCTACGAGAAAGCCACTATCCTTAGGCCACCCCAATACATCTGCCAGTACGAATACAAGAATTATTATTTATTACAATTACAATAACACTGCATATAACACATCATTTCCTTCCTGGAAGAGGCTCCAGAAATATGTTCCTGTGTCATTGCACTTTTAACAGACCATAACATCAGACAGCACCAATAGATTCTGGGTCATGAAGCTCCAGGACGATATCTACTGACGCATACCTGTAGTAACCACTGACGCAGAGGCAAAGTGACCCAAGGGCGGTGCTGCCTATACCACTCATTTATGCATAAGATGTGACGCAAGACAGCCAGCACAGGTCTGCATTAAATTTCACCAAGGACAGGAGGGAAGCATAACACGAGTTAAGAAAGGTAAGGGGTGTGGCCTCCATCGGCATACCTGTGACTCGTGATGCGACTTGTGCAAGTGACTCTCCCAAAAAGGCCAAAAAGGACTCTGAGGACTACGAGACACGTACCGGCATCGTTCTCAGAAAAGGCGCCCCGACGTGCAGTGCCATTTATGACCAGAAGGTGGCAGTACGGCTACAGCTAAATCTCGAGCCAGGCTGCAGCAGAGCCTTGCGAAACGCCTCCTAAGTTCCGTCTAAACGAGCAACTGCCCCGCTGGTTATGAAAGCGCTACGTTATGATGGCACATTAGCAGAAATCAGTGACAGCGGGGAATGGCGCCCGACTCCATCAGTCAGACAGGCAGGGAGCCACACATTGTTCAACCAAAAGGGGGCCCTACCCAGATACCTCAGACTGCCCCCAGCTACCGGATATGGGCACATTTAGTAGTTTGGTTTTAAGGGCACGGATACTTCTAGATGTGGCTGGTCGATGTGGTGGCGATTAGCTCAGTTTACAAACGGGCGAATCAGAATGAAAAGGCAGAGGCTGGCAGCATGATACTGACAAGCGCAAGTGTTCTGTAGCTGGAAGCTAACGGCTATCGCTTTCACGGCAGAGCTTTCTGGGCGCAATTCGAACCCAGCCCGGAGATGCCGCGGTGTCGCCACTCAGCTCGCCGTTACGCGACACCTCCGTGGTGCTGCCATGCTGCAGCCACTTCCTGTTTCTGCGAACCAAGTTGTGGGGGTGGGGGTGGAACCGGGCCAATTGCATATTCGTGTGACTGACAACGCACCGGTAACCAGACACACATCCCTTCGAGTGAAAACGAGGAGCCGAAACAAGCTCGTGTGCCGCGCCACTGTGCGTGAGCTTGCTCGCGTGTGCTTCCGTAGCTGCAGGTAGAATCAGCCCCCCCTCTACTGCCCATTTCAGAATGCTTCCCCAACGAGACTAAGAGGATCCCAGACTTCCAGCCAGGACGCTGAATTCTCAGCCGCCCTGGGAGCCGTCTGCCCGGCGTGCGGCGGTACGCTCGCTCGGCTGGCGTTAGCGCGCGCGAGTCACGAAGCGCATGAGTCACACCGCGGCGCACCGCCGGCAGGGGCTGAGTCACCGCGGTGCGGAGGATCTGCTGCCACGGAGACGGCCTGTGCGAGGGAGATCGGGAGGCATGGGCTGATGGGACAGACCGTACTTACGGCAGCAGGTGACGGGACTGGGCGGCGATGTGCAACAATCACGGGAAATCCATGCGGTGACTGATTAAAACATTAAGCTTATAAAAAATGATCTAAAGTCAACCATATTTGCTGCATATTACATGGGACCCTTCTGAAATAAAACGGGAACAAAGCTGACACGTAGTGAAAACGTGACCTCCCTCTGGTCAGGTGATACAGTGCACCCTTGACCTTTGACCTCCCTCTGCCCAGCAAATGCAGAGCGCACCCATGACCTATGACCTCCCTCTGTCCAGCCAATACAGAGATAGCCCATGACCTTTGACTCCCCTCTGATCAAAAGGTAGTCAGTGAAGTGTCAGGCATTGATGTGTAGAGTTGGCCATGCAGTCAGCCAATGCGGACACCGTGGAGATTCTGGCACATTCTCGCAGTGATGGAGTAATGGGAGCCGAGTTGGACCCCGCAGACGAGCCTCCCAGATAGACGATGCTGGGTGCCCGACAGTCCAAAAAACTTGCCCTTTATGGACCATCACCTAATGTCCCTGCAAAGCATCATGGGTACTGCGGCAGGATTGGGGGAAACAAAAAACATCTGTCGGCCGCCGCCTGGAGAACCCCCTCATTAGAAATCACAGACGTAACGGCTTCCTCGTGGAATATGATTAGTCATAATGCAGCTTTAAAAAGTTAATTAGGAAGTGCTCCGAGGGGCGACTTGGAAGCGGGTGTGCAGTAATACCGGGTAATGAAATACAATACGGTGTTCTGGCGCCGCTTACCGCACGCGGTGCCAGGAGCGGAACGCATGGGGCTGCTGCGTGTATTTGCTGAAAGAGTGAAAGAGGCAGCAGACGTCACGTGACGCACCAGTCACCACCCAGCAACCACTGCTAACCTACTGAGCATGTGCAGGGAAAACATCTGAAGGGGGCGGGTTTAATCCAGGCCTCAGAGAGTCTTCTTCGCAATGTCTGCCTTTGTTTTTGATTAATTTATCTTGTACCAGCAGCTGCTGACTTTGACCGCGCGGTTCAGGGAGGACGACCGGCTCCAGGTGCCCCGGGCAAACCGAGTGCGACCCAACACACTGACCTCCGCATCACTGCAGCAGGGATCAGCACTGCACAGCGCCCCACTTGGCAGGCAGTGCTGTGCCGCAGCATCCGATAACAGCGAGGATTCAAGGTGGGGGGGTGGGCTCAAAGTACCTGCCAGACGGCATCAATCGCGAGCGAACATGGGTCCGTCCTCCATGGAAAACTGTCCATTAACATTCAAGACCAAACCAGGAAAAAAGCACCATATTCTCAAAATGTAATTTGTAATTAAAAAAAACACAACAAAACCAGAATGACATCAAAGACACCAGTCTGGTTTTCTTTGTTCTTGTTAGTTTCCTCGAAGGATCGACACAGAAAAGCAATTAAACAGGGAAAAGAATCTGAAAAGCATGATTACGACATCAGGCGAAATAGGCAAACATTAAAAAAAACAACAACAACAACAACAATAATCTGCTGTTCCTGTGGCCTCAGCTGAGTGAAACTGAACCTGTTTCAGAAGAAAATGAGCCTCTGGTTTGTCTGGATCTCCTGGGCTGGGTTTGAAGCCCATTTCGACTGCGGAACAGGCACAATCATACCCACATTTTCATTTCAGGAAAAAAAAAAAAAGAATGCATCTGCTGATTTCTGCGTTGCAAAACAATTTGCTTTGTAGAGACTCTGAGGAGTAGAATAAACCCACATTATAATCGCTCTAACATCCTCCTTTCGCTTTCAGGGACAAAAAAAAACAGGAAGCTGACTTTCGTTTTGTGGTCGGTGACAAAAAAAGAAGCTTCCACACATAACATGGAGGCAAAACACCACGGTCCACAAATGAAATCTGCATTTACTATTTCATCTCGGATCTCCCATCAATACCGCAAATCACACTGAACATAAAGCTTTCAGATTGTCATGTACACAGATATGTCACCTGAGCTGCTGATATCTGGACTGTTGCCACCACTCTCTGAGTCCCCAGAGTCCTTTTCAGCTCAGGAGAGTCGTCACAGCGTGAATGACAGGTACACCCACGCAGGCCACGCCCCTTACCTTTCTTGGCTCGGGAGAACAGCTTGATGCTGACGGGTGAGGGGGAAGGGGAGGGGGAGGAGCTGGAGGCATCCCTGGAGGCAGTTCGGAAGATTCCACTGAAGCTGAAACGGCGGGGGGACTTGGGCGGTGACTCCTGGTACGGGGGTGAGGTCGGGAACAGCGTCCTGGGGGAGTCCGGGCTGCCTATACACCCAGCTGGAGCACTCAATGGGCTGGAGAGCTGGGGGCTCAGGGGCCCTCTTAGGAACCCAGTTTTGGTGGGAGTGGCCGAGTGACAGCTCCCCTCCGCCTATGAAAAGATGGAAGAGTCCATGTAGGTTCACAGCCAAGTCCAGTACACTCAAGTACCAGCAGAAGATCTGACTGAGCTCCAGACTAAAAACACCAAAACACTATGAGGGAAGGAAGGAGGGGGTGACCACATTATAGAATGTCCTAGATAAATGTCTTGGGTGCATTCTATATCTTTGTATTGTTCTAGCAGTGTGGTTTTTACATGAGGGATTTGGATGAAATCCCCTCTGCAAAAACCACACAGGCCAAAGCTATGGGTAGGGTTTGACTTATTACAGAGTTACAGGCTACTAGCGATATCACAGTTAAAAACCTGTTTGGCCCATCCTCTGCTTGACATTATTATTCCAAATGTGTTCATTATAATTACCAGGGGAAAAAAAAACACTTTCAAGAGGTCGTGGATCTTGTCCGCCCAGCATTCAACTAGCATACAAATTTACCTCCACTCTGAAATCGCTGTCGTCTTTATTTAGGTCAGCATTTTCAGAGAAAACTTTCGGCCGTACCAGAGAAGTTTCCACAATCTGGTCACGAAGTCTCACGGACCCTTACATGAATGCGAACTGCACAGCCTTGAGAAAATGGGGAGCCGGTCACACTTGTGCCGGACCTGGAACCTCCGAGCGTCTGGATGCGGATCCCCGAGCAGCAGCACCGGCTGATGGCTACGGCAGATACTAACCTTGTGTGGCGGCATGTCAAACATACTTTGGAGATAAACACATGTTATCTGAAAAGCCAAGAGGGCGTGAAGGATGTACAGGGCGGCAATTTGTCTGTAACTTCTTGGTGAAATATTTCAGACATGCATCCCGCCATTAACCTTGAGGTCGCCAAGGCAGCGCACGGCAGACAGAGACAAAGAGCATTCATAGCCCAGACAAACAAGTAAGTTGTTAGTGACAGCAGCACCACAAAGCACGGTTAGCTTCTGTGCCTGGGCTGAAGGACGCGAGTGCAGCAGAATTTCCCGCAGACCTTCGCACGGAATTTAGAAACGCCTGAAGTTATGCACCACGGTGCCAGACATCACGTGCACCCAGAAAATTCCAGGCCCTGTACCCAGGTGAGGCTGCCACCAGTGAGGAGGGCAGCATCAGCCAATGTGTCTGACACTTAAGAGATAATTCTCAGGAAAGTAATGAATCAGCGGTTATTATTATTATTGGTCTATCCATCTTCTAACTGCTTATCCGGGTTAGGGTCATGGGTGGGGCAGCTGCCTGGGATCAACTCTATGCCCCCCATGACCAGGATAAGCAGCTAGCTGATGAATGGATTATTAAGTGCTGACAAGCCGATTTTGAATCCCGGTTACCAAGTAGATGGTATTCCCCAGAGTGACATCTATCTAGGTTTATGGGAACAGTGGTAAGTTGCTACTTTTGTGAGATCCCCATAAAAAGACCTTCAAGCAAAGTTCTAGACTTTCAAAGATGCAATCTATGCCTGTGCGACGCTCTGGTTTAAAATCTGGGGCCATGTATTTCAATCACTACACAACTCTGCATATCACGAAAATGCAGATATTATCGCAGAACAAGAGTTTTCGTCAAACACCAGTATAAAAAAAACTGTAATAACTCCCAAAACAAAATGTACACCAGTCTGATTTATACAACAATCTTTTTGACTCCACTCTGTTCGATATTTTATTATGCTAACAAGACCACTGTCCAGTTGCCCAATTAACTTCCTGGTATCAATTTGTCCCGCTACTTGCACACAATACAGAAGAAGAAAAACAAGAACAATAGCATAAACAGAATACAGCCGCAGACGGTAATTAACAGCGTCCAAGCACAAAAGCCCGAATAGACAATTTGGCCACATTTATTATCAAATGTTCCATTAGAATGTCTGTAAATGAACGTATTAAATAAGGCTTTATATGGTATGTATAACATCTACATTACTGTATAAAGCCCTATGGACTAAGGGCACTATAGCACCACCATAAACCCAACCGGTATCTTTTTCTGGCCTAAGTAGTGGAAGGAATATTGCACCGTTACACCAAATTAAATCATTCTCAGTCATATACAGGAGTAATTATAGTCTGCTGAAATTCGATTGGCTGTTGTTTGATGAGCAGATAAACTCTTATTCTATGATTTGTTGGGACATCTGGTCACAAACACGCACACAAAACTTCTTATGTCCAATGGTTTCTGAGCTATTTTATAGCGCCCCCATTGGTTAATTTTTATGAAATTGGTAGAGTCAATACATGTCATACCAACTAGACTGAGCAAGTTTGGTGAGAACTGGATGCTCCGTTGATGCGGAATAGCTCATTGACTGCAGAAAGGTTACTGTGACCGAAATCCCAGACAGCTTTTTGTCTGAATGATTTCAGAAGTTGCAGTTCAAATTTTATGTGAATCAGATGAACAGTTCAAAACAAGTTATAAAAAGTAGACTTTGCACATTTTGCAAATAAGCTAAATATCCAAAGGGTGGAGTCTGACAATCTTATTCACAAATATGACTGCATGCAGCCAAAGAACGTGAAGAGAAGTGAATTAGCTTTGTATGACCTGCAGTTCAGGAGGGATTGTTGCAGCATGGCACCAAATTTCGTGATTTTCGATCATATATAAGAGTAACCAAAGCCGACTGAAATCTGATTGCCTATTTCAGCCATGTTCAATGAGTAGATAGACTTTTATCTAAAATGATTAAACTAAACTAAACTAAATGATTAAATGATTAGTTGGGACTTCTGATCATGATTGCATATTTGAAATGTCATTATTCTTGGTCCTATAGTTTTAGTTAAGCTACTTTGTGTTATAGTGCCCCCTATAGAGTGACCTTTACAAAATTTGGGGAGTGGCTTAAGAACATCGTACCAACTTCACACAAGTTTAGTGGGAAAGGTTTAGGGGCCACACCAAAGAATCTTCTTTGTCTGTAGCATTGGAAGTGTTTGCCTGATCAATATCCTACAGACAACTTTTGTCTGCATGGTCGCAAAATGCAACAACTCAAATTTTTTGTGATTCAGATGAACAGTCAAGACTAGCTAAAAAGTAGTATTATATATTTGCAATATTTGTTGGCATGAGCCAGAGAATATCTGGAAAAAATATTTTTTTTCCTATGACTCACGGTGTCCGGAGATATAGGCCGAAATGTAAAACTACACCATAGCGCCACCATCAGGTCGATGGGTTTGATTTTGCATGACTGAATAGTGGGAGGAATTCTGCACCACTCCACCAAATATGGCGTTTATACACCTTACGATTTCTGCTTCCCATATCATTATATTGCTGCTGTCGCAGCTGCTGCAGAAATAGGATGAGAAAAAGGAGGAAAAGGAGGAGCAGGATGAGGAGGAGAAGAAAATTAGAAGGCGGAGGAGATGAAAGAATAAAAAGAAGAAAAGGAAGAAGGAAAAGGAGGAGAAGAAAAGAAGGAGGAGGAAGAGAAATGACGAAAAGATAACTGCAAGCAGTGATTGGTGGGTCCAGAAGGGTCGGAATGTCATCATAGAAACAGTACATCGTTACTGATGGAAAATGGAGAACTGACTGTCACTGGTGGCCAGTGTTTGAAAAAGTGGAAAACGTCATCATTCCAGCAGAAACACTTATCAAATTAGGGCAATGGAAAGAAGGGTAGATGAGAAGAGGAAATAAGAGCTTGTGCCGAATGTCACTTGCATTGGCCAAGGTGGTCATGAGATTAGGGCAGTTTTTAGATGCAGAACCTCCTATCAACGATATATGGCCTGGATTGATACTTTGGGCCCCTAAAAATCCTAAAACAATGGAACCATGCAGTGCTGGAAACCTAACGCAGCATGTCAATCAACTTCACAACAATATCTATTTTACTTTGCCGATATTATAACAGTAACTAAGGCTTAAAGCCCTACATGACACTTTCTACAGTTCCAGAGACCTTGCTGAAAACTGGAACTGAATGTGAGCTTCACAAATCGACGCCTTCATCGAGACGCGACGGAAGGAACCATACAGGACGGCGTACCCTTCTCCGGGGTCATGATTTCACCTAGTTTTTAGCATAGCAACGGTGACGCTACTAGATCCTCTTAGCGGCCCCTCTGCCAAGAGAAGGGTATGGGGTCCAGCAGAACGATCAGCCTGATGTATCAGATGTCAGAATGTACAGTGTCGGCTACAGCACTTCACTATGACTGCAGAGCAGAGAGCAGACCAGCTCCATCCAGCTGTTCTCAAGTTATATATATAAGTTATATATATAGAATATGTTTTTATAAAAGACTTTATATGTATTTATACACACACACAGACACACACACTTTATTATGAGCTCAATTATTTGTAAGAACGTAAAATTTCAGGCAAAGCACTGGAGCTGCCAGAGAAGATGCTGGTCCCAGCTGTGAGAGAACATCTGCTGATGTCCACCTGGGAGATCAGAGAAGCAGCTTGGAAATCCAGTAGGCTATTCACATCGATTTTCACTTCCTCGCCTAGGGAGGGGGATGGCTGTGCATAATCGCCGAGGCAAAACGAGTTGTACGATAATGTCAGTCGTATGCTTGCTTTTCCTTCATCCCCTTTCAGTGACAGGTAGCTATAACAGAGACGCTCACCAGGGTTAATTTGTTTGTACCCTGGGGAACGAAACTGTCCCGGGGCTGCACCCTATTTCTGACAGTATAGATGTTCTCATGGGGTGTCCTGTGAGGAGAATCACCCGCCAGGCTACTCCTCATGTCCATGTTTGTAGCACACCGGCACCAAACCCCTCCCACCTTGCCCCCACCTTACTGGAGGGATCCTGGGCGAGCAAATGAATTAAGTCATCTCAGAAAACGTAACGCCTCAGTTGTGTTACCCAATCATTCGCCTAAATGATTTCCTTCAGTCATCATCTAGTATTTGTGGATTTTTATTTTATGATCTTGGTCTGGTATTCAGCCACAGTAATACACAGCCACACTCACCTTAAAATTGTTGCTTTTCATGTTGTTTTATGGCATTCTGAATGGTCAAAAGACCCCAAAGCGTCTGTTCAGCTGTGACGATCAGAAGGTCTCGTTATGGGTTGAGCGAGAAAAATGGCAGCTGACGATCAAAGACGAATGACCCTCGAGTTCAGACCACGTGTTGCAGCGCGGTAAATGCCGCTCCCACAGAGAAAGGGCATGTGGCCCACGGCCACAAATATGTCCACTGTGCGTCACTAGCATGCAAAATGGTCACGCCGATTTGCAAATGAAGCCCCGCCGTGTTTCCGGCGGGTGTACCGCTGCACCTCAGTGCATTTCCACGCACCTATTTTGACAGGAGATGGCTGCAGAAAGTCAGGCCTGTCATGTCAAGCCCCATTTAGCACCTCTCCCCAGGCACATGTCCTGCTGTCAGTGCAAACCACATGTGTAAACAGCTGTAATGAGTCACAACTCAAGGGCCGTCAGCAGCCAATCAGGGCGCATAGATTGGACACCAGCAGGTGGCCAAACACCCCAATTAAGCAAATTTGGCCAATTAAAATGTTTAGTTCAGACTCATTAAAACCAGCGGCCCAGTGCGGGGTAAGTAGTTGGAAGATTGCTGGATAGAAATTCAGGTGGGAACTGCAAAAACATGATTATAAAAGTACTCAGTTGTGAATAATTCAACAGCACTTCATAAATGTAAAAATATAGATACAGCAATGTGCAAAAGTCTTATGCAGTCAAAAGAAATGCTTAGAGCTGTTTATCTGGGCAGCAAGTGCAATTTTGCTTAAAACAGAAAGCACAATTCAGCATTAGATCATATGCAAATTAAGAGTAACAAAAAATATACAAACGGGGATTTCTCCTGAACACCGCTTCAGCTCCCAAACCTCTCCTCAGGGGCACCTCCAGCTCATTTAATTAATAAACTTAATTAGTTAAAGTCCGCGAGATGTTAATTAGCTATACGAGGCGTGCTAGTGGAGTCAAAAAACTACATGGGTGTGAGTGCTGCAAATACAGTGGTGATTTTAGCAGAGGTTTGGAAATGGATAAGCCGACATCCTTTGACAGGCATAATATCATAGGTTTACACAAACATAAAGAACATTTAAACATCATTTTCTTTGGCTGTCTAAGACTTTTGCACAGTACTGTGCAATTTCACAATCTTCATGCTGTTTTGCCTAAGACATGAGGGGGTAGACAACATCAGGCTCTTTCGAGGAAAATTCCTTCCCATGTACGTCTCAAGGACAGGGGTGTGCATTCCAGTGGTTAATCATTGAACTAAAAGGCGTTTTATCGTTAGTGCTTAGTGCCGTAGGAGTTTCATACACAGTCACTCCTTAGGAAAAACAGGGACAGCCATAGCCCAAACACACGCGCACGAACATACATGCACTGTCAAAGCAGAACAAACCCTGCATACCAGCTTATTCAACCCAAAGCGTACATAATGGATCCACGTTTAATATTTGTGTCTCTCTCCTTCATACAAAGTCACACTCACTCTGTGCAGATGAGATGCATAAATAATCAGGCACATCACCAGACACCTATGCTGACGAGGACCCCTCCAGTTCCAGGAGCGACGTCTACAGACAGATAGACAGAGCACACGAGGCAAAGGAGGGCACCTCACAATATGAGCCAGAGCTGATGGGCTGGGTGTGTTCTCACTAGGAATGTGGCCACCCACCAGCCCCATCCCCCATCCCATGGTACCAACCTTCTCCGAAGAATACCCATAGTTCCTTTATAGCAAATATGTTACATACCTGGTGAGATGTGCATCTTTATCCCTTTCCTCTTCCCCCTGAGCATCACAGTGATGAACAAACATCTGGTTAAAATCTGCATCATGATCGACCCGTTGCAGAAGAGCGCTATGAGCTAGACCACGATAACTAGCAGCTTACGTGTGACCAGGTCAACTGAACATCCTCAAGAAAATAGAGATGCCCAATTTGCCCAAAGATGCCCTATAAAAACAAAAACTAAGCACAAAAAGGAAGAACAGCTTCTACAAGACACCATCATCACATACTACTGATTTAGGTACAGCTCCTTCCAACGACGCTGCAATGCTCTCGCTTGAAGACGAACCACACAGGAGAACAGAGCTAACGGCGTTGAGGCCTACGCCTCCCCTCCTCTGAGACTCTGCTCTCACAATCCCATGGGCTCCCCCGTTCAACAGACGGAGCCATATGGAGATGCACCATCTGCTCCATCTGCTATCCCATTTTTTTCGGGCTGGATTTTTCCACGTACGACCCTTTCCTCGTGTAAGGGAACCTCCCTCGGTCATAGTCCAAACCAAACGGCATTCAAATCCACTCATGATATAGTATTAAAGAGTCGCACCTTCAAGGGTTAATAGCCGACTGCATCAGGACCCCAGATGGAGGTGAAGTCAGTGTATTCTGGTTCAATCTGTAATCTACCTTAGTGCCCGCCCATCACTTGGGCAGGAAATGACATAACAGGGAAAGCAAGCTCCTCAAACTGGCCTGTGTCATTCCATGTCCATCCCAGCAGTGATGGAGACACATGTGATGGCATAAAACAGAGCTCAGAACAGAACAGCAATCAAGGGAACTTCATCCATGCATCTCCTCAGCGGCCGTGACTGGCCGCGCTCTCGGTTAGGGAAGGGGGTCCTCAGGCAAACTCCAGCACTCTGGGCACCCAAATTCACAAAATGACTGAAACCACGCCATTGGAGTCCAGGCCAGGTTTGAACCTCGATCTCCAGGTCATGGTTCTGGAGGAGAGGGTGAGATGGTCTCCATGCTGTTTGGGGGGGGGGGGGAGATGCATGAGACCCAACGGCACAGCATCACAGAGGAATATCGCGTCCCACGCTCAGCCTCACGATTCACCAAGACCTAGTACTACATCGATGGAAAAAAAGCTTTATTTGCCAATCGTACGAGTACCAGCTCGGAGTCTGAGTGCACGGTCAGCCGTCCATCCAGCACCCCTGGAGCACGGAGGGTTAAGGACTCTGCTTAAGGGGCCAGCAGAGATGTAGCTATTCTGCTGAATATGGGATTTGAACCAGACACTTTCTGATCACAGGCAGAGAGAGCTTACCCTAGCCCACACACCACCCCTGTGTATGGAACCTGGACGGATAAACAAATCAATAATCCTCCCTGAGCAGCATCTGAAGGGACTCACCACTGAAATGTTACACAAACGTTAATATGAGGCGACTTTGACATGACCTACGCCCTGCCCTTCTGTTCCTTTGAAAGGAGAACAAGCACAAATCATTCACTCGGAAGCAAAACCATGTCCTTGCATCTATAATCCCTTTTTCTGTGGGTGACTTTCCTCATTCAACTAAGGCCTGAAAAATGTAGATATGACATTTCCTGTCAGAAGGCCGGACAGCCTTGCTGCGTCACCGATTGCTGAACCAGGCCGACGTCTATTGTGATCCAGTCACGCTCATCTCCCACAGACGGCTCCATAGCAATAGGTTTCTAGGTTCAGACACCCGGCAGATGCGCACAGTGCCAGCTGGTTTCGATCCAGAGCTGACCTGAAGGGACCAGGAAAGGCTAACTTTGAAGGTACGCTATTTGCAATTACAAAATATACCAATAAAATACATGGCAACCACCCCCACCCCCCAAAAAACACTCGTAATTCCTCCCCCCCAACAGTCCTGAAAATTTCATCATTAGCATATCCTACGCCTGTGTTGACAGCAATGTGGTCAATCTTAAAATTTGGACAGTGTGAATTTGGACTTTGCCATCTCGCTCATTTGACTCTCCCTGCCGGCCCCTGGAGGATGGGCTCCCCCTCTGAGTCTGGTCCCTCCCAAGTTTCTTTCTTCCAGGGAGTTTTTCCTTGCCACTCTCCCCTCTGGCCACTGGGGGCTATGGGCAGGGATAAGCACTTTGAGGCAATTTAATGTTATGAAAATGCATTATACAAAATACAATTGAATTGAATTGGCATCTTGATAGGTAGCTGTATTGTTTTACTGTATAATTGTGTATAAGCACCTCTCCTCTGACTGACTTGCATTTCTGACAGTTTTTGTGGTGGGCTTACAGTAAATCCATGTTTTTCAAGGTGGAGAAATGGCGACCCTATACTGTTTGACCATACGGCAAACCTGGCATGGACTTGCTAAGTACCAGTCTGCAGCAGATCTAAGGGGGGGCCACCCCAAGTTAATATGAGGCTACACCTGTTGCTACCCCACCAAATGCCTATTTCAGTTTTATTATTTTTATTTTATTTTCTAAGTGTAACCACAGAACAGACACCCTGCGATGCGGCCAACCCCGGAAATACAACTCGCTTCCGATGGACAACCCAGTCAAAATTTTCTGCTGACACAACCTTCTATCAACAACACCATGCTTAAAAACACGGGCTTCCGGCCAAGCAAAACTTGCATTTGAGCAAGATTTTTTATTTTTATAAAAATAACATTATCCTTTCCCAAGCGAAAAGCATGAAAGTTGAATGACCTCAGGTCATGACCTCAGTCTGTAATAAATGAACTTCCACTAGCAAATGGTCAAAGTTGCCCGAGGCTAAACTCTAGCAGCCCTAAACCTTGAACCTGTAACGCCTTGGCTGAGCTGACCAAGCCATAGGTCAAAGCCAAGGTCAAAGCCATGGTGCTTATACAGCACCAAGCGCCATGGGGCCACAGAGAAGTTAGCATGTAACATCTGTTTTGCAATACATACTGTACATATTCAAGCAAGCCAATGAGAGAGTTCTAAACTCTGCAGATGTCCCTGCTTCCTGTTACAGCAATCTTGTTTTTGTGATTTTCCAATTTTGGTATAGAATATTTGGTATATTTGGTGTATTCATTTTACTTTTTTTCCCCCATTATTGCCATCTTGATTCCTGTCTTGATTCAAGTTACAATGGGAGATGCAGGGGATGCAAAAAATAAAATGATTTAAGATTTATTATGTCATATATTTCATTTTTTTTTTTTTTACTTTGACCACGCAGCTGAATGCTTAAACTCGATATTATATTAAAATCTTATGTATTTTTTTCCGTTTTCTTTAACCGGAGCAGCGGAGTTCTCGTAAATACCCCAAACGTCGTTTCGTAATACAAGAGCAAAGCCACAAATCCCCTTCCTAAAAAAGCGCCCCCTTGGGAGTTTGCGTGGCATTAATGCGGTCACATACGCGGCGAACCCGCAGAGAAATCGCTGATAAACACATGGGCGAGAGTCCTCTGTCTCCACACGCCTCCAGAGCCATGGCGAAACGTCTCAAGCGCTTACACGACCTTGACAAATGCCATCTGTGCAGTCCGCTGAGATATTCACGCGTGGGCTATGTTATCATATTCATCCGTCTAACCCAAACATGATACTGGACTCTCAATGAAAAATGCAAACTTTGGCGGCCCCCCTCGAAGCTTTAAAAATTAAATAAAACACTCATAAATCTACAACACAGTCATATGAAGAGATGAACACACAAACATCTCAAGTACACTTGGCCTCTGGGTCCTGTGCATTCTTATTAGAGATGAATATGTGACTAAACCCAAGGCTTGAAGAACATAAAAAGCTTCGTTAAATGTCTGACATGTACTTTCCGTTCTAGGCATACCTGGAACATGCAGTGCTTTCTGCATGCAACTACTTTACAATAAAAATCCTGAATGTAACCTCTTCGCCTATAGTAACGAAAGAAACAAAAAGAAACATTATCACGACAAATATGTACTGGTTTTCAGACATTTTACTTCCAGCGCCGTTCTCTAAAACGTATATTTTGGAACAGGGCGCGCGCGCGTACGCACACACACAGATTTTGTGCACATATTTACAAACTCATCCTTTTTAAATGGCACTGTGGCTACAGACAGACGCCTTGCCAAAGCCCGATAATCGCGACCGGACCGCAGCACGCAGACTGTAACGCAGAGCGGCACGAGCCAGTGAATCGTAACGCGGCATTATTTAATTAATATAGACGCTTCCCATTTTGCGTCGATGCTTATTAATATAGGAGGCACGCCATGCTGAAACTGAACTGGATGAATATCGCTTTCGTTTATGGTTGGTTAGGAAGACAACCCGTCAGCACAATATTCCTGATTGACTTGTTGCCTGCGATGACTCAATATTATTATTATTGTTATTATTATTTATTATAATTATTGGGGAGTTGGAGGTCTTTCCCATGGAAAAACCCATATGAAACCGATCTGAAACGTCATTCTGAGATATAATTCTGTGCTGAATTTACGGTAAATGCACTGTTAAAGGGGATCGTGGAGCCACCTCCGGCAGCGTGTAGCGGTAGGACCACGCCTACAGCGCTTACTTTCGCCTCGGATGGCTCACCGCTCCGACAATTCGGCGTCCCCCCGCACTCACCGGCATGCTCAGATGAAGCGCTTTCTTTTTCCTTGAACACTTTTTCATGACATCTTTCCTTTTGGTGTCCATCGCCGTACTTCCCATTTTCAAGCCGTCACACCTCTGCCTTTAAAAAGACGCGCAAAGTGCGACCAAGTGTCCCCCACCGAACCGCGTCCCAAATATGATAAAAACGCGGCGGACCGGGCGCAGAATGTCAACCGAGCCGCATCAGCGTGCACCTTCCCCGGCTTTGCCGGTACCGAGCGCAGGACCACCCGCGTTGCCCGGACGGACATCCAGCGAGACCTTCGTACAGGAGCGATGCACAGCGCCGTGCGCCTCCCAGCATTAACCGAACTGCAACTCGCAGCAAATCTCCGAGAACCAGGAAGTTCAAAACATCATGCTGGTGGCAGTAAGCGAGCTACCAAAAGAAAGAAAAAAACAGGTCTAACGAACTGCCGGGGAAAGGATTGTGCACAGGCATGATCAGATCTGCGCCGAGCCGCTCAAGTGCACCAACTTACTTTTGGGCAGGTCTTAACTAATACAGGTCCGGTCACATGGCTGCCTTTGCGCCGCACATAAACACATCGGATGGAGTTACTTCCTGGCTTTAAATCAGTGGCTGCGATATCAGACGAGGGGCGAGGGGCGAATGGTAGAGGTGGAGGTAGTGGTAATTAAGGGTCCAAAGCACGAAGTGCTATGGACCATTATTGTTTTTCTTAGGATTATTATTAATTATTATTGTAATTGTAATGCAAAGATACTGGACAATGAGATGTTTTGGTGTAAGGATGCACTGAAAAAAGATGCATATTTGTTTCCCAGGGTACAAACAACATTTTTGTACCCCAGTGGTACAAAATCATTACTCACGAGTCCATACCTGTAGTGTAAAAGTTACATTTATCTACAGCAATTGGCAGACTACCCTCAAAGGTACAATTTCTTTTTTTCTGACAGTGTGGCCGGCCCGGATCAGGCAAAGAATGAAAGCCTTTAGTTTCATAAAATTAAGGTTTATCGGACTTTAAATTAAAACGCCACACCTGTAAGTAAGGTTGCTCAAATTACATGTTTTCAAATTAATTTGAAGTGGACTGTCGGCTTCTTTTTCTACATATACTACAAAACCTAAGCTTATAAATATCCAGTTGCAGAAATCGCCTATTTTACCGGCGGACTGTCACGTTTTGCCACCTTGTGGTTCTTTAATCAATTGCACACCGGTTGCTTGCATAGGAATACCGTTTTACACCCTGCCGCTGGGATGTAGTTGTAATGACTAGGGACGCTGTGAAGGAGTGAAACTCAATAGTATTTAATATTTAAATGCTCTAGGTGTATGTTTGCCAGGCAACTTGAAATAAACACCTAAATATCTTTTCAATCAGTGCACTTACAGCGAGTTTTTAAAAGATACTTGGTGAAATGTCGAAAATGGTGTGGAGCAGTGGTGTAAATACAGTGGGGTTGCTTCATTCTAGTTAGTTTCACATATCAGAAGGGCTCCACCCCATATATATATCTAGCCTGGATGGTGGTCTGTCACCTCATACTGACTGTTGTGGTGCAGATTAATTTTAGAGATCTGCCACGCAGTCAGTTGAGAGTTGATTTGATGTCATCCAAGAGTAGTGGAAGGGGGGTTCCCCTGGGTGCAGTGTGTTTTAGGGTCCCCAGCCAAGCTAGGCAGAATGAGATCTCTCCCACGGGATCGTGTTCAGGGAAGACAGTGGCCAGCTGCCCAGCATCCCATTGCCCACCAATCAATCTGGCGCTGGTTGATGATGTCATCAAAACAAACTGCCCTCATTCCACTGTATGTAACCAGGTTACATGGTTTTATAGGAACTTATATGAATTCCACAGTACATTAGTAACTGATCGAAGCTCTGCAGGTCTTTGTGTGATTTCTTTATTAGAGGTTTATTCAGAATGAATATCTTCTCCAGCCTTCCAGGCACATAAAACATATAGAGCTGTAAATGTGTTATACCTTCTGGCTGGATTCCTGTTATCCTACCATAGTTCTGATCCCTTCCAGATGGTGAAATTCTATTGGAACACAAGAGATCTTTGAACAGACCACCTCCAGTGGTCATTTTCGGTAAACCCCGGCTGACTGTCTTACTCACGTGATACTTCACTTGGACAGCAAGAAGGCTCACCTGCAGTCTCGGATTAAAATATGTTCCATGAGCCCTGCCTACCTCCAGCTTTCACAGGCCAGATCTAGGCTTCCCTGAGTAGGAACTCTATGCTTATCCATGTGCTGAATGCTTATAATCAGTGGAAAGAGAGCCTTGAGCTGGATGATTAATTCAGAAAGGACAGTTTAAATTGTAGCTTTTGTGAAATGCCTGCTCTGTTCCCAAAATGCTCTTTGTCATCTTTGTATGGTTTCACCTCAATGCATCACATGACGAAGATTGCAATGTTGCCGTGGAGTTCGTTCCATCACCATGGAAGCAGCACCGCTTGTTCTACTGCTCAGCAAGTCCCCTGTTTCCCGGTTCCTCATCCCTAACGTGGATCGGCAGGATTCCAGGGCCAAAGTGTCCAGCCATGTCCCCGAGGGCTTGGAGCCCATCACCAAGTGGTTTGATGACCAAGACCAGCTGCCCCCAGCCCCGGCCCAGGGTGTGCCTGGGTCCCAGCAGAGTGGGAGCACAGTGACCTTAGGGTTTGGTTTCAGTATCAACTGAGATCCTCGTTTTCATCAGTAAGTGACATCAGTTTGGGACAAGACGTTGCTCACCGCTACATTACTACATTTATTTTTTATCAGACGCTTCTATCCTACGCGACATATGATTGTGAAAACAGCGTCAGCCTGTCCCCGGAGCGATTGGGGGGTCGAGGGCCTAACGTGACACCACTCTGCTGACCACAAGATTTGAGCAAACGACCTTCTGATCACAAGTACGCCATCCTAATCCACAGAGCCACATAGCACCCCATCGCCAGCTCCCATGGTTTCCATGGCAATCATGAATTTATCATCTGTGCAATATCACTCTGCTTTGACCTCATTCCACCAGGAGTAACAATAAGCGTATTATATACCAAGACTGTTTTGTTAATTATGAAAAAGGGGTGTCTGTCATGTGTTTCGCTATTAGCCTGCTGCGGGCATGTCACGTCTCCTCAAGAGGTTGCCATCGGTAAGATGTGTGAGCTATCCACCCTCCTCTCATGACCGAGAACCAGGCCTGATACCAGGCTGATGAGGATGAGGTCACTTGACCAACTCAATACACTCCCCCTGCACCGTATTCCCTATACTATATATGCATGCCTTTTTTTCTCTAAGGACAGAAAAAACATGCTCAGATGCCCACACTTGTGCCCCGCTCACCATTCCAGTGTGCTCCGTGATGCAACTCCCATTTTTGTTACCCTCGATCTGGCTGCCAACACAGCTGTTGGTTCCTCCTTGCATTCTTTGTCAAACCCGACTCCACTCACGTCCCGAAATAAAACCTCTGCACTTCACATCTACCTGCGTCACGCGTTACAGTTCACCAGCCCGCCCGGAGCAAATCTCACACACGAGATCCCTCCTCATCTCTCTTTTCTGGCTTCTCGTTTCCTCACTCCTGTGAACGTGATATTTCATTGGACGTCAGATCAGAAAATCCTGCCGACGTCGCTCCGGGGAACCTTGCATGCCTTACCTCTAATTCGTCGACAAGCCAATGATTTTCCAGACCCTGATTTCAGAATGAGAGACTCATACATCTCGCTTGCTGACGGATGACTTGCATTTCTCTTTGAATCACGCCCGTCCTAATTTCACATGCACCATACTGGCCATCAAAGATGGAAAATAATTTGAGCTTAATATAATCATTTAACATCAGGAAAGTTCATGTCCCCTCAAGGTGTGAATCATATATAATTTGAGGAAATCATTTTAAAGTCTCACACAGTTTGGGGGCATGAAAAAGGAGGATTAAATTCTAATTATGGTGCACAGAAAGTCTCAGAACCTTTTTTTTATCAGACAATGCTCTTCACTGTTGCCACATAAAGCATCACAACCCAGGGTCTGTAATGTGTTCTGTAATTGTCCATCTCGTACGTCACAGAAACCCATCAAACCCTAAATGTTTGTAAGGAAACCGGAATCACAACCCATTCGCAATTGGGATATCAAACACAATGGAGGTACTCTCCATTAGCGATGAGCTTTGATAGTCTTAGGTAGATGCTTTATGGATTTGCTTTCTGCTAACTCTGGGCATGTAAATTAGAGCAGATGCGAGCATTAGCTCTGGAGTGCCGGATGGCGGTCCAAGACAGGCGCTGCTGGGTTTTTCGGAACACAGAGGCCAGGTCACAGTCGGTGTCTTGGACAGGGTGAGGTGACTCTGGGGTAAGAGAGCCTCAGAGGCTGGCCATGTGTCCCTCACTCCGGGTGAGAAGCAATTTGCTGGAACCGCGAAAGGCTGCGAATACGGTAGAGTGTGTGGTAGTCAACGTGCTGGGAGCGGGAAAATGCTTTAAAAAATTGCAAAAGGTGTAAAGATCATCAGCCATATACTCACGTTACGTTTACAGGGAAACGATTGGAGGTGTTAAGGAAATGGTGGAGATGGGAACGCCAGGAGAGCAGGAGGGGGGGGCAGGAATGGCACCACGCTACCGGCAGGCATCAGGGCGCAGTCCCCGGCCGAGGGGTCTTTGATCTGTCGCCCGGAAAGCGGTGGCATTACCAGCATGCTTCACCTGCAGTTTGCGGGGTGTTTCGTGTCTAAAGCTGTGAATTTAGAACAAAAACGCGGGGATCTGGCTGTAATACTGTGGTGGTGTTAATGCGTTAATGATGCTCTTCCGAGGAGACGTGGTCGTTTGACAACAAGATAAACACGGAACGAACTTCACGAAAAAATAAATCTCCATTTTGTTAAATTGTGCGTCAATTGGGTGCGAGAATTTAAATTGCGCTAAGGATTTAAATACAGAGCGGGTGGTATATATATTCCATGTTTTACACATGAAAAAAAGTAATTCCTATGACAATTTCTATATTTAATATCGTTATATGGCACTAAACGCAAACACAAAGCAAAAATGCATTTTTTCAGAACATCACCAGCAGGGGGCACTGTGGTGAAACGCTTCAGATGTCTGGTCAGCTAAAAACAAACCCATAAAACCCAACCGTTTCAGTGTGCAATTTCTGCTTTGCAATATTACGTGGCACAATATTCGTCAGTACTAATTAACTTAATTTTGTAGCCAGTTAAATATAGAAGCGTTATTATGGAAGATATGCGAATATCCTGGTGTGCACTTTTCCACCATAAAAGTGCACCTTTTTCTTTTGAGATCCGTAAGGCGACAGACAGAAGTAATAAAAATCATTACAAACAGATGTATGGTTTTTTGACCAGCATTTGTATGAACTGTTGGCTTCCACTGCTGTTATCGCTTCCGAATCAGGCTACGGTTATCCTTATGTACTGTAATAGATGCAAGTATGAGATACACACTAAACGTCTCCTAATATCCACAATAACAGGCCTCTGATAATTGCACCAGTGAACAATAAGGCCCAGGTGCGCCGAGGGCTTGTGGGGGCCGATCCGTCACCCATGAGCCGCCTGCCAATATGATTGATTGGAGTCTCTCCTTTAACTGCACTCTGGGCTCCCGTCTACGTGAACCTGAGAAGGCAGCTGGAGAAGATGGATGATGGAATCGGCTTCCCGGGATGGCCTGCGTTCGGAGGGGGGAGCTTTCGGGTTCCTCTCTGGCCGGGGGCAGCTTGGCTGTTGGCCGTCCCCTCGGCCTCTGGCAGCCAGCGGCCTGGAGCATGGGGCTGGGAGGTGGATTTACCCTGAGTCGTATGATAAGTTCGTCAGTGGCGTGGTGGCGGCTCACAGGTCAGCATTGTTGCGTCACATCTCGGGGGTTTTGAGTCCTGCTTTCACTCTGTAGGTTTCTTCTTGGCCCTCTGCCTGTGGTGTATGTCCTGTGATGGACTGGCATCCCATTCATGTTGCTCTGCAGTGTTGAAAAACGTTATTTAATGCATAACAAAGCAAAGGTATTGATGAAGTACGTGCTGCCATTGGGGGGTGGGCGGGGCGGGGGAGGGGGCTCCAGTATGTCAAGGCTCAGAGTTTTACATCTGCCTTTATCAGGTCCGTGTGACTATACTGCGAGTGGAGGTGCACCAGCCCCTCCTCAACCCAGAAAACTGCATGTATTTTCAGAAAACTGCATGTATTTTCAGGTTGCCCAAAATACTGCCGCTTCTCCGTAAGCGCCAATGAGGGTGGGGGTACCAATGCCTCCTTTCCATTACTCAGAGAAATTAGAGGACACGTCTATGTGCTGATAAGACTCGTGCCAACGTCATCCTGCTGTCTTAAGTGTCTAAAAAATGCAAGACCAATTACCGTGGTTCACAACGGGATCTACAGAGGTTACTAATGCAGGATTTTAACAAAACAAACACGTTGCCAGTAAGAGAAATATTAGGTCTGGGACACATTTCCGGAAAAATCCTCAATTCTACCAAGCTCGACTGAATTTACACTCATTGTAGCACCACAGTGTTTTTCTGGGAATCGCAGCCAGGATCAGAGTGACCTCAGCTGCCCTGGGACTTCACTACGGGAAAGGTGGATGCTGGAGGCGGGGGCCGTGCACGACGCCGGCGACTCTCCAGGGCTGCCGCGCTCCCAGACCTTCCCACTCACACTCCGCTCCGTCTGAATGCCGGCCTGCATTGCATCACCCTGCGAAAGGGCCTCCTGAACAAAGAGAGGAGGATTTACTGAGAGCGAAACGGCCATGATTTTCACAACAGGCCAAACAGCGCGAACAAGAACATGCTGGCATTTAGGAGTGCGATCTATAAGGCAGGGCGTGTCTTCGCTGGTGGACAGACGTGGCGTGCCCTAACAGCGCAATGAGGCCTGGAACAGATAAGGTGGCTACGTTCCTGGGGGGCGGGGAGCTCATGAGCTGTACAGCCTTCCCATCCCCCCCCCAAGCATCTGGGCTGCTCAGTGCGGTTGTCACGGCGACACGGCACAGCTCCACGAGTGGCCGTCATAGGAGGGGCCCTGGTGGACAAGTGGGGGGACTGCATAATTCATATACCCTCCCCTCATGGGGGGGGGGGGGGGGGCTCCCTGCCAGCCTGGGGGTGCTGTGTGGGGGGTTGGGTGGGTTGCCAGAAATTATTTCTCCAGAGTCCAACCTCCATTAGCGCTGGCCGAGTGTCAGGGACCGGAACCGGACAAGGACGCAGCCCGATCCCTCGCCCGATTCCCGAAAGTGGGTGTGGATGGAAAGCCGGAGAACGCTCCAGAACAAGGGGCGGAGTCTGCTATCCAGGAAATGCAGTCACTAATCATTCAGACGTTTCATGTTGCTCATGCTGCCACAGTAGGTGGCGCTGCTGCCCCAAACCTGCAGGGTTGCGTAGGTTCGAGTCCTGCCTCTGTGGAGCTCACATGATCTCTCCGGGTCGTGAGACTTTCCTCCGGCTTCCTGCTGCAGTCCAGTGACATGCAGTTAGGCTAAAGAAGCATTTGCACGTTACTCGTGGTACATCTATGTGCCCTGTGATGGACCTCCAGGAAAAATGGTTGGAAAATGGATGGATTTCAAGCTGCTTCAGGGAAGTGGTAACTGTCCTCTGGCTCTGCCCTGTAGCCAATCGCTGCAGCCTGGATGATTCCTCTTGGTGTTCCTCCACTCCGCTCTTGTTTATCGGCAGGATGATCTGCAGGCAAATGAGAAACCATAATCATGCAGGTTTTAAAGCAGGAAATGCAGGTATGTATGTTCTTAACACAGATTACAATGGATTAGAGTCATCTTCATACATCTTCTTACCAAAGTCGCTCTTGGATCTACTACTCGGGTCTGGCAGATTAAACAGCCCTGAGCCCTCAAACTGAAAAGGGTACAGCAAGCGTTGGCTGTTGCGCCAGGCCAAAGGAATTGCACTGGAGTGATTGCAGATCAAATTGCAGATCAGATATTATTACAGGTCCTGGAAAGAGCTAAAATGAACCGAAAACCAGCAGATGCAGCTTATCGAGCCCGTAACCAAAATCCATGTGCTGCAAAGTACCGTAAGGGAACGTCATAAAATTACTGTGCAAACCTTAAGATGTAAAATATTTTATTTTTTGTAAATGCTGCTAAATCTGGTTACACAAACGCCAAAACCCATAACACTCTGTATACTTCGAAAAGGCTTCATTTTTAAACATTAGGTACTACTATACACGACAGAAAAAAAGTAGGAGGTGAAAACCGTCCGGATGTACAGAATATTGTACAAGAGAGGGAAAAAATATCAGAAGTGATTTCATTACAACTATTTATCGAGAAAAATATTTACAAACAATTCTTGCCAAAGTTAAAAAATACATCATGCCATATACACATTACAAGTTGAAGAGCGTGTCAGAAGATGGACAGTTTTACAGTCTATGGAAAGTGTGCACGAGACCTTCATTTGAAACGGACTGGTGAATCAGTAACAACGCCATTTCCAATTCATAAAATATTAAAAAAAATGAAAATCATAACAGGTTCAAAATGCAGCTCCACCAGTAAACAAGACTTTGCTTCTCTTGAAATGTAAACAAATCCCATCTGAACAGAAGGCCGCCGTTCCAGAACGATGCCTCCCAAGGCCGCTGGAGGCAGGCCGCCGCTCACTTCCTCCATACAGAAAAGTCACCGGACAAAGTTTGCATGGAATATATTCGGCTGTCAGTTTGCTGTCGCTTCTTTAAAAAAAAAAAAAAAAAAAGCTCTTTGCACGTTCCGCACAGGCACCTCGCAAACCTGATTTCACAGTTCTTGCCAGCTATAAAGTCAAACCTGATTGGCAGTAAGGACGTCAAGATGATCTTGGCCGCCTGAACTGGACCTTCTCTGATGTCTCTGTCGCAAATTCATAGCACAAAATCAAAAGTTGCAAGGAAAGCGAAAAAAATATCGAGTGGTTGGAATACATTTTAAACACAAAGCAATAAAGCGATACTATTTTCTAGATGACAACATAGAAGAGACAGGCAAATAATTGAAATTTTACACATTCTATACAGAATACATATACACAGTACTGTATATACTCTCAGAATGATATTGTGACATCCTTATTAAATAATTTTCAAAAACAAGCAAAACAAAACGATCAAAAAAACAAAAAGAGGCCTTGCAGCCATGATGTTAAGGTAGCATTTGGTCAATCATTACTATATTTTCTTTATACCGCTGCTTCAAAATATTTACACTCTTTACAGATCGACAGGATGAATCCAGTCTGTGAGCCACATCAAGTTTGGCCCTCAATGCTCATTATTTTAAAAATAGCTTCATTCACTTATTCAGTAATAAATACAAAAATGTTTCTCTTATTTTACAGAAATCAAAAACAGAAAAAAATAAAGTACGATAACTGACTCATGGAATCAAGTATTTTGTTTTTGTTTTTTTGTTGTTTTTTTTTTAGTGCAAGTAAATCGTCCCTTAGTATTAAGGAAGTCATTTTCCATACATTCCCCGTTCAGTTGTGTCTGCGTTGATTTTGTTTCGTCTGTCTCTTGTTCAATTAAAGGGCCCGCCCCTTAAAAGCATATAAGGCGGGTGTCCAGCACTGTGCTCTCTTCCCATCTGCTGGTGAATCCTTGCCCCCCCCCAACCCCCCCACACCCCCCCCGGCCC
>JAODKE010000088.1:5778435-5793414 GCA_026779605.1 Mormyrus hasselquistii
CCCCCCGCGGTCAAACACTTTGATGGAACATTTGTTCGGATCCCCACTAAACAGATGCCAAATAAAACAAAAAAAAAATTTAAGAGAGAAATGGCCACCGAGGTAATCGCAATCGCGGCCGACTTTGGCGATAGAGCAGCGCCCCCCCCGCTTGCCAGGTGTGGAGGGTGGGGCACAGAAAACCACCCAGCTGCAGTGAAAGAAGCCGCAGTGCTAATCAGGCCTCATTCATAGGCCCTGGAGTTTCAGACACGGCCGTTTGGCTTCAGGCTTTCGCCCGCCATTGTATTCCGACTGCCATTCGTCTGCCGCAGATTAATTGGGGCCTGCTGGCAGAATCCAGCATGGCGGTGGCCTGTTTCAGCGCCGGCGTTATCTCGCGCCGCAAGTAGCCCATGGGCTCCTTTCATCTGTATTTAATTTGCTGAGCAAACACGGGTCTTTCGGGCCAGACGACGATAACGGCGGAACTGAGCCGAGCTGCGCCGAGTCCTGCCGGCAGACTCACCTGGCGCTGGCTCTGTGGCGGCGCGGGGCCCCTCCACCGGGGCGCCATCCAGCTCTGCCTGCCTGCAGTCTGCACAGACGTACTCCTCCCTCTGCGGGGCGTCTGCGTCCCTCTCAGCCGGCTGCTCGCACTCCGGGTGGAGCCACCTAAAAGGGTAAGGGAGGGGACCGCTCATCTGAAGAGTGACCCCCACCCCAATGGCCACGGTTTGGGGGAGGGGTAGTGGATTCTACCCCATGCCCAGTACTCCACGGACGAATTCGGAGAGACCAATTCGATCTCCCTCGTTTCATCTTTATTAAAGGCTCAATGGGAATAATTAGAGCCCAGTTCACGGTGTGTCGGGTTCTGCTGTCACACTGGGCTCACCGTGATAATTCTACGGATCAGCCCGGAATCCCAGGATCCGGCCGAGGCCCGCGTCAGCCCGTCAAAACGAGCGGGTCACGCAGAGCAGACAACCCGGCTAGACCGTGGAACCGATGCTGTGCGTGGCAAGAGTCCCGGGAGATGTGGGACGTGGGGGAGGGGGAGTGTAGCCATGGTGACATAAACAACGCAGCGAGCCGAGTAATGGAAGAGGAGTGGAGGTGCGGAAAGCGCTGATGTGTCGCGGTTACGCAGCACAGCGGGGCCACGTACCTTTTGCAGAGGTGACAGGACAGCGCGTCCTTGTGGAGCTCTGGGTTCCCAGCATTCCCACAGACCAGGCAGCACCCCGTCGGGTCCTGCTGCTGGAAGCAGCTCTCACACAGCAGGCAGTTGTGGTGCCACTGAGCACTGGTCCTGGTTCCACACTGGATGCATACCCTGCAGTACTGGGGAGAGGAAGAAAGGGGGCGCCATTAACCACATGCCCCAGCACATCCTGCACATCAGAGTCGTGGCTGGGTGCGAGCCGTTTCTCCCATCACCAGCAGTCCGGAATGTTCCGAAACAATCCGGCCCTCAAACC
This sequence comes from Mormyrus hasselquistii, assembly GCA_026779605.1. Taxonomy (NCBI): domain Eukaryota; kingdom Metazoa; phylum Chordata; class Actinopteri; order Osteoglossiformes; family Mormyridae; genus Mormyrus; species Mormyrus hasselquistii. Next base: position 5,779,899 of record JAODKE010000088.1, read on the forward strand.
TTGTACAGGAGTTTGTAGTCACCCATGCAGCAACATGACAGAAGGAGCCGTCTTGGCAGCTGCGGGGACTGACAACAGGCTACTGGAGTCACGCCAAGGTGGCCCCCACACACCGCAGTGAATGGTCTGTCCCTCCTGAACTCTAGCCCCCTCCCCCCTCTGGCGGTCGCAGTTAAAGCAGTCCGCGGATGGCTTAGAATGACTTAATTTGCTCTGGCAGCGGTGGTTGTTTTCCCAGGCGAAGCGCACGGACAGGGATTGATTACAGGACGGCCCGGGGCGAGCTGCTAATCAGGGGCTCTAAACAGAGGTGGAGGCGGGGGCAGCCTTGACTCCACCCCCCCTCCACACACACACATGTGTACACACACACACACACACACAGCCTTTAGCTCCACCCACCATACCGCTGAGCCAAAATCTCCATTCTCATCTCTCCATTTTGGACCAGGCCGCCCCCTCGCTTCCCTGCTATTCTCTCTGCTCCGCTGGGGGGTTGGGGGAGTGCGATGACTACACACGTGGTACGAGCTCCATTAGAAAATTATCGTAAAAATATGAGGAGAAGCAGCAGTTTCATTACTGGAAGAATAGAAAAGCAGATACATCCATTTCTTTTGCCCGAGCCTGAGGACGGAACAGCCCGTCGCCGGCACCCAGGACCCCTATGAAGATGCCGGCAGTTGCATGACCCCCCCCCCCCCCCGACCCGTTTGCTCCAGCGACAGCACCAGAGCACACAGCAATTTCCGATAAAAAGCGAGGGTGGGGGGGTGTTGTGAAAGAGAGAGACTCCCAGCCAGAGAAACAAGAAAAGCAGTTTCCCCCCCCCCATCCACCTGTTTTGCCGTCCCGTACCTTACACCTCCACCCATTCGTGGGGATGGACTCCATCACAGGCTGCAGACAGAAGGTGTGGTAGCCTTTGTCACACATGTCACACACCAGCATCTTGCTGTCTTCTCCCGGGTTTCTGAAAGGAAGCCGATCTCAGATGGTTATCCTTCATTCAGCCGCTATTTGAGAGGCTATTTATAATATCGACACCTTCGCAATCGGGGCCAATCGGGTGGGGGTGGCCACCGCGCCGCCCCACCCTCTGCCAGAGCCCGCTGAGGGATGGCTGTTAGACGCCCCAGCCCCTGTCATGCCGCTCAAGTTTGCGTGGGGGCGGAGGGAGCCTAGGATGACGCCAAGCCACAGCTTCCGGCCTGCCCGAGTCCGGGCCACGTGAAACGCTAAGGCACCGGTGTGAGGGGGGGGCGCGGCTCAGCCAGGAAGCCGCGGGAGCGCCATGCTCTGCTGAGATGCTAAAACCTCACACCCACGGGCCGGCTCTCTCAGAGCATCACTGGTTTTAGATTCCCTGTTGATGCTGGCTCACCTCTCGTTTCCAGGGCAGCGTCTGAGCTTTGGGTTACGCCTCGATAAACAGCGCTAGGGCTCCCTGACCGCACTGTCAACCACACGCCCGCCGTTAAACCCACCCCACAGATGGGTCATGGCGCCCCGTTCGCCGGTCAGGCGGGACTCACTTGCATGTCTGGCACACCTTGCACTCAGGGCACTGCCAGCCGGCCCGCTTGAGCGGGGTGGGGGCCACGTCCAGGCACACGCCGTGGTAGTGCTGCCCACAGCTGGTGCAGAACAATTGGTCATGCAGATCGCCGGGGCTGTCACACACCGCGCAGTTGGCCTGCTCCTTGGCTGCGGGCAGGGGGGACAGACATGGAGACACGTGTCAAGGGACAGCCAGCTGCATCGCTTGTTCATGGTTTCACTGATGTGTGCTAATGCTAAATGTGAATGCTGACATTAACACTAATGCTTAGACCTATCAGGTAATACTAATGTTAGCATCGGGGGGGGGGGGGAGGTTGTTGTTTCTGAGGCTCTATTCAGAAAGTCACAGGTAGTGACTCGGGAGAGTGACTGCTTACGGCCAATGCATGATTTGAGTGGTGGTACACACCACCGCTGGCTAACACTAATACTGATGTGACCGATCAATGCTATCACTAACCCTGATGGATCCATGCTAACGCTAAAGCTGACTTGACTGGTCTGTGCTATCACTAAGCATGATGGATCCATGCTAACGCTAAAGCTGACTTGACTGGTCAGTGCTATCACTAAGCATGATGGATCCATGCTAACGCTAAAGCTGACTTGACTGGTCAGTGCTATCACTAACCATGATGGATCCATGCTAACGCTAAAGCTGACTTGACAGATCAGTGCTATCACAAACCCTGATATATCCATGCTAACGCTAAAGCTGACTTGACAGATCAGTGCTATCACCGGGGCCCTCAAATCTCACGCACTGACAGTGAGATACACACACCTTTCAACCAGTTCACGCGCCACACCTTGTGTTTCTCACGCTGAGAAGTGAAGGGATAACGCCCACCAAGGTGTCCCGTTATACAGAATTATTAGACGAGGCGCGGGCATGCGGACTGGAGTTTTCCGCCAAGTTCATAGCTGTTATGACCCATGTTATACAGGGTTAATAGCCACCTACCAGCCAATTTGAAAAAAAAAAAGCATTTGCTGTTTTCAGGTAAATTCCTAAACATATTACGCGTGATCCCGCTGAACGTTATTACATATAAACATACACATGGAGTTCAGAGACGGTGGAAGTGGAAGAGCAAGACCGGATCAGTGTGGCAGGCAGGGATCTCAAGCTTCCAGCCTTTACTGTGGCGCTCCCAACAGTTTTACTTTTAATGAAACTTGCTCTTGCACTAACGCTAGTGTCTAAGACGATTTCATTTTTTAAAGCTATCGTCGCCAGAGGGCATTTTTCTCTCAAGAAAATAAATATATTGCTAGCGGACAGGTGAACTGCCTTTAGGCTGATGTGCTATGAACTCAAGCTAACAACAAGCATCTCTTCCGCTCCTGGTGACGCAAGGCGCCTGACTTACCGCGCTCGACGGCCTGCTGGATGTGCTCGGGGCACAGCAGACTGTAGCTCCGGATATCCTGGAAGGTTCCGGCGGCGGGGGCACACGGGTAATGGTACGAGCGCTGGCACGTCTCCTCACAGCACCTGACGGACGCTCCGAGGCGTTTACAGTACGCACAACGCTGCAGGAAGGTGGGGGGGGGGGGAGATGGGAGAAGAATCATTATTATGAAACTGCAGAAAATTTCGGGAGGTATGTGCATACAGCTGTACTTATGTTATAACACACTGATGATCTGGCTATCAACAGCACAGGAAGCTTAAACAGGCCCAGAGCAGAGAGCATTCCCCAGGAAGAGTTTTAAATCCCCTCCCACAAAGCACTCTGCTGATGGTCACCATCGACATCGTGTCCGTCTGTGGATCGTCCGCATCGTCAAGCCACCATCCAAACCACGTCGGCAACATAACTACCGACTCCATAAGAAACTGACTCAAAGTCACCCCTGGAGACAGCTCTGTAAACAACTGGGCCAGGACATGAGGCCGCCCCTGCAGTTCCTGCCAGAGCCCATGTCATGGAAATAAAAAGACAAACAGCAACAAACAGGAATCAGATCAACACACAGCTCGTCTTGACTGATGACACTCTGGGCCAACTCTGTTCACGCTTCATCTTCTTTCGTTTACTTTCAGGTCTGGACCAATCGATGGCACCACCTGGGGGCTAAGACTGGTCTACCAATAAAGTAGGGCACCTCTCACACACAGACACACACACACACACACACACACACACACACACACACACACACACACACACACAAATGAAGCAGGGAACTGAACTTTAAGGCATCGACTTCGTTCCAAATCAAACAAGAAACCTGTCAACATACAACTCCAAATTCGCGACAACTGTCCTTCACCTGCCCCAAGGCAGCGTCCCACACACACGCACACACACAGCGCCCCCTAAATGCAGCCTGTCATCCCACACTGACAAACATAATTGGGATGAAGACGGCCAGGCGGTCACTTAGGACCAACCACCACTATGGCAACAAGCAATGGGGATAATGCAAAGGTAACCCCGTCGTTACAGCAATGGGGCATCTGCGTACAGCATCCCATGCCTCCAGGAATGAGGAATTACACCAACTCTGCCAGAGTTTATATATCTGAGGTCATTAATTAATCTTCCTAGATGCAGCATTTAGTAAAGACCTAAAATAACCATTTATAGCAAAAAACCCTCCTCTCTCACAAATCACTGTCCCAGCCTGGCCCTCTTTATTTCATCTGCTGATTCAGACCTTGGCAACAGATAAAGTCCTAATTAAAATTAAAGCTGAAAAGCGTAGCAGTCAGTAGCATTTAATTAAAAATATCTAAAGATCACAGGACCCTGCTATGCCTATGGTCGTCTGTCCCACCAAGGAACAACAATTCTTAATTAATGACAGTTAATTATCACAATGATATGGCAGTTTGTTTCCATGACAATCCTTTAGCAGTACTTATCTTTTTATCTAAGAACATCCAAAGTCCAATGCAGACAAAGGAACTATTTGCTGGTAGCGGAAATTCATGGTTCCTAATAAAACTATGGCAAATTTGTCAATCCTATCCCCCCTAAAAGACAGTGAACACCAGCTAACCGTTTGTCTGTCTGTCCTTCTCTCCATCTGTCTCTCTCTCAGGCTGTCTGTCCTTCTCTCCATCTGTCTCTCTCTCTCTCTCTCTCTCTCAGGCTGCCTGCCTCTCCATCTGTCCGTCTTCCTCTCCATCGGTCTTTCCATCTCTCTGCCTCCCCATCCTTTTGTCTGTATCTCCATCTGTGTCTGACTGTCTGTCTTACAATGTCTGTCTGCTCTTCCATTTGTCTGTCAGTGTCTTCCGTGTCAGCTTTTCTGTCTGTCTGTTGGCATCTGTCTATGTCTGTCTGTCTTTCCATCTGTCCATCTGCTGAGAGAAGCAGCAGGAGAGGCACACGAGGGCCCCGGGGCCCGCTATCTTACCTGTGTGCTCCCTGAGTGGATGGCTCTCTCCACGTGGATCAATGCCTGGCCTTCCCCCCTTCTGACAACCTCTGACCACGACGCACAGTGCTGGTGAACGAGGCATCGCCCTGAAAGAGGAGGGTGGGATGTGGGAGAAAGGATTCAGGAGGGTGAGTGAAGGCCGCCTTGGTGCCATTGGTGGGGGCTATGCTCTCACACAGGCCCCGCCCACCTGCTAATGGGCACGTCATCCCTCCTTTTTTAAAGCCATTTTTATGAAGCTGCAGTCACCAACTGGGAGGTTTGCTGAGGAAGCGATAGTCATTTGTCGACACTCAGTACGATAAGTGTCAGGCGCGAGAGAGGCTGGTTACCCTAACGACGAGATAAGCGTGCAGCCAAGCAGAGGAGCCGTGGGGGCGCCACACGGCTAAAGGCCTTGCGGTATGGTCGCCCCGGCACGCCCTTGGGCGACTCACCTGCCGGGTCGAAGAGCAACCGCACGTCAATGTCGTCGGGGAGGCCCACCTGGCCTAGCTCGTCCCAAGACTTGCTAGATGGCTCCTCGGCCAGCCAAGAGGGGACAGCACTGGGAAAGAAGGAAGGTTCATCACTACTCAGAGATCAGTCTCTGAGCTCAGACACAGGACACTGAGGAATCAGAGCTCGCAGGGGCTTCTGGCAAATGTACCAGGTCAGCAGAAAACCAACCAGGAACGAGTCAGCGGGCACTAGGGAGACTGGGAACTCTGGGAATGCTGCAAAGCCCACAAGGTATCACAGTCTCACATCAGCACTCTTCCGAATAAAACAGAACACGATTCCCTGTCACGAGATCCTTGCAATGGTGAAGAATTCCCTAGAACATCTGCGAGTGACTGCGGGCCATCCATCAGAAGACGACCGACATCAAGGAACGGCGGCGACCACGAGACAGAGCGAACAGCGCGGTCTGTCGCAGCACCTCAGATGCGAGCAGCCTTACATTCATCCTCCAGATTCTCTCCGCTAGATTCACAAATCGTCACGCAACCTGAGCGCCGGCATCTGCCTCCGGGCCGGGAGAACTCTCTGCGTCTTTCAGCGCTTGCTGCGTCTCTAGGCCGGGCAAACGGGCGGGACTGAAACGCAGCCGATTTGAATTACAATGACGTCCACCAGGTGATTGTCCATCTCTGGGGAAGCCCTGAACCTCCTCCGAAAGCCACCCTCCACCCGTCATTAAGACGCATCGGCCAATCGAAGGCATTCGGCTTCATTTCCTGTTAGCAATTTAATTGCTCGCGGCGTCAGCTCGACGGGCCCAGCCATACGGCACGCTGCCTCAGACGCCTCTCTTTGTTTTTGTTTTCATTCCTCCACCTACCCCCCCCCCCCCCCCCCCAACCTGGCACTTCTCCAGCCCCACTGACCAATCGCACGCCTCCAGCGCAGCAGCAATGTGCCGATTGGCCGCCTGCCAGCACCGTACTCCGTGCCCATTACATCACCGGACCCCCCTCGGGGGTCTGAGTCGATTGACTGTGCTGAGCCAAAAGAAATGAGTGTGGGGCCCAAAAAGATGACAGAGCACCATTAGGAGGGAGCCTCTCTTACAGCGCTCACGTGTCAATGGCGTGCCATCTAGGCCAATAACAATATTAAGAGCGAGAAATGTTAACTGCTTTTCTTAACGAAACCAGTAACAGTCCGGACATTTCGATAAATGTAAAAGCAAAATTTTAAATGACACAAACTACAGTGAGCTCCCAGTATCAGAACATGATTTTAGACATAAAATTCCTGCAAGTAAGAAAATATTATTACTCGATTAATGACCATTTTTGAGATGTAAAAAAAAAAAAAAAGAGAACAGCTATTTTCACAGAAACCTCATCTTTAAATGTGACCCAACTCTCAGCTCCCAGTGTCCCCTCCCCCACACCGGTTTGGACTGTATCATCAGAGATGCTACGGACTATACAGGCTAGACTATTCCACTCAGGAGAGGGGTGCACACACTGCTTCACATACGGGGAACGGGTGTCATTTTCACCACCCCCGACAACAGTCCCCGTCTGCCCTCTGTCAAACTCCAGCACAATATGAAGACATAATTACCCCAGTCTGGCACTGAGCAGCTATTAACCGGCAAAAAATAAAATAAAACCAGCACGCACAGAATTATTTAATCAAACAAAAAGGCAAATTATTTTGGGCCCGGGGGTGGATGAGGCTAACCGGTTACATGGCGTTACACAATACACGCCGGTGCTTCAGCAGAGAGCTGATTAGATCAGGGCGCCTAATTGCTTTCCTAGAAAACGAGGCTGTCTGGGTGAATTATATCGGACTCCCCCGCACAGGTTACAGTGGTCCTTTCCATCTATCGGGAGCTTCTGAACAGGATCCCGGGCCCTTGATACCTTAAGGGTATTTCATAGATTAGCATCCTGCCCACTGCTGCTCTTTCGGTCTAGAGGAAGGCCTTTCACAGAGAACGTCACGCTTACCTTGCAGGGGTCTGCCCGGGACCGGTAACGGGCTCCTGGTCTCGCTGTCCACTGCTCCCTCCGGGATCGGCCTGGGGAATCTGTCCTGGTTGCGGTCCAAACCACCTCAGCTCGCCCTGCCCCAGGAGGCTGCGTGCCCCACAGTGACACAAGGCGCACAGCTGCTCGCTGTAGGGGAACCAGCATCAGGCTCAGTGCCAGCTTAGCTCCCCCTAGTGGTGAGCCCATTCAAGCCTTCCGACAGAATTCTCACCTCGCTGGGGTTTTTTTTTTTTGGTCTGCTTAACTGATCTGTTAAATTGGATCCAATGCAGCAGCCATACTGTGACAGTAAAGGTCTACTAGCACGTAAAGCGGACCAAATCGGGCCAATTAAGATAACTGATAAGCTCTGCCGGTCTCGGATGGCATTTTTCCCAGGGCTGAAGGGTTAACACCCCCATATATTTAACTGAAGCTGAACTCAATGCTTCACACATCCACTCGCACACACACACACACACACACACAGACACAAAAGCTAAGCATTCACTCACCCCCACACGCCCCCCTCGCCGCATTATAATGCTGACTCATCTGCTTACGGTTAAGAAAATAAAAATGGGGGGGGGGGGTGTCTGAGACCGGCGACCACAACAAATATACACAGTATCTTAGCTGCTCCAAAGCTCAGCTGTGAAATAAATGAACCTTCCTCAATGTGTGCTGGATGTAGTCAGCTGCAGTCACGTGACTGGCCGTTTGGAGGAGCGTTCTGGATGTCCTGGTGCAGATCATCCGGTGCTTTCTCTATTCCATGAGTCACCGCCAGTCATCCCCCCACCCCCCACACAGTGGGCCTCGGCCATGTGTTGCTGATGGGAGTTCAGCCCTCAGGGACCACCCCTCCTGCAATACGCTTCAGGAAGTGGAGTAACTTTAAACTTTTAATTGTTTGACGTCATTTTGAAGTGCAAGGATTTGGGAAATACAAAAAAAAAAAAAAAAATGGCTTACTATCCCGTCCACTTTGGAATTACTGAGAATAAACGGCGCTGAAGGACAGCCAGATGGACAGGGTGCTGTAAATATTTATTAGACGGCCAAGTGCAAAATGAGGGTCTTTAATAAATTCTCACCCATTAAACCCGGGGCTGTCACAGAGATGGATTACAGGCTTACTCAGAGAGTGGCATGTCCTGTTACTTTGGTGGGCTTGGCTGTAGCGTGTCCCCACACGTGTGTGTTTTACCGCACAGAGACACCAATAGCCATTCCCATTACAATGTGATAAAACAGGAAAGTGCATCCCATGGTCAGCAGCTCAGCGCGGACGGGGCTCGTAAGCGGACGACACCGTTCCTCCGCACTACACCCCTTTAGCATGGCACATTCGCAGCTTACCGCTCCAGAGGAACGCGCTGGGCCGTCTACACAAAGCGAGAAGAGCACCCTCACCTGTGTCACGCCAGGGCACCTCGGGGCCCAGTCGGCTTCCTTTGGCTCATGGCGTCTCTTTACCCAGAATTCATGGCTGTCACCCCCTCCTCCCCCCCCCCACACACACACTCTCACCCAACGGGGCAGAAGCACACGCCGGCAAAGGGGCACTAGGCACGGCAGCTTGCCCGAGGACAGACACGCGGGGGGGTCTATAACCGCCCCCCAAGTGCGCACACGACCACACACACACACTGATACGGGAGGAAAAGAAGCCACAGATAACTTCCTCCTCTTGGCCCTGGGCCCCTAACACACACACAGTTTTTTATTACATTATGGGGACATTGTGTCCCAATAAGGATAGGCATACCCGCTCTCTCACACTCACACACACACACACACACACACACACACACCATGCCAGAGTCTCTGACCTCCCTCTGGCCTCTGACGTAGCTGATTCCGCCCAATGTTCTGGCTCCGGGTGCTGGGGCGGCATGGACGGCGAGATGGCTGGTTCTCCGGAACCTTCTGTGGGCTGGCCTCCCTCGCTCACCTCCTGCGGCTCCTTTGTTTCTGTAGGGACGAGTAAATGCATCAGATTGACCGTCTCGGACAACTACCCCCCCCGGCCCACATTTCCACAAGCCAACCCTGCGGCTCCCTCACGGTACCAAAACCGGAAATGCACAAATAAATTCTTCCCTATTTATATGGTTAGTGGAAACAGAGAGCTTCTCCAGCACAGATATCTGTGGAGGAGAAGTAAGTACCGCCGTTTGCCTCAAACACTACCTCTGTCTGCAAGGCTAAATAGACCGTGTGATGGGCCACAGTGACGTTACGTTTGGGTCACACTGATAACAGTCGTAATCGAGAAGAGACCACGTAAAACCCCAGCCTGCCTAAATGCAATGCCGCGAGCAAAAGCAGGTTAGGGACCCGGACTCTGATGGCGTTTCTCAACATGTGTACTTGCTGTCTTTGCTGAAGACCAGCTCCAATACTGATGAACAAAAGTACGGAGGACAGTAAAAATTCCCGGATGCTGTTCTTGCCCTTCTCCAAATATCAAGGATACACCAGTTGCATCCTCGCTGAATGAGACCAATCGTATGATTCACTGCTCCCCAAGTTCATTCTTGGAAGGCAATTTAGCAAGACCATAAGTACATTCTTTGCAATTCTTGGTATTTAGATTCACCCCTAATCTCACAAAGGGGACCGGCTGTTGTACCCTGAAACACCCTCCAGCAACGAGTGGGAGCTGTTCAGCTCCATCGCGGCCAGGACATAAGGCTACTTGAAGGAGCGACAGCGCATAGCCGCCTCATTTCGATTCACCCGTTCGGGGGCAGATACGTGAGTGCAGCCAAAGAGTCTCCCGTGGAGACTCCTATCTTTGGATCCCGGCACGTTTCACCAGAGCTCTGGTGATCGCTGATCGCTGAAGTCCCCAGGCAACCCTACGGTCACGCTCTGTGTCAGCAGGCCCATCTGTCACCAGCTAAAGACCCTCTGCCAGAGGCTGGGAGGGGGGAGGGGGGTGTAAACAGGACCTGCTAACAGGGGGGTCAGTGCTCAGGAGTGCTCAGAGTCACCTGTCTAAGGAGTCCCATTATCTGACAGTCACTGCAGGCCTGGGAGCAAAAATCCATCCATCCATCCATCTTCCCATGACCTCCTATTCCAGGCAGTTTAAACACGTCATTTTGGGCTGCAACGCATGTGCAGTCAGGATAGGAATCAAACCTCGGATGCTGTAGACAAGGGGCAGCAGTGATGCCCCCTGCACCGCCACGCGAGCCCACTGACAGACAGGGCAATCTTGTGTGCCAAATCCCTGTCAAAACCCCTCTTTAACAGGAAGGCCCACGTCAGGCACGTACATAAAATACTCAGGCCCAGTTCCCACAGAGCCTTTCCCAGGAAGGGTTCCGTCATCCGGTGATGACCCCAGTCCCACCGCCACTGTGAGAATACACAGCCCGAGCATAGAGGTCCGGCAGCACCGCGGCCGGTGTCTGCCCTGGCTGCTGCGGGTTCAGGAGCCGGCAGAATGAGGAAAGATGGATGAAAATGGATGAAACACTGCTTCCCGCGGTCACACGAAGAGGCTGTGTGGTGTCCCCTGCTGGAGGAGAGTGCACCAAAACGCGGAATCACGTGACCCCCCCCCTCCCCCCCTTCTGAACAACACCAACTCCGCACCGACACCACAGGTCCCATCTTGGGCCTGCACTCTCACACATTAAAGATTAAACTGGGGGAATGGCGGGACCCCAGCGACATCAGCCACATCCAGTTCCCGTTCACTGAAAAGCCGTCTCCGGGAAAGAACCTCCCCAATTTTTCAATAAACGGGCGACAAGCAGAGGAAACGTAGGGAGAAAACGGACTGAAGGACGGCGGCTCACATAGACAGGCCGATGCAGTCTGAGAGCCTGAATGCAGAGCAGCTCTGCAGCATATGATAAAGAAAGGAAGTCGCTCGCTAACATTCTGATGCAAAAGAAGCTGCCCCCATGCCAGTCTGACCTGGACTTCAATCCATCATGAACAGTGAATAAAGAGAAAATAAGCTCATGTCCCACCCAACCAACCAGCAACCTACACATCCGCTTTAAGGAGGCACCGACAACGAAGAAAAACTTACCCATCTGCTGAGGGCTCTCGGATTCCGCCGCCTCAGTCCCGTCCATGCTGTCCTCATCGTCACCTGCCGCCTTTCCTCGGCTGCGGGGCCTGAAAATTATGAGAGCAATACATGATGCCTCCCATTCTCCTCACAAGCGGCAACTATTGTTGATGCAGGGTGGAGCCTACGGCATGAGAAGGGAGGGGCACGGGGCCGTGATGGGCGGAGCCTACGGCATGAGAAGGGAGGGGCACGGGGCCATGATGGGCGGAGCCTACAGCATGAGAAGGGAGGGGAACGGGGACAGGATGGGCGGAGCCTACGACATGAGAAGGGAGGGGCACGGGGCCATGATGGGCGGAGCCTACAGCATGAGAAGGGAGGGGCAAGGGGCCAGGCTGGGCAGAGCCTACAGCATGAGAAGGGAGGGGCATGAGGCCAGGAAATGAGCACAGCATAGAGCCCCCCTATTCAAATCTGGCCCTCGATTCAAGTCCCCCAGGTATTTAGCTCAATAATCTCTGGCTCTAATTGGCCGGAGGCTTCACAACTGGCTCTCAGGTAAAGGAAAGCTGGAAAAAAACAGCAGTGCTCGGTCCTTGAGAACTGCGATTTGAATAGCCCTGGCATAGAGTATCAGCGGGGCGGGGAACATAGCTGTGATGGGGGAGCCCTAATAGCAGGGAGAGACACAGGGCCTGGATGGGTGGAGCGGACAGCATCAGCAGGGAGGAGCATAACAGGTTTTATTTAATCCCTTTAATTAAGAAAGGAAGGCGCATCCCTGTTTGACCCTTCAGCAAGGCCCTCATGAGACAGCAATGTGAGATACGGAAAAACCAAAATATCCTATGTTTGTACAAACGGCATATAGAAGTGTCATCATCAGCACTCAACAAACAAAAAGGTTTTCAGGGGTCAAGAGAGGGTCATGCACACATCACATTATCAGCAATTAGCCGACTGCATATTCATAGTAAATCACCGTAAATCAAATACACCTTGTGTGGTTTAGTCACAGATTCAGTCACAGGCAGGGAGTCGATGAACGGACGATGACCTTCAGAAGAATCGACCTTCTGCCCTATATACACGGGCTTTAAGAACGTGTGGACGACGAACTGGTGATCGTCAGGATCAGCCTTCATGATACGCGTCAGAACCCTTCAGTGATCAGGCCTTCACGGCATTTACTTCACCCTTAGCTACCTGCTCTCTGTCACAGCGATGCCACCCAAGCCATCACGAGGAATGTGCAGACATTTGCACATGAGACAGAATTGTCCAGTATGTCAGTCCCTGTTCCCAAAGCCACTCAAATGAAGACCCTTACCCCAACCCTTCACGTGGCAAGCTAGGCCATGTTCTCCAGCTTGTTGCCGAGGACACCTAAAAAGAAGCTTATGCTGGTCCTCTTCCGGCTGGTTGTCGTAGGGTTTTGGTAAGGTGCCTGAAGCATAGCTGAGATCCTTCTGACTTGGATTTTGTTTCCCCAAGACCCTCTGCGTGGCCCCAGGTTTGATGACACTTCATTTTTGGAGTCCACCCTCTCCTGCCCTCACTTGTGTCTTGACAGGTCACTCTCCCACCGCAGGATCGAGTCCACCCACCCCCTCATCCGCTCCGATGATGTCAACGCGGCAACCAGGCCATCTCTCCTATACACCAGCAGCCAATAGTGCAAGATTTGCCCGCAGCCAGTACTTGGCCGCCTGTTGCCATAGTAACATCATCTCGTGTCTTGCGACTGACGCCAAACCTCCAGAACAGCGAAGTAGATTTTTCTTCAAGAGCAGATGGAAAAGTAGTTCTCTGGACCGATTTCTTAAATCCATTTACTTTTACTGTGCTTTGTTATTTTAAACACAAGCTAATTTTCACAAAATACAAATCAAACAAAACCAAATAAAGACATTCACATGAAAAAAAAAAAGAGGAAAAATGGGAAATTAGCCATTTCTGGATAGACCGAGGGCGGCATGGTGGTGCAGTGGCTAGCACTGTTGCCTCACACCTCTGGGGCCCGGGTTCGAGTCTCCGCCTGGGT
>JAODKE010000088.1:5824388-5845817 GCA_026779605.1 Mormyrus hasselquistii
ACCCACCCACAACCCCTCAGGTGTCAGTCATTGCCTTTGGCTATCCTACCAGCTAGAATCTACCCTGGACTGCAACACTGACAGAAGGATTTCAACACATAGTCAACAAATTCAGACAGCGAGAGATCTGTGAAGGACAGGCTGGGCGCAAATGTATAAACATTATCGAGTGATGCCGCCATGACTGACATCGCTTATGCTCAGAATTTTATTTAAGAACACGTGGAAATGCATAGAGAAATGTACGGACATCGCTGGATAAAAGGTGGCAATGTAGGTAAAAGGGTTAAAAAACGTCACATCCAAACCTGCACCACGGATGCCACTTTTGGTTAAGGTCTGATTACGTTTTACAAAGCTTCATGAGAAGCTATAATATAATAACAGCCTAAATAAAATGCCCCCCACTCCAGTTAGATGTTGGACTCAAGATGTCGAAGGCCAGTAGGAGGCGATAGTGAGCATGGACCTTGTGCTGCACGGTGCTTCTCACTGGGAGCGTGTCTATAACCTGGTTTGTTTACTTTCCACCCTGGATGAAGATCAGACCGACCTATTCAAGCATTGCTGAATTTTTGATTGTGGCTGAGTTTTAGAGTCTTACTCCAAGAAATGGGCAACTGCAAATCTCCAGACTCCAGACCAGGACTTTGATACGGCGTGTCCAAAAGGACCAAAGTGATTCAGCAAACATATAATCCCATTTAACAGGCAGATCTGTACAGTTCTCAGGCTTGCTCATATTCACCTTCATGGCAAAGATTTGAATTTGGTTTACCTACGTCACCAAAGAGGGTAATCGAGACCTGCGGCCCATCGATCAAGGAAATGTGGTCTCCAAACATCTACTCTGCTGCGATATTATATTTCTACTTACTTTCTGAAGCCAGAAGTAGAATCACCACAGTGATGTCAGAGACCATGTGGATGAGGAGAAGGTTCTCCATCCCCTCCCCTCCCTGCTGTAGGCCGCGACACCAACGGGGAGCAACAATGAATTGGGCTGACTGATCTTTGATTTCGATTTTTGATCTTCATTTTTATCTGATGTAGGTTAGGGCAACTTGCCATGCCGACCAGAACTGCACTTGTGCTAGAACGCCTTGTTTTGACGAACACACTGGAGCATCAGATCTCACCCAAAATGCAGCATCTTAATGCTGCAGCAAAGATGAGAAACTTTTTGCAGCAAACCGGGAAGATAAGATGATAGCGTGTTAAATATTCATTATTTTTTAATTTATTCAAAAGGAAATTAGAATTATCTATTTAACAGGACATACTACGGCTCATACTGCAGTCACTGGCTTAACTATTATTTACCAGCGTTCAGGACTCAAATGGTTAACATTAACACTTCCCTGGAGGCCAGACTCATAGACAAAACATATCAGAATAAAAACACATTTAAAATACCCAGCACCTGTTTTAGGAGGTCAGGCAGTGTCAGCCATGTTGGCTGTGCTGGCTGAATATCCAAGGCTTGGATATTCAGGACAAACCTTAGTTTCAAGAAGATGCCGCCATTCTTTTCTGTCCCGATTGATACAGGTTTCTGGGGGTTTGTGTCTGAAGTGTCCCAATCCTTACGGGTCACAGAAGGAGGTGTAGACTTAGATGCCCCAAAATGTGACCACCACTGAGTTCTGGTTGTGTAAACTGCATATTGAAGGCTCACATTTAAAGTTCAGGTTATTTAAATTACTGTTTCCCAACCGGGTCCATGGGGACCCTGGACTGGACTGTCTGGCTGGGAGCCGGGAGGAAGCATAAACGTGGACCATTTGGGGGTGCAAGAGGACCGGCTTGGGAAACACTGCTTTAATGGACACTAATTGCTTAACACAGTGTTTCCCAACCTGGTCCCTGTTTTTGTTCTCTCCCAGTTCCCTGCCTTCTAAGACCTGGGAGGGAGCAAAAACGTGGGCTGCCTGTGAGTTCCCAAGGATCGAGTTGGGAATCACTGGATTAGCAAATAGGATTTCAATCTGTGAGCACAAGGACAAAAACAAAATTAGACTCGATCTGCTTCATCACCCTGCGTCAAGTCAGCCACTGCATTCGCTGTGTCCTGCTACTGACTGTTTCTCTATTCTGTACCAGTAGGTGGCGCCAGGGTGGAGTTTGGAGGAGCTCTAGCCCCTCCTACAATGACCATAGCACCCCCATAGCACTTCCAACAAACTGGTTTCTTCGTTTCTTTTATGTTTGTAAAATCTGTAAGTTATCAAAGCCGAAACAGGCCATGAAATTATTTTTTTCTTATGCCGTTTCCTCATGATAACATCATAATTTTCTTGATATCGCAAGAAAATGGACGCCATTTTCTTGTGATAATGCAATCATTTTCTTGAGATCTCAAGGCTACGTATTAATTTACTTACATTGCAGAAGCTAAATTAACACTTGATAGGCCTAATGTAACATAATAGCCACTATTTCGTTTCAGAACCACTCTGCTGGACTGCATTTTATTTACAATGTAAAGGTTTGAGGAATGCCATTTTCTAGGTCATTTATTTATAATTTATGTAGTATTTGATTATCCTACATGACTTGTGCTCCTACGCACCATTTAGTCAGGCAGGTAGCTACATAGTTAAATTACAGGTGTGAACCTCTCCATAGAGAAATTTGTTCGTTGCTGATCAGACACTCTCAGGGAGACCCCCCCCCCCCTCATTCGGCAAAATTTACCCAAGGGGTTAAGTTATGGCAGCCCCGTTAAATAATCTGGCTATATGCCCTGCAACATTAAATCACTGGTGCTGCCACTGAAATGTGTCGATATCGTCATGTGACCACCTTTCCGTGGCCAGCGACGCCCACCTCCCCCACGGAGGTGCTGCTGACAGCTGCACGGCATGCTGGGAACCCACCACTCTCCATCGCTACGCCTCCACGTCAACACCCTCAGGCAGCTGTCCGTTCAAGGTCTTCTGCCGGTGGTTTGGAAAAAAACTCGGATGTAGAGATGCTCAAGTCTCAAGTGCAATCTTTGGGATTTGAAGGATTTGCCAGAATATGTGAGTGAAAAACATAGGACAACTCCTTAATGTTTTGGGGGAAAATATACCACAGACCTGAATCAGGGAAAACAAAAATTATCACATGACCCTTTGACAAACTTATTATAAAAAGCAAATGCTTATGGGCTGGGTTGCTATTATAAACTCGACACTATGCTATTCAACAGATCTGCACCGAGGCGTTTATTTTGTGACGGGAGACATCTGGGGATCCAATTTCCAGAGCCAAGAGATGAGCTATAAAACTTAAGACCCTTAGTGATGTGGCTTTAATAATAAACTATACAAGCATATTATTTCTTAACTTGTTTTCTTATATCTGTGGGTCAGCATAATCCTTTAGGGTTCACGAGACACCGTTTTATCCATCAGTTCGGCCAAAGTCCCTGTAGAGTTATGATCCAATTAAATTCACTAATATGTTTTCCGCCTGGGCTAGCCGACGAATGTGGTCGCGCGATGCTCCCCCGAGAGGGAGGCAGACAGGTCTGATTAAACAAAAAGGGGAGGAGGAACCCTGCTTTTGAAACGTAGCCGCCTGCGGGGTGGGTGATGACACACTGGGCAGGAGGAGTACGGCGGGCGAAGGCCCATCGAAGCCCGGATCCCCCGCGCCCCGTCCTTCAGGGGAGAGGATCAGGGAGGCGGCGACAAGCTAAAAATAAGCACCGGAACAATCAACATGACCAGCGGAAAAAACCTTTGAGATAATCTAAAGTTAATGTCTTATTGAGTTGCCGGAAGGCTGCAGTTAGTTTGGGTACATAATCAACATCAGAGCCCTTCTGTACGTATGTCTTTGTGTCTTCGTCAGTTTCCCTCCTTTTTAGATTAAAATTGAATGATTCCTGCGGATAAGTCTCCAGAGGAGTGATATGAAGATTCCATGTTTTCTTGTTGGAGTGTGTGTGTGTGTGTATGCTGTCTCCAAAGTGTAGTAAAACCTGAAATTTCCCTACTTCTGTCTTGAGGTCCCCATTTGGATAACCTCAGTTTTATAAAAATTTGTGAATGCGATTTAAAAAGTAAAACTGCCAAAAGTATTTGGGTTGGTTACTTATGGTAGACGTTAGGGAAGGGTAGAGGTTAAGGGTGTCGTGATTGGGATTAGGGTTTTTTCCCATAGAAAGGAATGAACGGCCCCCATTTAGATAGGAAGACCAACTTCCTAGGAAATTAAGGAAAAGTATAATGAGACTGTAGGAGAGAAGTTGGACAGGAAGCTGCAGGCAGAGGCAGAAGTAACAGTGACCAGAAGACCCCACAGCGTATGTAGAAACCTCGGCAGATTTTTATAGGATCCTGCCAGCTGAGGTTGTATATGTGCTTAAGTACTCTGGGGTAAAAATACCAGCATCATAGAGGAAGGATTAACACACAATGGTCACCTGCAAAGTGAGTAGTGGTTAAAAATAAAGTGTAAATGTACAGACAAACATGAAAACGCTGATTTACTTCCGATTTATGTCATCAAAAAATAACCAGGAGCTTGTTGGTGGAAATTCACCATGGTTGAGGTTTGTTTTTTTTCTCCTGTACCAGTCTTTAGGTCTCCGGCCAGGACAGAGGGCAATCTGACGCCAGAAGGCTTTCAGGAGAACATTAAGGAAAGAATACATCAACCTCAGCCAGGGAGGTTGCGTTGAATTTAAGTGGGAGATCCAGGATGTCGAAGTGGTGACGCTGACTCCGTTTCTCCAGAAAGGCCCGTACCTTCAGCACTTCAGAAGTTGGGACAGCGGTGGGCCAAGAGAATCTTCTCCGTCTCAGAAGGACCCATGCTGGGGCTTTAATGCAGTCAGAGGTCTATGATGGTGAAGGTACCTTCTGCTTGGTCAAATGTCACACAGTGTCTCTAGCTGGCTTCTAATGTTCTTCTAGATTTGAGATACTGCTAACACTCGATGCTTCTGCTGGCTGCTAAATGTTTCAGATATTTTTCAGGCCTCTTGCTTGCATAGTGGTACCTGTCCATGTTTACTTCCAGGCTGCTCTGTCACCTCAGCTCTCAATGGAAATGTGATCTGAATATGGACTGTGGAATATGGAATATGATTGTCGGATGGATAGACGTCTACGTTGAGTTTTATTTTAGTTGCATGAAAAAACACTTCTTGTATTTTGAAACCCAACATGCACTTTTTTGACCTTGTGCATCTAATAAAATAAACTTTTGGGAATGTTGGTATCAGCCCTGGGGAAATGGTTGGTACGTGTATCTTTTTCAAGGCTGCTGTTTCTAAATGAATATATAGTGAAATGTGAAATTTTAAGGGTTGTCAATGATGAAGTGCTTTGGTGAAGTTTTACTGTGAAATGCTGAAGAAAGTTCAATTACTCAAATACAAACATACATTATGCTGCAGACTGAGGTGTGAATATAATACATCGAGCACAGTGGTAATTAATTATTAGCCATTGCTATTTGCTTCTTCAAAGTGCTCAAAATGAAATGTACAGCTATAGGTCAACCTTGTTCTTTGCTAGAAAAAAAAAGATGGTTAAATGTGTAAAGAACGTGTGCATGGTTGATAACTTGGATATATCCTTCTCTGTCGTTTATCAGTAAATTGTCTTTGCTTTCTAGCAAAGGAAATTGGTATTTTGTGGCCCCTGTGGTTGTAAGTCATTGTTGCTTCAGTTAATCATTTCTTTCACTCTGGGAAATGTACAGCGAAATCCCAAAAAAGCTCTTTGGTGAGATAAATATATCCCATTTTATTTCCTAGCTTTCCAGCACAATCTTCAACAGATTAGGCACAATTTTTGAGGCTCCTTCGAAGGAGGCAGCCTAATTTGAGTGCTCCGGGTGCTGTTATAATGTCATCCTTTATATGTAACAATGAGACAATGCAAAACATTGTTAAAATCACTGGTGTGTACAGTAGCTGGATGCTGCACTGGCAGGCATTGAAAAGGTTACAGAGGTGAGGCAGTACGATCACCCAAGTTCACAACCAAGAGGGATGCTGGTAGCCATCTCTGGGGAGATTGGAGCCCTGAAGGGCCTCTCGTGGACTGGATCCACCTGTTTGCTTGACTATACTATACTATACTAAACTATACTATACTATGCTATACTACACTATGCTATTCTATACTATACTATACTGCACTACACTACAATACAGGCTATTATATGATTTAATATATGAAACCATTTTACAGTTTTTACTGTATATATGAACTCTTTTCAATACCATGCTGCAATACATTACACTATCCTACATTACTATATTATACCATACTATACTAAACTATGCTACGCTATACTATGCTCTGCTATGCTATACAGTACTATGCTATATAAACATACTTCTGAATTTTCCCAGACCCTTGTGGATGACTTTCTTTTCCTTGATGAGCTTTTATTGCTGCATGCACATTATGGTCATGTGCTGGTCAAACCCGTCCAGGTTATCTCTGAGGCAACCACTGAACCTCCACACAGCAGGTACTCATGCAGGGGCTGACTGAAGTGCAGGGGGTTAACGCAGCATAAATGAATCAGAGAGATCAGCCTCCCACAGGATGGGAGCCGCTGAAGGCGGTACAGAGCAGGCAGGGGGAGGAGGCCACCCAGCAAAGAACTCAACCTCTGAGAGTCCAGAGGCGGGACGTGATCCTCGTGACGTTCATCACGCTAATGTAGCGGATGACCTCAAGCCGAGAGGCCGTAAAATACAGTATAACACCTCCTCATGAAACCTTCTGCCCTTTGACTGGCGTGGGCAGAATCCGTGTCAGACTCCCGGCGACAGATTACAGTGAATTGTGTCTGCGTAATGTAGCAGAGTGGGAACTGCACTAAATGAGGCAAATTAGCGATCGTTAAAGATATTTAGCACATGCTCAATGTAGGGCAACTTAAAAAAATAAAATCATCAGACTGCCAAGCGCAAAGTGAGCATCCGCCTCAAGGTTTTCCATGTTTCTGAACCAACTTGTGGTGGTACCAGGGGAGATACTGCACAGTGCATTAAAATGGGGGTGGGGGTGGGCAGCAAAGTGGGTCATATCTCCTCCGTCATTTACCACTGGATTCATTCCAGTCATAAAGATGGTTTATCGACCCCCTCTCCTCCCCCCCGGCTCGCCTTCCCTTGAGAAATGGCACCTTGGATTTACAATGTCTGCTTTGAGCTTCTAGCACAGATTTACAGAGTTAATAGGTGTATAACAGACGGCAGTACAGAGTTATGCAGGCTTCCAGTTGGCTATCCAAGGCTAAGTGACTGAGACTGCTGGTGGAAGCGTGTTAGCGACATAGCTTGCGACACAGACTGAGAAAACTCTGTGGTGGAGCAGGGGAATAATAGAATGTCTGGGATAGCCACAGCTGTGAGGTACTTGCAGCTAGCACTGGCAGCAGTATGCTAACTGTTATTGAAAACCTTATGATGGAGCCTAGGTGGATTTTACCCTGTTCTTCCAGGGATAGGGTCCAGGTTTTACCATGACCCTGTATCAGACAAAATGCTACGGAGAATGGATGCAAGAACGGGTAATATTAAATCCAGGAAGCAGAAGAGTGTCAGAAGTACCTGTGATGGTACAAGCTGAATGCTTTGGAATACGAGATATGTAAATATTGATGACAACCTTCTCGATCTCATGGCGTTGGGGATTACCACCCTCAAATTATTGTGTTTGTAGGCTGGACGACTTTGTCCATGCCTGGTGGTAGCTGCTGAGTGTTCACTTCCCCCTAAAGACACATGAATCGCCACACACATCTCAGCTGACCCACAAAGCGCGCGCAACCTGCCTAACATCCAGCGTGTTATTGTTTCAGTGGCTGCGTTAATATCCATATCTCACCAGCATTGGGTCGTCAGGTGAGCCTATATATTTTTTATTATGGGAGGTGAAAAGCGGATGCGTAGGACTACAGAATAATTATCTGCTGGGGTCTGCAAGCTGCCAGCCATTGGTGGACCGTTTGTGTCTCCATCTAACTTATGAGCTGAATGCTCAAGATTACATGACGGTTCTCCTTCAAGATGCTTTCATATCATGAGATCCCATAGGTTACATGCTCAGGACTGGGTTACGGCTAATTCGTTGAAGCACGATAAAGCACTGGAGTCCGGTGGCTGCGAGCCGCTTGAAGGTTGTCGCCTCCTCGCGCCTCGAAAGTGAGGGTCTTACTTGACTACGTTGGAATTTATTATTGAGATTAAACTGCATGTTATAAAAATGTGTCGGAGTGACTGGAGTGGAGGTGTTGGGGGTGAGTGGGGGGGGGGAGGGGGTCACTCACGCAACACCTTTGATGTGAAGTGAGTGCCTGAGGACCTCAATGTTCCAACCCATTTTCTGGGAGCCGCCATGGACATAGTGACTCATCTGAGGATGGTGTGTCTCTCAGCAGGTCAGGAGCAAATGCCCATCAGAAGTTTGCTTGAGCAAGGCCCTGTACCCCCAGTTGCTTCAGGGATGCTGGGTGCTGGCTGTGAACCACTAAACCCCCCCCTATCATTGCTCTTATCTGTATATATATATCTGTGTCTCTCATGGAGTGCAAGATGAAACAGATGAAAAGACAATTTCTCCGCAAGGATTGATAAAGTATCTTTATTCGATACACGTTCACGCTGTGGTCATAACGGGACATGACCGAAATCTCAGATTAGAACTGAAAATGTTCCCTCTCTGGCTTGCTCACAGCAGTACACAGAGCGTACAATATAAATAATTAGTAAAAAAGAATTGATTGGTTTGAGGGAGGTTCAGTTTTTACACAGTTGGTAATCCATACAGCGAGTACTGAACCCATAAAAACATCCTTCTACCTCACAGTGGACGTAGTCCTTGAATCCAGGTCACGCACATAGTTCTGTTCTCGTATTATTCAGCTCTTCCCATTCCATAGTTTTTCCTGTACATCCGTTCTCCGGCTGGGGTCATTTGTGAAAAGAGTTCAAGCACTTTCCTGGCACACAGGAGCGCGGCGCTGTATCATTTGAGCCTGTGTGGGCTGGAGAGAGAGGTACTCTAAGGGTACACTGCCCAGGAGATGGCAAGAAAGTGTCGTGAAGGTGCTTATCGATCAGCAGGGAGTATAAAGGAGCCGATGTTCGTATCCTAGCATCCCTTGGGAGGTTTTCTGGGCTGTTGGTCGACCGGCGTTTCCTCATCTGAGCTCCTCAGCAAAAAAACACTGCTTCTAATGAATTTGCTACTAAACCCGGGGGAGGTTAAGGGCTGGTAGCTAAAGATATGTGGGGGACAAGGCGCAACTTTAATCCACGGCCAGCCGCTGTTTGGATGTTTAATGTATTTTCGCCGCCTCCCTCAAGGGGGTGCTGGAGAATAGCGCAAACTCTGGCCTGTGGTGTTGGGTGAGTCAGCGGAGCCAGTTCCCTTAGTGATCAAAGGGGACAATGCCGGGGATAAACTGCAGGGCGTCCATCTCAAATTCAAACATCTTCCGCTGCAAGGAAACAGTATCCGCCTGTCCCTGCCACCTTTTTGGGGTTGTATAATCAAAATTTTCCACCATTACATGGCTCTGTCGACCGGGCAGCTCCACCTCCTTCCCACTAACGTCTGTGTGAATTCGTTTAACTGAATGCGAGTTTTTTTTTCAATTTTTCACTCACGTGATCTTCATTCCTCTTTGTCCTTGTGTAAAACAAATACACAGTCCTAACAGTGGGAACCAGCAAGCCCACCCACTGCCTGTTGTTACTGCCCGCTGACGCCCCCCGCTGGCCAAGCACTCGCCCTGGCGTACTCGGTTATATTGCCTAATGGAAGCGTAGCTAAGATGCTGGGTTTAAAGCCTTTTGAATGCTCTGTGATCCTCACAAGAGAGGAACGTGTCTGATAAACATCCAGGACACCCTGATCTGATCAAGAGGACAGTGGAAAAATAAAGGTCCGGTGCCGTCTATATGCCTGTCACTGTCTCTCTGCCTCATTTACTCACTTAATTGCTGCTCCGTGGGGCCACATTCGTTAGCGCGCTACTTTTAGCGCATAAACTATAATTCCAACTGGCAGGAGTGTACCAAATTAGCACTCCCTGCTCGGACATCGTCCTGGCCCCTGCTGCTTGCTGATTTTCTGTAATGCGATGACGCGGCTCCTGAAATCAAGGGGCATGGCATACAAAACATGTCCAAAGTGACACCTTCCGGACAGGCATGATCGCTTTGAGGGCTGTTGAGGGCTCTCCAAAATGTAAAATATCATGTAAAGGAAGCAGGTACAGTACACTTCTTCCTAAAAATGGCCATACACTCAAAGATGGCGATGTTATATTTTAATACATTCAATAGTATTTTAGCTGATCCTACAAATACAGAGTAATATATGCAGTAATATATATTACTTGAAAAGCACAGTGAAATGACAATACCACTGATGTGGGTTTGTTTTGGGCTGTTTATGGCTGTTAATTAAATCCTGCTGGTACGCTACACATCCTGTACAAAACTTTGTGGCAAGGCAATCAATTTGAGCTGAAGACAGATTCAACAGTAATCTGTTAACTGATATGTATCACAGGTTTCAAAGTTTTAAATAGCAAACGTGGCATCCAGTACCCTCCACAGATCATCTGCCTTAATGAGGTAGGGGCGCCCTTGCACGACATATTGTCCAAAGAATAGTATTAGGTAATTCTGTCTTTAGCTTTTCGCTAATTCATCCATCCGGCGTTACGCAGTGGACGGGATGTTCAGCGTCTCAGTGACATTATACAGTAAACGTACAATTGACAGGAGCATCGACTCGTTTGATAAGCCAAACGTTTCTAAGGGAGAGAATGTGCTGAAACTAGCGCAGCATGGAGTAAAACCGACCAGTCAGGCGAGACTCAAGGAAAACCAAGCAAATGATTATGGAAGGAAAACCTGATTATACGTGAATCTACAGCGACTTTCTCCAGGCGATCGGATTCCGTAGTCCGTGTTGTTTTGAACTGAAAGCGGCTACCAGCTTATAACAATCTTTTTCATTTGTTATCGCTTTTTGTGTCATATATGGTTAAGAACCCAAATAAGCATAATAGGCTGATTTACAGGAATACTGTCTTTTTTGCTAATGGTTGGTTAAACTTCAAAATAAATCCCTTAAACACATTTTATTTTATTCAGCCTTCTCTCGGGTTTGGAGGCATTGAAAGTGTCATAAAAAAGTAAATCGTATTTAAAATGCCGAAAAATAATCCACTGGGTTTAACTTAGCAACAACGGCTGTAAATTTCATTCAGTTTTAAAAGGCGAGTGTTGAAATTATGTCATGATAGCACTGCAATTAACGAAGCGCATCCACACAAGAGCGAAATTTTTACTGACCCACATATGAAACGGAGTGACATTTCAATTATACGCACTTCCCATCCCGGGAAAAATTATGGGAGTTCAGCGCAGCATTCGGGAGAGTCCTAAAATAATGATTTATACGGGAGTACCCAGTTGTTTTATTATTCATTTTTATTGTATCTTCCTGAATTTAAAGTTCCTGATCGCGCCGGGGCTTCTTCGGAGGAACAGTTTTAAGGCAGGAGCTTCTGTTTTTTTGTAAAGTATATATGCACGAGGGGTGTCAGTGTTTCCTTATATCAGGGAATGTGAACATATTTGTATGAATACGTGTCTCCATTGGCTGGATTTCCCATTTAAGAGTTTGACTTACAGGATTCCGGTCAGGGTGTAGGAGAACTTGAAGAGTCGGAGAGGAGAGATGCGCGCCACTGCGCGTTCACGGCTCACGGATACACGAGTGTCGTTTAGGATCTCGGACGGAGCTGAACTTTCCCCATATCTTCACTTTTATAAATAGAAATTCCACAGTTGCTAACGAAGACCTACGATATTTTCTTCTTCATCAACTTGAAATACTTCAGATTTAGGTATGTACAATACTAGGATTTCGATGCTCTTTTTTGAATCGGGCTTTAAGCGTTTGTATGAACGGATCCGCTGTATTTCATCTGTTTTAGGCTTTGGGGAGTCATGAACTCGTCAGCTGGGGCAGGAAACTACCGTAGAGCATCCGGTAAAAGAGATAAGGTATGCAGCGCAGTATCTGTGCTATTTGAGAAATGACTCCTGTTCTTTTATATGGTTTCGGGCCGCCGGGTGCAAGCTTTATGGTGCGCGTTATGTTTCACCACCCGCTCTCTTTGTCACTTTTTTATGAAACAATTCGTAGTGGGTAACAGTCGTTGCAGTATCTCCCTACCCTTCTTAGAAAGGACCCACGATTCACTCTGCGGTGCCAATTGTAATGCGCAAAAGTCTCGCCTGTCCTCAATTTGCCGCCGATGTTTTTGGTGCAAAAAAATAAAATAAAAAAACACACGACCAACAGCTGCTAACGTTGACTTTGAAAGCACATCATAGTACTAAACAGGCTAATAATAGCTATTACAGTTGTTGTTTTTTTAAATTACCTTTATAGAAAGCATGCCGTTAAAGCTCGACTCAAATTGGGGTAGGGTAACAGAGGAATGACTTTTGCGGAAATGTTGTGTACATTGAAACGGAGTGTGAGATCTTGAAAGCATCAACATAAGCAACGGGAGACCTTGACGTGAGATGAGCAGATACCTGGAGAATTCACCTTCAGTGTCATTCGAAGGTCACGTGAGACTGTTTTCGCCCACATTATCGACTATACTTTTAAGTGGCTTGTGACAGACTGACAGCAGCTACGCGTATCGTGATCTTCTTCGTAATCAGCACCGGTTGTAGATGGTGAGGCGTCCTAGGAGTGTATCAGCTCCCCCCTAGTCCAAGGTAAAATTGGCCAGAAGTCTGCTCCCCCACAAAAGTTGGTGCCAACTGTATGGCCTATAGAATTGACTGGCCCTGTTTGTAGTGGTGTGGTGAACCTATAGTCCATTGTATGCCTATGTGATTGACAATGAAGAAGACAAGACACAAAACGTCATTAAAAATGATCAATTGTTACAGCGTTTTCATTGAAACGGTATAGCGGTGTTTATGAAACAGGATACATCAAGTTATACAACAGGAGACACCAGGTTATGCAACAGGATACATTTGGTGCCCTCAACAACAGTGCTGCCCGCAGTGCTGTGTGACTTCTCAGCTGTTTTTCAGAAGGGTCATAACTGTCAGGTAGGGTCAAAAACATGAAATACTGTCTAACACACTGCGTAAAGCCTTGGACATGGGCAGAACTGCAGAACAAGTGGTGAAATTAAAACTGTCGGTGTCAGACTCATATGGTTTGTTTCGTGTGATGCAGTGCACTTGTCTCAGTTAACATCTTATATCAGTTTTTAAACTTATATTTTACATATGAGGGTAAGCATGGCTGATTTTAATAATGAATTTAGAAATATAGTGCGGATAACCTTTTTACAGTTCTGGTATTTGCTGCCAGAGGATGCACGAGTGCATTTATGGAAACTGAAATACCGTAACTTTAAGTTCCATGCATGCATTCTCCACACCGTTTGTGCACTTCAGACGTGGGCAGCAGCACGCTACGTTCACTCTGCTACATCTACTGAAGTGACTTTAAAAAAAAAATGTACTTGTTGCAATATCTTCAGCGGGATACTTTTCGCTTGTCGTTGAATGAATTTCTAAAACAAATACGTCATTCCATCATATTGAGCTGTTTTCTTGCCGCTATATTTAAAAATACATTTTGTTTTGTCACTTCCTCTCAGAGATGGCAAATGGGACAGAGCGTCCCTAACCCCCACAATAAGGCAGTGTTTTCACTGTCTAGTATGAGACCAAATACATATCTGGTGCAGTGATCTGAAGTCTTTCTGCCAGCCAAAAGCAGTTGATGCGACTAATGCATTCCTGAAAAACCTTGTGTTCACTGAAATCGCATACTTAAAATACACATATCCAATGTGAAAAACAGGATTAGGGCAATGCAACTCCACAGCTTAGTTATGTACGACAAATGAAATGAATTAAATAATAAAAACAGTGATACCAGTGCCAAGTAATGTAATTATATGCATTTTAAATAAGAAATAGAAATAATAATGCATTACATTATATCATGAACACCTTCTATGGGTCTGTTGAGATTCATGAGAATTTCCTAGTAACCGATTCAACCGATTCAACCGCACCTGCTGAACTCACTAACCTGTCAATTACCAAGGATCGGTAAGTAGTGATGACCAAAACAACAATGGTTGTTTTAGCCATCATTACTCGGGAGTAATGAGCCACAGTCACTACTGTATGTGGTGGGTATGCACACAGCCCAAATACTACAGATTGTGATGTATGGAGGGCACTGAAAAAATTGTAGATTTTTAGAATCTAACACTTTGATCTGTGTGGATGCGAAAAGTTTGATTCTCTTCCATTCGAAAACCGGTTTGAGGGATTCACTGAAAAGAACTGGTTCAAAAGAACTTGTTAATTACAAATCGGATATCACTATCAGTCACTGGCATAGCTGTTTTTGTGTGCAAGTAATGTTTCTCACTGAGACCATATCATGTTGTACCTTGCGTATTGCTTTACTCTCTGACTAAAAATTGGGCAAATACAAATGTATTGAACTTGGAGGCAGGAGTGGTGGAGAAGCAAAAGGAGTTTATTTGAACTAAAGGAACAAAGTCTGGAAATAAACGGGATTGTGAGGCATCAAAATGGGGGAACTTCAACGAGATAGGGCACAGGCAACAAAAAAGTATGACATCAATGACTGGACTGGGGAATACAGGGCTGGGAAGCTTCTAGACTAATGAGGGAGCTAACCAGAGGCAGCTGGGAGTGAGCTAGGAATGAGACAGGAGGGTCATGGAGACATAGGGATGCAGTACATGACATTGTAGCAGGACTGACTGTTTTAAGAATATTTTCTATATATATATATTCTGCTACTAGGGGTGTTGGAGGGGTATATATGTCTTTAAATACAGTCTCAGTTACAGAACCTGTTTGTTCATGAACAAATGAGTCTATGGCAGTGGTTCTCAACCTGCGGCCTGTCACAAATGCAAATGCGGCCCGCATTGAGACTTGAACTTGGACATAGTGCGGCCCACTGCAAAAAAGGTTGAGTACCACTGGTCTATGGCAAAATATTTTGATTGGAAAAAAAAAGAATCTATGGATGCTACATTTAAAAATACTATATCTGTGGAAAAAAAAATCTTAAAATGTCTGTCAGAATTAGCCAGGTGGTTGAATGCTGGGTTACTTTCATCATGCAGTCTCATGACAGTCATTCTGGTCAGCATTGTCAGTGTAGATATTATAATCTGACCTATGTAACTAGTAACTTACTGCTTGAGTAGTATTTTTGTTGATACCTTCTTACTCTTACTGAAGTACTTATTGTGATGAATATGGTTACATTTTAGTAATGTCTGGAGTAGTTTTGGCCATTTTACCCACCTCTGGTGCAGTATTTCTAAAGTTATTTCTGGTGATGATACTTTTGAGCAGGGGTGATTTTAGGATTGTATCCTTAACCCCCTGAAGAAATGCTGAACACCACAGGTCCCCCATAATAAATCTTATTTAAAACAAGTGCAGCTGTTTTGTTACATATGAGTCACAGGTTTTGATGTCTGAAAAAGCCATAACCTTTCTAACCCTAACCCTAGCTTCAGCTGGTAATCCTAATTAATGGACATAGGGTGACAGAACAGACCACTGGAAAAGTATAACATATGCTGTTAACCTATAGAAGCTAATCTGGGTTGAATTTTGTTCCTAGATCATTTTGGCACACTAATATGTCTTTTTTGTTTGTTGTACTTTTTGATGCATGTCACGTGACTGACGTTATACCTTCGTGACCATCGCATACTGTTACATACATTGTTCAGCTGTGCGTAAAATGCCTCAAAGATTATCTGATGCAAAAGCTGCTTAATATCAGAATGGATTGAAAATTAGGACAGTAAAGATGAGAACGTGGAGTTCGATGGCTATAGCGATGTGTCAGATGTGCCAGTGGGTAATGTAGAAATCGATGAAAGTTGTGAGGACATCAGCATTCTAGCACATATTGATGAAAAAGCTAAGCAGTAAGGCGGTTAAGCAATTTTGTGTTGAAGATGGTACAAATGAAATCGTTCACCAAATATGGGTGCAGTGCCTAGCGGCCATGTTGGATACTGTGGTCTTTCAGTGATGCCTGTCTGTACATTATTTTCATATTTTTTTTTTATGTACGGCAGCCAAATTAATATAGGGTAGTATTTTTTGTGGGTCCAAAGACACAGACTTTTTGGGAACAAGTTGCATATGAGATTTTTTTTCTTCATATCCATTGGAATCGTCTGGAGCTCGTAGTATGTTGCATTTCAGCCGGCAAGTCGGAACCAGCTGAAAGAGAGAGCAGGCTGAAGAGTTCTGCAACTGGCGATTTCTGTCGGCGGGTAAGATGAAACCAATCACCCAATGGGCCTGGGAGTAAGATGGTAATGCTGCCTTCCATTTGAACTGAGGAGTCAGATTTTCCCAGTCGGAAGCCTAATGCATATCAGTTTTGTTCCCAGTCGGAAATTTCAAGTGGAGCACCCCCTGAAGTTCGAATTCTTGGAAAGTTGGGGGACCCCTACTACGCCATCCTCAAAATTCACGATAGCCCCTTTATATCCGACCAGTTAAATGTTGCAGTAATTCACTGTTCATACTGTCTCACATACTGTGTGTTATTATATCGGTCATACACACCGTACTGTCCGACCGTATTTTAGTGGTGCTTGTATTTGCAAAACACTGTGTAATTCGTTGTCATCAGCTGGTATTATGAATGGCTAACACTGAACCTGGCTAGAACTGGGTCTGCGGATGGCAAACCTGGCTGGTTGCGCTGAAACGTTGGTAACTCGGCTGTCACGTCATTCCCAGCTCTTACCTCTGAGGTAAATGGGACACAGCCTCAGTCTGTGCCTGTAAGTTCATGGAGACAAAACTGTAGAATTCAGCTTGATTGGTGGCTGCAGTGCTCCCTTCCTCTCTTGTATAGCTGGCGTTTTGCTTGTCCTTGCATTGCGAGTACATGCCGTGACGGGAGGAGAGGCGTCTCTCTTTGTCCTAGCACATGCCTTAGGAGTAGTAAGTACAGCTTTCACTGGGACTTTGAATAGTGCATTACCTCATCAGGCTTTACCCAGTGTGCAAACGGGTAGCTAAAAAGCCAGGTTACATTCTGTTCTTGCTGGTTCTTAATGTGGGTCTTTGCTGTTTTCAGGCCAGGTGCTGAACTTGAATTTCTCCTGTAAAACACTTGGATATATAAAACCGCAGTCAATTGAAGGTTTGGTGTTTATATTCAGGGACGCCGAGTGTGGACTTGCCACTAGAGGTCGCCACATCCTACTAACTGCAAAGTCATCTGAACTGCCGGAATCTGTACACTGATATTGCCTTTAGACACGGGGCCACACAAGAGTGATGCACTTTCCGTGAGCCGCTGATAATATACCGGGTTGTGAAAACAGTGTATTCAAGAAAACAAATGACTGATAAACAACAGAGATAATAGGTATTGTGAAGGAAATTTCAGGCCGCAGACATAAATCTGGTTATTGGCCTGTTACGTCAATAATATTAGATTGAAAAGTAAGCGTGGATGAATGTGAAATTGACGTAATTGTGTGGAGAGAAATACAATGTATTGTTTTTATTATTTTTCTAACATATTCATGTTATTGTTGACTCAAACGAATGTCACTGGGGTGCTGTCACATAGGATCAGTGAGCACTGCTACCTGAAGAGTACCTGCGTGAGTAATACTGACCCTTTAGCTTGCTTGGTCGTGCCAGTTATTCTGTGACTCATCAAGGCAAGACCACAGAGACAAACAGATAAATAATAGGAGGAGTGAGTCACGCTGGTTAATGAATATGGTGGCAAAGAAAAAAAATTGTGCTTTTAATTGCTAATAAAGTGACACCCACAGCAATTAAAACCGACAAACTGGGCGATGCTGCCTCTCTCACATGAAACATATTAGCAAAACAGTGAATTCTGATGTTGTTACAGGAAGGCTTTACACTCAAGGAAGACTGAAATGCAGATTTTGAAGAAAAGAGAGGGTGCTTTTGAGGGCAATTGTGCAGGTGCATAAGTCGTGTTGCTGCAACATTGCCCCCTCTTGGTGGGATGTGCACAAGTAAACAGCAAAAAGGGCGCATGCAGACCGCGTTTTTATCCCCAAGCATCAATCATGAATTTACTGCTGCCATGCCGCAGCTTAAGGGGCTGCGGTCCGACGCCCCTTCCACTCGAGACCTGCATTTGAACGCAAATTACAGCCATTGTAATAAGCCGACAGTGAAGCAAACAGCTGGTCTATTTTAATAAGAAACACAGTTTGATTTTCCTCCCTCTATGAATAATATATCTGAATGGATTCATTGAAATGCCTTTTGAAGCGGAAGCGGCCGTTAGATCTTTTGTGTGTCTGCTTCAGCTGTTTAAACCCGATTTACCGACTGTGAACACAATCATTATTCAGTGTTAACTGTCTGCTCAAGTAAAGGTTAAGGAAGAAATCCATCGTTGGTTGAGTACCAGAAGGGCCTTGAATCCGCCGTTCTGTGGACACTGTCACGCGTGTTTGTTACGCCATGGATACACACAGATGACAGGCCATCCTACTTGATACAATGATGCTTTATTTGCCATTTGTACAAGTTCATTTTCCCACATATCCTATCTTGCTCTCATTTATTTTTTTAAAAAAACGATGCAACAGCAAAACATTTGCTATCCATCCAGCACCCCCAGGGGGTTAAGGACCTCGCTTAAGATCCCGGTGGCAATATAGCTGTTCTGCTGAGCATGGGATTTGAGTCAGTGACCTTCCCATCATAGGCACAGACCCACAGACCACCCCTATGTAACATGGTTTAGGGGTTTGTGGATCTTCTCTGGACCTCCTTAAACCTCACTAAGTATGGCTCTGAGGGAATGTGTAGACCGGTGTCCCCACTGATCTTCATTTGGCTTTCCCATAACTCACATTTTACCTGAAGTACAGTAAAGTCCCGTTATAACAGACTTCAAGAGACCTGGAATATGTATATCTAGAGTTAGATATCTAGAGTTACTGTATGCCCAGAATACAACTACAGGACACCATTTACTCCACCATTTATGCCACACCCCAGCAGATACACTTGTGGTGTAGATTATTATATTGTACATATAATAATCCAACTTTACTTGACCAGATGCGTGACTATTATTAATAATAATAATAATAATAATAATAATAATAATAATAATAATAATAATAATAATAATAATAGGTATACGCACTGGATATCACCGGCACGCCACGTGCCTTGTAGGCGGAGCCTGCATGTCCGTTATAGCCGAAAGAAACTACAGCTAAAAGCGGCCCTGGGGGACAAAATTGTTTGTTTGTTATAAGCGAAATTCCGTTATATGCAAGTCTGCTGCTGTATATCTGATGCTTTTTCTGCATGTTCTTAAAGGCGCACAGCCAGGACCATCAGACCTCATCCGTTATAGACAATATTCCGTTATAAGTGAGTCAACTATAATGGGACTTTACTGTACTATGTCCCCTTTTAAGATGATTGACTCGACCTTCCTATCATCACGCCTGTAACACGGCAAACATAGCCTTTGCATCGAGTCCCTCATGCAAAAACTGAAACTGCATGGCTTGTTTTAGACCTGCTCTTGTCTCAGACATTTTGAGGAGAAATAACCCCCAAAACTCCATTAGCCGGTAATACCTGATGTTCTTTGCTAGGGGAGAAGCTTTGATTTAGAAAGAGCCTTTGATCTTAAAAGACATCATGCGATGAAGAGGTCTGAGCATTTCCGTTTTGTTCTCCTGCAAGTTTCCATTCCCAAATGTGTGTGTGTGTGTGTGTATGTGTCTGCGTGTTTCTGAGGAAATATGTAAGTTTGCTGGTGTATGCATACATATGACCTGTATATCTAATCTCTTTTCTGCAGTAGCCTAATGCACCTAATGCATATCAGTTATTGTTTTGTATTGTTGTGCAATCTGTCTTTACCCCACCTCTATGAAAACTTGCAGCCCAAACAGAGACAACTCATTACTTCACTGCCTTGGCAAAGCCCAGCAAACTGAGCACTGTCACCTATAGCGTCATCCTTTATTAAACATAAATGTGACAATGCTGAATTCTGATGTTGCTGCAGAAAGACAGCATATTCACAAAAAGATTTATGCGTCCATCTATGATTTGAAATTCAAATGCCCTCGTGCAGGTGAATAACTGAGGTCGTCGCAACGTCGCCCCCTGTCTGTGGGAAGTGCGCAAATGCACAGCAGAAGGGTGGCATGCAGACTGCTACTTTACCTCACCGTCTGGGATAATCAGACCCGATATTAATAAGTAAGGAGCCTGTTAAGCTCATGTTAACTCACTCCCCTGTAGCAAAAAACCAGAGTGAGCATGTTCACAGAGGCTTGTGTTTTTCTGAGTTTTTGTCTGTAAACTTAAATAGTGACCTTATTGGGATCTGCGTGTCCCCACAAGGCAGTGACAGTCCTTACAAAAGCCGAGTTAATGGAGCAGAACCAGAACTGTGGACATCTGCCAGTGCTTGCGTTGCGTTGCGATGTTGTGCGCCTGCTTGCATCGTGCGAATGTCACGTGTGCCTCGTGTGAGCGTCGTGTGAGGGTTCAGTGCATGCTGGCTACATGCAGACCCTGCCTCCTGTCTTCACTGGGCCCTGTAATTGAAACAAATGTGCCAGAGGACGGAAGAAACAGCAACATTTAACAAGCGGCGAGGAAATGATTTATTATGACCCACTGTTTTAACATGTGTAAAACAGCCATAACCAGACAAAGCAAGTCTCAGCCCTGTGCTGGTAACATTCCCCTGAAACAAAACGGCAATTATAACAGCAGTGACTTTAGTAGAGTCTAGCCGGGTCCGCGACACACCAGGCTCTGCCACTCGCTTTGTCCCCGAGTCCTTAGAGGGAGGCAAGGGGAAGTGGTCTTCAAAACTCCTTAACAGACTGAAATTGGCCTTCGTAAAACCATCGTCCAGGAACCGTCCACATCTACACAGGCACCAGCCGCCTCGACGCCTGGGCCCACAGCTGTGATCTAAGACGCCCAATTTTTTTTTGTCATTTTGTGAGCCGACCAGGGGCTGCGCTCATAAAGCGTCAACCTGACCTCTGCCAAGGAGGCCCTGTCCAGACAGGCGGGGGTCAAAAAGGGGGGGTGGGGTTGTCCCCCTTCTGGCTACAGTCCCCAAACTGCACTGTAATGGGCGACGATGTCACAGGGCTTGTCAGTGTGCCCATTGTCCGATAGCCACAGTTTTGAGACAAAGGCAACACCTGCCAGCAATGCAGCAATGCCCGCCCCCCCCCCCCCCCCCCCCCCCCCCCCCCCCCCCCCCCACACCCCCCCCCACGCGCCTTCTGGCCCCCCCCCGCGCGCACCCC
>JAODKE010000088.1:5884672-5935791 GCA_026779605.1 Mormyrus hasselquistii
AAAAGAAAACGCAAGGGTCCTCGCCCCCTCGCTGTTGGGGTTGGGGGGGGTGGTGGTGTGGGGGGGTGGGGGGGGGGGGGGGGGGGGGGGGGGGGGTCTGGAGCCCATCCCAAGCAGCACAAAGCAGGGGGCTGCACGCTGGATAGGATACCAGTCCAGAATTAATAAGTACTGCCATTTTATAAGCTGTAATCAAACTGTAAACCTGTCTGTATATTAAAACTGCATCCTGTGTCCTTGGGCATAGAAATTAAATTTAGTACATTTATTTTTAAAGAATGTTGCCTCTAAACACTGCCCATGTGCTCACATCTACTGAAACGTCACACGGACGGTCATTTGTCTTTGTTGACCGCTCTGCTCTCTGGAGGTCATCGCTGCTAAGATGACCCATTTTCCTGCACGGACCTGCATCCCATGGTGTCTTCACACATTTGTCACCCCCCCCAAAGACATTTTCCCCTGCCAGCACGCCCTCCGCGTTTCCATCCGAGCAGATTCGGCCATCGCTGATGCCAGCACGTGACATCCAAATGAAGGGCTCCAAATTACAAGATTAATTAACTGTTCATTCTCCAAAAAGAGTCACAGCAGATGGGAGTGTTAGGCCAGCTGTTTGTGATTCATTTGTCAGCTCCAGATGAAGTTCATACACAGAGGCTGGGATTTGAATATATAACCTTCTGGGGAGTACTAGTGGTTGACATTGTATATAACGTGGGCTGGAGTCCCTTCTGTGGACTGTTGAATGTCCAGTATATTCTAATGCGCAGCTCTTCTTGAAAATAATCTCATTAAATCAGTTTCTTTATTGCTATTTAAAGATTAGACATGGAAAATTCCTCCATGTAGGATCATGTGGGGAAGCATTATATAAACTCACTTGCATGCCTATTGTGTTACCTTCACTGACATCAAAATCTGAATAATATCAGATGGGAAAGTCGTGGAATCCAGAGTCCCTGGTGCTCACCCACCCCCACTACTGCCTATCTATTCCAGTTAAATATGAATAAGGAGGCCTTCTGCAGCGAAGGACAAGGCCGAGAGGCTTCTTCAGACCTATAATCAATCCTGTCTCCATCACTCTGTCTCAGGCTCTGGCATCGTTTACTCTGGTCTCACTTGGAAACTCGGATTTTGGAACTTCAGACAGAAATCAAATATTACAGGCTGGTGCCTGGCTTTTATCTTCACACTATGCAGACCCCAATTTAAACCCAATCTGGAGATTGTGGGCAGGGAGGAAAGTGCTGAAGCAAAACATCTGTGATCAGCTCCAATTTGGCAGAGCCTGGAGCCATGACTTTGTCTGAACAAGAATAAGGCGTTTATCTCACAAAGCCAAAGAACGGGACTGTCAGGGGCTGAGTGCAATGCTCTCCTTATCGCTCATTATACACAAATTATCTGTACAGACAACTTTCTCTACTCTGTAAAGAAGACTAAGAGATAATTAAACATCTTAACAAGAGGCTGATTTGAGCAATTCACCATATATGTAACTTCCAGTGTGTTGCTATGTTCTTTAAGTAAAAGACAGTTCAAAATGGTATTTTTCAAGCTGAAGAGTCTAACAGATAATGCATTTTTAAATAATATTGATTAATTTTTGTCCATGCAATAGGAGATCTATGTGCAACAGTCTATAATAATCAGTATTCCAGTGGTGTTCTGCGTCTACTGCATTATGTATTATCCAGTGTTTCAGCTGTGTGGTGATGCTGTGAGGAACTGTCTGTTCCCTGCATGTTTGCTGCTTTTTAAGGTTTATGGGGTCCCTCGTTAGCTTTACCTTGGTGTTGTACTTCTCAAAGTTATGGAAGTGTCCACTTCAGCACTCAATTCTTATTTTTATTTTTGTGTGGTACTGTTGAAATCTCTCAAGGGAGATGTGCACATCCTCAGTCTATATGGGGGTGCTGAAATCTCACAGAGGAGCTGTCCACATCCTCAGTCTATATGATAGTACTGAAATCTCACAGAGGAGCTGTGCACATCCTCAGTCTATATGATAGTACTGAAATCTCTCAGAGGAGCTGTATATAGTCTCTAGGTTGATGATGAAATCTTTCAGAGTCTACTACGTCCCCAGTTTATATGGTAGTGCTGAAGTCTCTCAGAGGAGCTGTCCACATTCCCGATTTATTCGGTGGTTCTGAAATCTCTCAGAGGAGCTGTCCACATCCTCAGTCTAAATGGTGGTTCTGAAATCTCTCAGAGGAGCTGTCCACATCCTCAGTTTATATGGAGGTGCTGAAAATTCCCAAAGCAGACACTATAGTGTTGCATTTTAATTCTTCAGTGATAAGCCTGGCAAATAGGTGAAATGCTGATCTAAGCCACTGCTACTTTATATTGGCTGAAATGCTGCTTCATAATAGCAATGCATAACGCAAAGTCCATTACACTGTGGTTAGACTGTTTAATATACATTACAATGTCTCAGTTTGATAACATCATAGGTCTTTTGCTTCAGTAAAGTGTTAAACATGTATATAGTGGTCCTTAAGTCATGATTAAAAATAGAACTTCTTGAGAGCCAAATATAAGCTGGTGAAAACATAAGCAATTAAAACTTACTGAACATATTCAGCCCATGGCGGGGAGGGGGGGGGGTTACATATACCTATGTTAGCTTCTTCATCCAATTATTTCTCTAGGAAAAGAGATTAAAACTCTCACCTCAGTCTCACCGCTTTATTGATTTTATTGTTTTCAGGAGTATTCTGCATTGCCCTTGTATGAGTAGCAGGTTTGCATGTTTCTCTTTGCTCTAGTCATTAGTCTAGCTTATTTTTATTTATGGCAACAGAAAGAGCTTTTGTAAAAAAATAAAAAAAAAATGTAAGAAAATAAAAAGTAGAAGAATGTCATTCGGTGTGCATCGGAAACTGTTATGGGTTGCGGGGGGTTTGGGGGGGTGGGGTGACATATCTGAGAGTACAGTCCTTGGCGCCTTTGTTTTCACAGAATTGTTTCCAATTAAATCCAATTCTGATAACACATAATTTGCAAGCAGAATTCTTTGGGGTTCTGAGAGTCAATTTAAATATTTCAGAGAAAAAATAGTGTTTTTTAAAAGCACATTTAGTCAAGTGTCGCTAAAAGGTTTGCCCATAAACACTTCAGTGGTATGTGCAGAATATGAACAGCCCTGGATTCAAATGCAAAGGGACTGGAAATGGGGACAGGATGGCGCCCCCTGCAGAGTTGGTGGTAGGACTGCAGGCTACGGAGGACCGTAATGCTGCGTTTGGGTGCTTCTTCATCAGCTCAGATATGCTCATGGAGGACTTCCAGGCATCGATGTTCTAGATATATGATCTGAGGTGGTGGCGTCCCTGCATGGGCCAGTACGGTTCTAAGGAAAATCTCCCACCAATGTAACGGTGCTGAAGACCCTGCATCACGATGAAGAATGACCTCCAAGCTGCTCAAGGTCATGCTGCAAGCTCTCCCCCCTCCCCTGTTCGAAAACACACCATGTGCAGCAACTCAGCTCCCAAAAATCCTGAGGAAACACAAGAAAGTCTCAGCAGGGGTAGAACAGCACCTACTCCAAGAACTCTGCTTTGGCCCTCGCCATATTCTGTCCTGAAGCTGGAGGTATAACACAGGTCTTCAAAGCTTGGGAGAAGGGGAAGAGATCCCCTTTAGGAGAAGAAAAAACAGCAGTATTTTACACTGTGGGGGCGAATCTAACTGACCTTAATGTCTTACTGTTACACTCTGCTTTGCTTCAGCCCATAATTACCAACTGGGCCATTTGCTGTTCTCTTCATCACCCAGTTCGACTCGAATGTTGGGTTAAATTTAAATCTGAACTCCATTTTCTCCCGGGATTCATCTGACAGTAAGCACCCGTAATTACTGTTCTTCACCCCCGTGTCGGAAAAAAATCCGCACTCCATTTTGCTATTCAACTCACTTGTGCAATTTTCATTCGCTGTCCATTGCCTATCCTCATCCCTCAGTGGATCTATTTCAGGCAGCGTTTCGCATTACGGGCCGCTTTTATCTATACATCTGCAAAGAAAGCGACGCGTGGGCGGGACATTAGCCTGAAAACGAGACCACACCTTCCGATGACAGCCATAAGTCACGTGACCGGGCGCTCTGGTCCATGCTGCTGGGATGCGTTCAATGTACTGTTCCTTCCTTACATCCCCCCAGGAGGCAATGTGAGTTGAGACCTCACAAGCAATGCTTCTGTTTGATTTTCCGGGGAAGCGGTCACAGCAGCCGCTAAGCAGCAGGATTTGTGGCCAAAGGGGGCTGCAGGTTCAATTCCTAGAAGATCTGGGGGGAGGTTGTTGTACTATTGAGAAAAATACATTTAAAAAAACAACCCACATGAATGAAAGGGTACAGCTGGAAACACCACATGCTACTGAGGGTAACAACTGCTTTCACTCTGATCTCAAAGTCAGCTACCAGGGTGGCTATTGGTCCAGGTGTATATAACGAGCATAAATGTGACAAAAAAAAACAGAGAACTGGGGTAACACTAAGTGATGCATCCAGTAAAACGTTCTAGGGCCAGAAGGTCACCCACCCCACCCCCGAGGTTCAAAACATCGAAACGGCTACATTGTGTTCCCTAGCTGCTGGTATTGTGTGCTTTCAACATTTCTTTCAACACCCTTCTTAAAGCTTTACAACGTTTGAAAGGCGTGGTATAAATTATCAGTACAATCTCCCCGTCACACAGAACAACCATTGTCTTGCCGATTATTAACAGCACTGTGACACCGACAAACTGCGTTTTGTGAACATTGTGCTGGTATATATTGATTTGATGTTCCTGTTCTAAATTATTCAACATTCAGTTAAGACCTTTAGTATAGCTTTGGTCTTGGCAGAAGAGCTAAATACAATTAGGGGAGAGAGTGGGGGGGGGGGGGGGGGCCCTTTACCTAACTTCTATTTTTTCAGGTTCCTGCTGTC
The DNA here is from genome assembly GCA_026779605.1 of Mormyrus hasselquistii. Classification (NCBI taxonomy): domain Eukaryota; kingdom Metazoa; phylum Chordata; class Actinopteri; order Osteoglossiformes; family Mormyridae; genus Mormyrus; species Mormyrus hasselquistii. Next base: position 5,889,623 of record JAODKE010000088.1, read on the forward strand.
ACTCAATTAATCTATGACCTTCAAACAAAGTGTTTTTAAATTGACCTGTCGCCGTGCAGAAAAAGCCGGGAGTTCTCTAATCCCCAGTGTCAGAAAGAGGAATGTGTCGCCGAGGTAACCATAGGACGGCATAGATTTCAGGCGAGCCACAGTGAGAGAAACCAAGTTTAATACCAGAAGGGCCTGATCTCATTTGTGAGTCTCACACAGAGCCGAGAAAGGACATGTATATTCCGTACAGGAGGTACTGCTTTGAAGAGGGTGGTCTTCAAGGGAAACCAGGTCTTTATTATGGCTATCATTAATGTGTCATCACTTCGGCCCTCGTTATCAGTCCGAAGAGACTTATTGCAGGCCTCCGTTACCCTGGTAACGAGCATAAAAAACAGACTGATGTAGCGGTTGCCATTTTGTTTTAATTAGCAGTAATGAATGTTCTGTCATATCAATTTATTGTTTGAAATAAGCCACTCATTATTATCCAGTCATTTACAGCTTAACTGCAAATCCCAGCCTTTGGTATTTTATATTATTCTTTATCAGGGTTTCTCATGTACACTATAGCTGTCCCCAGCGATATTTAACAGCTGGATTAATTGAGCCTTTCATCTTGGCCTTTTGGACTTCCAGAAAAAGAGAAGAAATGTAAAATTTGAAGACGCAGTTTGAGCTGCCACCTGTCAACCTGTCATGCAATGCTTGATCACTGATGAAGATGACGGTTCAGTTGCCCTTGTGATGACAGTTTTCGTATCCTGATACAGGGCAGACTGTACAGTACAAGTCGGGGCTCTATAAGCAATTGGTCCTGCCAATCAGTTTCCAAAGGCAGTTGAACTGGCTAAAAGACTCATATCCCTTGATTCCTGAGTCTGTTCCTCACCCCCCCACTATAAATATGAGATATTAACGCCCCAGCATCCAATGACTGCTCATGTTTGCACATGATCCTTCTCATGACGACCTGCTTTCCGATCATGGAGGAAGGGCGTGTTGATTGTCAACATGAGCACTGCGATTTTTTTTTTTATCCTTCCGTAAACCAAGGTTTCCCACAAGCTGACATATTTTTTATTTTTGCAATGGAGAACCAAAATAGTTGGACTCTACTCAGCATGTGCTGTAACATCTAGGATAAATGGACAAGTGAGCTTTTATCATCCTCTTTAAATTCATCCCCCCCCCAAAAAAAAGTCGTTTGACCGACAACGCGGAGTTAACTGGGGTTCATTTCTAGCTGTATGTCGGAGATTCGCCATGCCCTCGACGTTACATTTTAAAGGCATTCATGAATATTTTCTTGTGCAGATATTGTGGCGGCAGTGGAAAGAACGATCACGCATTTCACAGACGCATGTTTTCATAGCGCTTATGGCGGCGACGCCATGGTACTGGAAAAAAAATCCCCCATATGGTGGAATACAAAAATGAAATGATGGAGTAGTAATTAATGTGCAACACTTGTTATTAAGAGCAGTACTTAATATTAAAGGCATTTAATGTAGTCGTTTAATAAGGTAATTTGTGCTGTTTGTCTGCATATTACATACATGTATATATAGACTTACTCTTACGACGATGTTGCAGGTCTCTAGACTAACTCAACAAGAGTGACTAAGTAAATATTTACTACAGAGATTATATTACTTACTCTACTTACTAAAATCCATCCAGCTATTTCTCCGAGACACTTCTCCAAGGCATGGTCACGGCGAAGGGGGAAATACGGCCTGTGTCTGCGTGTACGCGCTTGTTTTATGATAGATAGATATGCTTTTGCAAGCGTTATAGTTTCGCCGAAACGTAATAGCTTTTTTCAAGAAAAAACTTTTATTATCATCACCAAAGCAGCTTTCAAATGTTATCCATTAGTAAGGTTGGATATATTATACTGTAGTAGTCCGGGACCCGTGTTGGATCTTGAGTCCCTTAAACCCCTAAGACAGTATGGTTGTTCCAGTATCGATCAACAATTTGCGTTGAAGAGTATATTAATCGCTTGTCCTTAGACTATTAATTGCCTTTCACTTTGCGTACCAGGTCACTGGTGCGTTATGTGCCTCGTTGTTAGTTAATGATACAACAAAATGCTGAATCGCCTTTTAAATTATCGTTAGCTGCGTAAAGCAATTACTGGATCGTTTTAAATGGTACACTTACACACTATGTAATGCGCTGTGTAGTCTTATAGTTTAAACGCGTTCACACATTGCTTCATCAAACGTTCTTTGCGTTCGAAAATGTAAGGTAGAGTAAAAGAAACATAATTATGTTAACTAATATTTCGCGGTCAGTGTAAAAACATGGGTTAGATTTGTTCAGCTTAACAAATGCTTTCAATGCGATTGCCTGACACCTGACAGTCCGTCATATTAATCAATGAACATTCGATGTTAGGGGCTCCTTTCATGTGATTTCAGCCTAAAACTTAATTCATTCCTTCAGCGATGATTATGCTCTAACATACCACTAATAACATTTACTTACATAAATTTGTGGATAGAAACGGGTCAAATCTGCTACGATAATAGAAAGACTGTCATAAGCGAAGCGTATATTATTACTCTGCGGCTTTTATGTGTTGAAAATCCTAATGCGGGGTTTATTTTCACTAGAACAGCACAGAAAAGCACGCGTATCATTGTGTTATATAGCCCTGTAGATAGCAGTGCAATTCATCTAGTTGCCGTCAGCCGTAATAAATTAAAAATTAAGTTCAGCTCGGCATGTTGAGATGGGCTATGCGATGCCTGAATAATACTTAATTTATTTCTACTATCACGTTACCTCCGGTGGTTTGCCTTCTTGAAGGACAGTTCAAATAAAACATGAGAAATTGTTCTTGATAGTCCATAGGTCGTGAGGGAAATTTGAAATTTTTAACACTTCTGCATCACCGATATTGACTGTTGTTCAGATCAGCAGCGAACATGTTCATCTGCAGCGCTTATAAAATGTACTTTTTGGCGATATAGGATTTTTTTTGTGATCAAATCCCTCTTTCAGTAACGAATAGCCAGATTTTTATGTCAATGTTGAACTATTTGCTGCTGCTCTTTCAGATTTGGAACCTTTTATGTCGCGGGAGTGGGGAAATATAGCCGGCTGCCGTCCTCATCACTTACATTGGCTGACGGGCAGCTATCAGGGATAAAATGAGACTAAATCTCTAAATTTACTAAGATTTCCCTTCCTGCATGCTGTTATTAAATTAGGAGCAAAGTCATAATTTCAACTGGCTCTCCATCGTAGGTTTCTCTTTTTATTTTGCTTTCGGGGAGCGCGTACCTGGTCATCCACGCTCTCGCCTCTCTCTCTGTATCTCATCCCCCCCTCGGGCCGTCGTGCCCGCGCGCGCGCTCTCACCCATTCTCACGCTTCACCGGTTGTATTTGCTATTGAAACTGAAAGTCTAATACTGCTCGCTGTACTTCGCCGGCTCCGCTCCGCCTGCTGGGGCACCTGTGTTTCTGCGGTTAACAGCAGCGGGGTCTAAGCAGCAGGGTACCATGACTTCAGCCAAGGAACCAAACGCGCCGGCCAAAGCGGCTCAACAGCAGGACCAGGTAGCACTATACTTTTATAAAAAAAAAAAAAATCTGTAGATATCTGCTTTATTTTTGCTTGCAATACGCGGGTTTGCTCGACTTCCATTTCTCCGCAAGAAAGATACTGTTCACCCGCATCATCCGAACATCGGGAAAGACAGAGCACGCTTTGAGTCTTGAAACTATCATATAATTACAGTACCGCGTAGCCGCTGATTATGCGCATGTGTGCTTGTGAATATCTTAAGTCTGATGTGTGGAAATCTGTGCATTTAAGCGGAGCGGAGGAGCCAGGCACCCGCTTCAGAATGGAAGCGGACTACTGGCTGTGCGCGGCGAGTCCAACGTATATGTATGCAAACGTCGGGAAACAGTTTTTGATGCAACCATCTGTTTTGCCAATAGTATAAATACTATGAATCCGATGGTGTATTATTCTTCAACTGTGCACTGTCGACGTTCCGGCAGACGCCTTTCAGTCCTCCTGTTGTATCCGCATAAAGAGAGAACAACGCGGATGTCTTTACCATTTACTGCCGATCAAATGTAGGAAACCCGTTGATAATCATTTTATTTTTATATGCCTACTATCCCTTGTAACATATCAGACAATAACCAATAAAAAGTTTGTTTTATATGCGCTTAACTGCAATTCATTAAGGCATGTCTAATGAATGAATTCACAAAAATTGGCTTTTAATTGTTACGTTCAGATGTAGCCTCTTTTCCGGCCCCGCCAGTATAATCTCAAACATTCTGATAGATTATATATATGATTAAAAACAAAGGACCTCTTTTACTCTGTTCAATCTAATTGTCAATAATAATAATAATAAGCAAACCATTGTTAAGTAACTAGAGCTGACCTCAGGTCTCACCTTGTGCTCATTTCGATCCGGCTTCATGTGCAGTGTGCTGTGTATTTCTTGACACGGAGCTTGAATAAGTAAACGCTCACGTTCTTGAGCAGCCTTTTAAAACAATTTCGCGCAAATGAATACACCGGTCTGCCTGTCACAGCCACACATGAAACGAGGACTTCATGCTGCTCCAATTAAGTTTAAAAAAACTGAGCGAATACTATATACCCAACGGCAGATATGTTGAGACAGACCCGATATGCACAAATAGTGTGAAATGTTGACTCCTGACGCTTTCTGGAGTGAGTCCCGAGCCGTATTTTTTGCTAGATATTTTCGACACAGCTTTCTTTGTGCGGTATAACTTCCAGAAGAGTGATGTTAGTGTCAGTACCTAAAAACTACAAAACACTTAAATGTTGTTACTTTAGGTTCTGAAAAGTTGTATAATACTAAAGAAAGCAAGCATGGGCACGAACTGGCAAAACAAGATTTAAACAGGCAAGCTTATAAAACACTGTTAGGCTTTTACATTTATAACTTTTACATTTATAACGATGGGAAATCGTTGGTCTATAACATCCTTAACAGAAGTCAGCAGGATCTGAAACAGATTTTATATTAGGGCCCACAAACACATCTCATATTTCGGCTTTACACTAATGCTGTCTCTCATATAGTCTAACATTGCAAGACTTCATTCATTTTGGACAATATGAAAGTAGGATTAACGTAGGTCAATAGGGTTATTCTTGGCCGACGTAGGCTATCGAATTTTAAATATATTTAACGTAATACTAGGCATGTGTACCAGCAACATGAAAGAAGATTGCGGAATTTTTATATCTTTTAAAAATGAGATCTTCATTGTAATTGTTACAGAAACTATACTTGGGGTTTTATAATATATACTTGCACGCACTCAACCCGCACTGATCCTGAAGACAGGTTTGCCAGCGCCCTGGCCAGAAGCGCGGCCCAAGCAGAAGGCGAGTCCAACGGGGGGAGGGACGTGCGATGGGACCGGGACGGGGCGGACGTCTGAAGTGTTTCCAGTGACTCATATAGGTAACTGCTATTCTCCCGTTTGTCGCTCATCGAGACCCCCCCCATCGTATAAACCCCAAGGCACGTGCATTTTTGACTGATTTGAAACAAGAATGGTGGCGTTGCCAAAGTCATTTTTTTCCTATTAAGAGACCTTACAATTGATACTGCTCATTAATGAATACAAGATGCTACACATGCATCATTAACCGCAGTGGCAGGTTGAATACAGACGCGCCTCAGTCAAAAAAGAAAATTAAACGGTAAATAACAAACAATCAATATGTCAGCACATTGTGTGTTGAGTAGTTTAAATTTAAGTCGGTTGGTGAAGCTATCAACTTTAACATCGTGTCTTCTGAACATCATTTGCCTTGTTTCTGAAATCACGTCGCCAGTTGGTTCTCAAACCTTGCTGACCTCTTACAGTTAACATCCGCATCTCAGAGGAGAGGAGCATATGCTTTATTGCACCGCTGCGGCTGCAAGGAGGGGTGTTCGACATGCGGCGGGGGGTTATCGCACGCGAACAGTCGCCCGCAGCCAGGCTTGAGATCTGGAAGTCCCCAGTGCAACCGAGCACGGGTCCAGAAGACAAGCCGATGAGTGCGAATCGCCCGTGGGGGTGGGGGTGGGTTTAGCTGCCCCTCCATCAAAATTTAGTCTCTCCCGTCTAAGCCTGCGCACAAGAAACCGAGTATTATACATTTATCAGGACTTCTTTTTCAGGTTTTTTCGTGTTAGATACATAATAAATAGACGACGGTTTGTTAAAGTCTAGCATTCCATTCACCTTAAAATCGGGACAAGTGTGTTCATGGAGCACGCAAATTAGAGAGCGGTCTTCCTTTATCCGTGCGCCTCAGTGATCTGTCCGGTTCATTGCGTGATGCGATCTCCCGGAGGGGAGGAGGTGCCCCTGTGAGAGAAGGAATTTATAGACGATCACCCCCTTACCGAGGGAGAATAATGCATCGTTATTAGGCAACATGGCAGGAGTAGTAGTCCAAGGCTGTGCACTTTGATACGTTTGCACTTTTTCGTGGCGTCGGTTAGTCATATTCGCGAATGTCGGACATATTGCCTTAGTCACCAGGACCCGGAATCACACAGCATGTGTCCAAAGTTTTGTCCGGTCTGACTGATCCTCGCCGTCTTACCAGGTGTGGGCTCTTTCCTGTGCGCCTTTTTTACGTTGCGTCAGAAAGCGTGACTGCTAAGGAGGGGCACAGTCTATTAGATTTGTTTGTCCTGCAAACCGCCTTGCAGTGCCGGAGGTCTCTCAGACGCACTCCTGTAATACAACCATCTGGGTCAAATCCAACTCTCACAACCCTATTTCTGAGGCGATTTTTGTATCTTCACCACACCTTTGGAGACGTTTCCTTTGGGGATGTTTTTTTTTTTTTAATGCATTTTTTTCTCCTATGAATTTTTATACTTTCATGTCATGTTAAATTAATTGTGAGGCACCTCCAGGGTAATTCATGGGGCCTAATGAGATTCTCATGCACTCACTAAGGTCTGTTTGGTGTAGAGGTCTTGCTCCAAGTGAAAACAAATGAAAATAGAATAATTACTGTACTGAGTATAGGAGCACGGATTGTCGGTTAAATTGCCACAAGCAGCATCTGACACTGTATGGGATGTTTGAAGTGTTACAGTATATATATATATATATATATATATATATATATATATATATATATTTGTAGGCTATGAATATAATCTCTATAGTTACTGAAGCATGTTGTCACATGGTTTTGCAATTTGAACGATGGTGGAAGCTGTGGTGGCTGAGAGGAGGTCGCTCTGCAGGCGTCCTGCTGACCCCCTGTTTCGGGGTGAAGAGTTCGCTATGTAGGGGGGGACCTCTGAGTGAACTGCCTTTAGAGCCGAAAGAGCCAACTGGGGCACTGCAAAAGCTATGTCCCCACCCCCGCTGGGGAAAGGCAAATCTATTGGCGTTTTTCTACTGCCACCAAGAATGCTGTACAGCAATCTGACGGTTTTTCACTGTCAATTATCCAAGCTGCACTCGAGCCGTACCCGCGCCGACATGACCCTGCGTAGCAGCAGGGCTGAAAGTGTGACCAAACCGAGCTGGTCGTGTCACCACCATCTGATCGGTCGGAATGCACGGACGTGCATACGTCAATATGCATGGAGTATCTGAAGGAAATAAAGAGCATATTCTATATATTATTCATTATTAATAATATCACACATTGCAGTATATTGATGCATTCCTGAACATTTCCAACCACCTATTTTAAAAAAGTAACATAGAAGCTGAGCAGAATGGATTTATAATGCAAATTTGTGCAAGTGAATGGTAATTCCACTAGGATTTCATGTTAATAGTGATTCTCATAGACGTCCGTCCATTTTCTGAAACTGCTCCTCCTATTCATTGTTGTTGGGGGGGGGGGTCTGGAGCCTATTCCAGAGGCTATGGGAGGAAGGTGGGAAACAACCCAGAATGGGGCACCAACCTATCTCAGGGTGTGCGTGCACATATACACATGCACAAGCACATAGTCAATTATGGTTTTCAGAACCGGCACCGACCCTCCTGCAGTGGAAAACTGAAGCTATTGGAACCGCACTGTCTCTAGTCTCTCTTCGCATTATAGCTCGGGTACGGCTTGGCTCCTGCATGCCAGTGTGAAAGCACCATGCAGTGCCTTAAATGGACAAGGGACGGATGGATGGATGGATGGATTTGTAACATGCCAAATGTCGCTTAAAAAAAAAAAGTTAAACAAAAGCAATCTATTACAGGTAGTTCGACCTGTTAACCCATTGCTCTAAATTGGTTTTGCTGTCATACTTAAGTCCTGCCTTTTAACAGTGTAATAATGTGCCGTGGTGCACATCTGTTAGTCGCAGAATAATAATTACAGAATAATAATTATTATACCCCACTAAGTCCTGTTTGAATCAAATACATCACACAGACAGGAAGTTATGTTCTGAATTACCATTTGATATTTAACTCTCTATTATTAAAAGGGATGCATGCTGTCTCTCTAACAGCACGATAATAATGTATGTAACTATGTAATAGCAATGCATGTGAGCACTTTAAGTAAAAACCTAAAACCAATATCAAGAAAGGCAGTAAGTGTTATCAGTGCTGGCAAAGTTCTAAAGATCGGAGGTCAAATTTCACTCTTAATGCGGTGTAATGCAATCAAAATGCCAAACTCACCCAGCTGAGACTGTCTGAATGTTGGCTGTGATTCACTCCGATGTCATGGGCTATGGGGGGGGACAGGGTGATGGTAGGGGGAGGGGAAGAGTGGTGCTTGCTTGCCTGTGCTTCCTGGAAAATTAAGCGAAAGGTACTTCACAGAAAATATAAATAATCCAGGAGAGAAAGAGAGTACACACAGTACTGCAGAGAGTATTACCAGCACCACAGAGAGCAGATAAACAATACTGACACTACGATGAGTACTGCATGGAGAGTTTAAAATGCACCATAGAGAAAGTACAAGCAGTACTATTTGAGGAGTATAAACAGCAGTATATAAAATGTACTGCTCAAATAGTACAAATGGTGCTACTCAGAAAGTATAAACAGTGTTGCTTAGGAAGTATAAATGGTACTGTTGATGGACTATAAACAGTATTGCTCAGGGAGCATAAACAGCACTGCACAGAGAGTATAAACAGCACTGCACAGAGAGTATATATAGTACTCCAGAAATACAAATATAAACACAGAAAGAAAAGACACAAGGATGGTTTTTATGTACACAGAGAGACAGAGAAATTTGAGATGGCCAGCACCCAGCTCGGTGATAAAGACATCTTCTACAGTACTGTTCCATTTAAGATCTATTATAAGGAAAGCCAGATTTAGGCTTAAGAAGACCGTCATGCAGCTTAATTAGTGGACGTCACTGAAACATCACCCCGACTATGTATGATGGGGGAGACTGCCATGCTGTTTTGTGGACTTCAGGTTTCCTGCCTGAGTCTACAATGCTTAGCGGGGTGGGGGGGAGGGTTTCAGATACATTTTACTTCAAAGAGAAAAACATCACTCGGATTAGATGGGGGTGGGGTGCGGCAATAACAGGAAGCTATCAATTCTGGGCCATCTGTTTTGTTACGTTTTACAGCAGGTGACATAATTTAATGTCGACGAGTCGCTTGGAGAACAAAATCCATGACATGGCCACATGGCCAGACCGCCTCAAGACAGACAGGTTCGGCTGCGGCTGGCGCTGGGCGCATGCCCAGTCCTTTGTGGAGATGTTTCTGGGGCATCTTTCTCACAAAACTCCTTCTCAAAAAATGCTCCTTCCCTCAGATAAAACCAGTCTAGTGTCTTGGGGAAAAACATGAAAGTACCAAACACAGCACATCGTACATTAATCCCATTGTGAACTGTATTTCTGCAATATTTACTGCCCTGTATGTACTCCCTCACCTCCCTGTGCATGCTGGGAAAGGTAGTCCCCATCACTTCTATGGAGGCATCGTCATGACTCAAGTTTTACTGTAACGTGCGTTCAGAGGGGAAGGGACAGGTGTATTGAGGGGGACAATAGGGCAGATAGCAGTGCACTGCAGGACAGACAGCAGTGTGATACAGGACAAAAGAGCAGTGTAATACAAGACAGACAGCTGAGTAATAAAGGACAGACAGCAGTGTAATACAGGACAGACAGCAGTGCAATACAGGACAAATAGTAATGCAGTAAATTGTATTGCAATGCAATATAAGAGGAAGTAAACAATAAATAAGAATAAAATAGGATGCATTGGGGATAAGGAGATAAATTGATCCCATGAAGAAGTCTTAGGAACATACACAGACGCTGTCAGCAGGGAGACCCCATTGGATTTCAAGTCCAATGCCTTAACCACTCGGTCATCACAGCTAACAGTCTTTGATACCATCAGGATATCAACTAATACTTAGAGTGTGACATTGGATTGTTTAGTATGTTTATTGCTTTGACGACATCCATTGTACAGTGCAGTGCAGTGCAGCGCAGTGCTGTCCCTTGGTAAACGCACGCACTTGTCCAATTTAGTCAATCTACCCTGATATCCATTTGCACTTTTCATCCCAGCATATGTACAGCGTTGAGGAATGTTATCTCTCACTGATGTTGTATACATTGCGTGAACAATTTGCCATTTTATTTTGCACGTGATTGACCTTTATCTGGAGGAGAGGCCCTTTTCAGAATGTTGCGTTTTATGGATCACGCCACAACCTGACTGCTTATTACGGCATCACTCAGTTTTGCTTTGAGGTTGTAAGAGAGTGATTCTTTTAAAATCTTGAGTGGTGCCATTATACCGTCAAGGGGCTAACGCAATCTAAGCCCAGTAAGGTGAAAGTCTGGCAGGTGTGTTTCTTTTTTTTGCTGGTTGGTGCTGGTTGGGTATTAGAAATTGATGTATAATAGTACTGTGAATGACTGTGTGTACAAAGCTGACAGGCGTGAGGATTATTCTGCAGCACTGGGACTCTCTTTGGGTTTGTAGGCTTGCTTTAGTCCAGAGGCCTTTCCCTGAGGCATCCTTCATAAATCCATTTCAGGGCTGAGAGGCAGCTGGGGGCAGCGCACTCCTGCATATCTGAAGCTAAACCAATGCTCACCTTCCCACCGCAGGCCGAGCGGAGGGTTTCTAGCAGTCGTGACTGCTGCTGTTTGGCTGCTCACTTATGAGATGCACCTTGGCAGGGTATACGGACAGTCAGAGCTCCACAGTACCGGCCCTTCCGAGTCCGCCTTGGATCTGAACAATGGCAAGTTTATTATTCTTGGCAAATGCTCTCAGGCTGAGTACACTGTATGCAAGGAGCCTTAAGTGAGTTGCCGCTAAGTCTGACGCGATCGCGAGTCCCTCCCGAAAGCGTTAATTAAGCCGCCGCACACTGACACTTAGCCGTAACGCTGTTGTAGTTTCCCATCCATGCCAATGGCAGGTTTTCGAACCTTGGGCCGTATGTTCATATTTATGAGCACAGGGCCCAAGGGGGGCAGCATGTGGCTCAGTGGGCTAAGCCTGCTGATAACAGTCACAAGGTCGCAGGTCCAAACCCAGCCTCAGCATGTCTGCAGGTCCTTGAGCAAGACCCTTAACCCCCAGCTCCCTGGGCGCCTCAACAGGTGGCAGTCCTTCGCGGACAGCTTGCTCTACAAAGAGCAAGTTGAGGGAGGTGTAAAAAAGAATTTCCCCAAAATAGGAATTTCCCCATGGGGATCAATAAAGTTGTGATTATTATTATTATTATTATCAGAGTTGATTAGCATGTCAGCTTCTCTGGAAAGATATCGAGTGGCAGGTTTATATATTGCTGCCAGACGGAGCTGTTGGGATATTTACAGACACATCAGGAAAGCTGATGCATTTATTTCTGGTTTAATAGTCCGATTATTTATTAGAAATTTACTATTATGATTCTGGACTGGATTGTCCGTTTTTGTACACAGTGTGTTCTGGAGTCCACAGTGTGTTCTGGGACAAACTGTCCTTTTTGGGTACGGTGCATTCCGGAACAGGTTGTCCATTTAGCGCATGGCGCGTTCTGTATCGGGCTGTCCGTTTGGGGTGCGGCATGTACTAGATCAAACTCATCATTTAGCGCGTGGGGCACTCTGGATCAGACGCACCATTTAGCACAGAGAGAATGAGAGCCGAATATAAATGATTTGCTTCGTGCTGCCCTATTTAATGCCTCTTATCATTGTCCAATGGCACCTTCTGGTTTCTCCAAAGGGGCGTGGTCATTAATCTCAGGCTCTGCCCTGTTCTCATATGTTCAGTGCTATGTGCTCTGAACCGCAGCTTTAACACCCGAGTTGAGGCTAACTAACAGCCATCCTATTTTTATCCACACGTAACTCTGTAGCCCACGGTCATATCAGCAAAGGCCCATGAACACGGTCACCTCTCACAGCCGGTCACTCGCTGTCAGTCTGCGTTCAGCCTTTGCTTCTGCCCGGGTCCCAACGCCACATTAGGGTGGCAGTGAGGTACAAATCATGGTATGTCACGGCGCACAACTGAACAAAACAGTTAATGGGGGCATTATTTTTGAGTCTCTTAAGTGTGTCCTAATTAATCAGTTTTTAATCCGGCTTAACTTGTGGAATGTTATGTTTAAAGTCCATGTTCGCGTGCACACACACACACAGTCAAAAGGTCTTCCTATCTAAATGGGGGCCGTCCATTCATTTCTATGGGAAAATCATAATCCCAGTCATGACACCCTTAACCTCTATCCATCCCTAACCTTAACCATAAGTAACCAACCCAAATACAAAACTTTTGACATTTTTACTTTTTTGATTGCATTCACAGATATTTATAAAAGTCAGGTTATCCAAATGGAGACCTCAAAATATATCCCCAAAAGTAGGGAAATTTCAGGTTTTACTACACTTTGGGGACAATTTGGTCCTCAAATGTGATCCATGCAACCCCCCCCTCCCCTGCCCACGCACACACACCAGGTACAAAATGGTACACCATATGATATTATACGCCCTGCGATGGGCTGGCCCCCTGTCCAGGGTTGTTCCCTGCCTCGTGCCCGTTGCTTCCGGGATAGGCTCCGGACCCCCCGCGACCCGATTGGATTAAGCGGGTTGGAAAATGGATGGATGGATGGATGGATGATATTATACCTATAGAGAAATGTTCATGTTTCAATATATGACCAAATAAGTAAACTGCTGTTTATTGGGCAGAGTGTGGTCACATGACCCAGCAAAGCCATTCCTGCTTACAGGAACACAAAGACCCACACAAAGGATTTGAGATGTTGAACATTTATGTATCCTTCCACTTTCATGGGCCGTTAATCTGATCGGGATCTCCCAGGGGCCCAAGGCTGGCCTGATTAAACATTTTAATGAAAGGAAAAGTTCCCATAACTCTGTGGAAACGCCGCATGAGCAGTATGAGGTCTTCATGGCAATAAACAGTCTTTGCTTTCGCTTCATGATTAAGTTGCTCAGCTATTACATGCACATTCAATAAGGACAAACACAAAGCATATTGTCACTGTCCAATGAAAAACATATCTCCAAAAATCCATATTTCAGTAGCGTGAAAAAATGCATTTTCTCAGAAACTGTTTTACAAAATAAACTTAAAACAACATAATGAGACACCCTTTGCACCACATATTGAAATCAATCTTTACACAGCAGTCAGTAAGTGGTTTAATGTCTTTAATGGACAAACGTGGTTTTCATCGGATAGCGATAATAGAAGTACAGACAGCATTAATACAGATTACTGCATATGATATTTGTCTTCCTTTATTATCTGACTTTCTCCTATCAATACCTGTGTGTGTGTATATTCCTGACCCAGGTTTTCCCTCATACTGGACACCATGAACACAGCCTCTCTCACATCAGAACACGGTGTGTTAATTCCAGTAAAGCACATCGATCAGGAGTGAGAGGGTGTGATCTGAAAGACAACGGTGCCGATGCGTCCCCTGAGAAGCGAAAAAACCCTCCGTACGGAGCAATTGCGCGCCCATCAGATGCCGTCCACAATCAATAATATTTCAATTACGGGGGAGGCCGACGATATGTATATGGACACTCAGTCCGGGACCTCAGCTGAAACAGCATCAGAGGGATGGCTTTTCACACACTTCTGCAGCCCTTGGGTCCGCATCTCAAACAAAGAGTGCTTTGTACATAAGCCGGTGTTTCTGTAATCCCTGAGGGGGAGGGTTATGCCAAAATGAAGGTGTAGAAGGTAGAAAGGCCAGGTTTTCACCGGTGCAAATTTGACATTTATTTATCTAATGGTCTGTCCAACAGTCACACACCACCCCCAGCTACCAACTCCAGGAATGTTAGTCCAAGCACAGCAAGCCAGGCATAGAATAAGCACATAGTAACATGTAAGCCAGATAACGAAATTGCAGTTCTGAATCCCCCACCCCCAAAAATTTGCTCCCAATCCAGTCTGCTAAATCAAATCCACCCCCCCTCCAATTTATTTCTGGCTATGGGCCTGGAATGAACCAATGGGAAGGGTGAGGAGTTATTTTATTTGCGCAGCATGTTTCTCTGATTCTCTCAGCTGCTGATTGGTCGTCCTTTCTCTCACAAGAAGCAGGGGTTTTCATTATGGGGTTTTTAGCATTTATGTCTGTCTATGGGATGAGTAACGCACATCACCCAGGCGGATGACAGAAGCCGTCATCCCGTACAAAGAACCAAAAGCCTACCAAAGTGAAAAGATTCATCAGATGTGAGCCGATTCACATGCTCGAGTGTCTAATTGAATGAAGGTGGATGCTTTTTTCCAGGGCTCCTGTTTTAGAGCAGATCTTTGGAAGAATTAATAACAGCAGATGACTGCCGTTCCGATTTAGTGTTTGGATTTGATCTTTTGTTCTGTCATCTCATATCCATCCATCATCATGGAGACGCGGGCACGGTTGCCGGGGAGACCTTTCCAGTGATCCCGCTGTTTATAATAGAATTGTGATTATTTATAATACAAGCCAAGTGCCTGTCTAGTGTTCAAGAGTTGGGGTTTCACACTCAGACCTGGCACTCTGGGCTGGGGCACAGGGAAGGGGTGCGGCGCACGTGTGGGTGTGTGCGGGTTGGTATAGGACGCATGGCAGAGCAAACGGTAACTGTCACTTTAAGAGGACAGAGTGGCACAGATTTATGGACCTGGTGCTTCAATGCCCTGGTGAGGGAGGTTAAGGTTGGCGAAGAGCATCAAGTTGCTTCTGCCTCTCTGACAAAGAGCTGTGTTGTAACGAAGGTTTTAATAGGCCGGGCTGGAGTTGTGTTGTAAGGAAGGTTTTAATAGGCCGGGCTGGAGTTGTGTTGTAAGGACGGTTTTAATAGGCTGGGCTGGTGTTGTGTTGTAATGAAGGTTTTAATAGGTTGAGCACGAGTCATGTTGTAACAAAGGTTTTAATAGGCTGATCTTGGTAATTGTCTTGGTAATTATGTATGCCAGGCACCGGGTCCTCACTTAACCAGGCTGGCAGTAAACGAGCCCCCAGTCCAAGCCTATTGTATTTAAACAGAGACTCTTAATTGAAATCGCTGACCAGTAGCTCCCGTTGATGGCGCTGGGTGTGGGGTAGCACCCCGTGGTCCCACTCTGCGGTTTCCCTGGAAACCAACCCCCGGCAGACTGGAGGGATCGATCTTCACGCGGCTCAGGAAGATAGACACGTACCCACCGCTCCCGGCCTTTTGTGGCAAGTGTTGGGTCGTCACACTTTTAAAAACTCATTTGTGAAGATAGGGGGAGGGGGGCCAGCATACGGCATCACCTGCGGTTGGAGAGAGCGCCAGTGAGGGACTGTGGGAGAGCGTGATGGAACCGGAAAGCTGGCCTGCTCCTCACTTACTGATGGACCGCCTGCAGAACACAAAGGGGCTTTGGCTTTCATAGGATCTGAACGCTAACAAACTCCCCGGCCGTGTGGGTGTGTGTGTGTGTGCGTGTGCGTGTGTGTCTCTCTATGTGTACGTGAGTGTGTGTGTGTGTGTGTGTCTCTATGTGCGTGTGTGTGTGTGTGTGTGCGTGTGTGTCTCTGTGTGCGTGTGTGTGTGTGCGTGTGTGTATGTGTGTGTCTCTCTATGTGTACGTGAGTGTGTGTGTGTGTGTCTCTATGTGCGTGTGTGTGTGTGTGTCTCTCTCTAAGTGTACGTGAGTGTGTGTGTGTGTATCTCTATGTGTACGTGAGTGTGTGTGTGTGTGTGTGTGTGTCTGTGCCTCCTCTCCTGCACTTTACAGCCACCAAAAGCCTAATTTTATATAAAATCTGAGAGCCCCCACATTGTAACCTAAGTTCCAGTGAGGATCAGAACCTGGTCAGAGTCGGGGATGAGGGGAGAGAAGGGGGATCATTTCAGAGTATCGTCATGGCCGTGGCTGTCAGGCGGCAGAGATCTTTTTTTTCAAAGTTAACTTTCGTTGCTTTGATCTCTCTTTCTGCTTGTGTTATGTGCATCATCTGCTTCAGCGGCAGTGGAGACAGACCCCGTGCTTCAGACACAATCGCCAAGGCCTCCCGCAGATGTCCTTTCATGAAACTCACCTGTTTGTGTTCCGGTCTAACAGGGTGCAGGATGGCTGTGGTCATGCACGTGCCGTCTCATGTCATCAGGAATCTCTCTTAGGCCTGATGATGCAATTTGGTGCCTTCTTGAAAATGTATTCCTTGAGAAATCTATTAAGAAGTATCATTTGAGTGGAAATCTAATCTTACTTTGTAGAGCGCTTCTTTTTGCTAAAATAACATTTCGCTGTTCAAAGCTGTTTCTGGTAAATGTTCGTGTTTTTAGTTCCAGTTATTAGACTCAAACCATCCAAACTTTACTCATCTTTGTGGGGACTGTCCATCCATTTCTATTGGCAGAACCCTAATCGCACTTATGACAGCCCACCCACTCCTGATCTCAGCCATAACACAGCTAAATACAACACTTTTTCCATTTTTTGTTTTTCTATCGTAGTCACAATTTTTTTACAGTTTCCCCTTGTGGGGGCCGAAAAAAATGTCTTTTATCCCATTATTGGGACATACAGTCCCCACACTGTAATATACAGTATACATGACCACATACACACAGGTATTGAGATTCAAGCCCCTTGATACATACCATCAGTTTTACCCCCCCCCCCCCCCGTTCGAACAGTGCAGATTAAATGTAGCTCAGACAGTCACCTTCATAATGGCTTCCAATAAAAAAAAATACCATATACGAACCATTACAGTAACACTTGGGCCTCCTTGCTTTTCTGGAAATGCTACAATTACTTGAAAGTTTACCTTCTGCTTGGAACATTTAATTACATATTCAGTAATAGACTCATATGGGCCTCTAGTAATCAAATGACTGCAATTGGAGGGCAGATTTCCATGGATTTATGCGGAAAGAAGATAGCCAGGAAATTACCTTTCAG
The DNA here is from genome assembly GCA_026779605.1 of Mormyrus hasselquistii. NCBI lineage: Eukaryota > Metazoa > Chordata > Actinopteri > Osteoglossiformes > Mormyridae > Mormyrus > Mormyrus hasselquistii. The sequence goes on from JAODKE010000088.1 coordinate 5,907,027, forward strand.
ATTTAAGACAGCATTCAGGAGACATATGGCAACACAAGATTATTTTGTACTCTACCCATATTCGGCGTGCGAAGAAAACTGGCTCTATATAGGAGAGGAGTGAAAAGCAGCTTCTTCCGGGAAGCCCCCCTGATTCTCCACCAGGCACAATCCCCCCAGCATGAAAATAAGAAAGACTTCTGAGACATTTCTCGCTGCCGTCGATGTGAAATTACAAGAGGGGAAGATCGGTCTGAGAAGCAGGTCGATACGCAATAATTCAGCGAAGTCGTGTCGCCCGGATATTTCAAGTCGACCCGTTCTTTTGCTTTGCAGATCCACAGCCACGTGGAAACGGAAGCAGGGGTACGACCGTAATGAAGTCAGTTGGTTGGCCCCTCCGAGCGCGTTGTCAGGTCATCTGTCTTCTCAGCTGGTTGTGAAGTACTGTATGTTCTCACGGCGTGCCTCCCAGAGATGGAATGTGACACAGACAGTCAAGGGAACGCTGCACCCGGAGCTGGGCTGGCCATCTGCCAACATCTGTCGCTCAGCAAAAGTCATCATGGGTGCCCCCCAGGGGCATAGATTTGGGTATGGATGGTAAGGAGGTGTGCCCACCTATACTGTGAGGACGCTGTGTAAGTTTGCAGTGGTGCGGGATTTGGGTATGGATGGTAGGGATGTGTGCCCACCTGTATTATGAGGACGCCGTGTAAGTTTGCAGTGGTGCGGGATTTGGGTCTGTTGTAGTCCCTAACAATGCTGAAACCAAACCCACACCCTTTGACAACTGAGTGCTCCCCCCTCCCTCTTCCCCTGCACACAGAAATTTCATCATGGGGGGGCTCAAAAGTCCAGGGCCGACTTTGAATCCCTGTCCAATCCTGATCGCACCTGTCAACATTTTAACCAATAAGAAATAAATATAGATGCCCAAAAAACTCGACCGTTGAATCAGTCAGGATTTTTATTTTTAATTTGAACGCACGTTATGAATCATGTGTTACCATATTCGTTAGAGAGTTCAGTACAAACGTCCTGCCTACTCGATTTGTAGACACACAAAGCTCCCACTTCAGATGAAAGTTATATATTCATTTCCTTGCTGTCCTAAATAAACACGTCACGCCTAATGAGAAAATTAGCTATTTTGAGGCTAAAAAAAAAAAAACAAGAGTGACGGGTCGGTATAAAATGAGGCTTGCTGCTTAAACAGATGAAAAATGTGCCACCTTTTGTTCCAGGCGGCTGCCGTCGTGCACCTCGTCTAAATTTAGATCTTGTCACATCGCCGGTCTGAAAACGGCGGTGGCGGGCAGGTACGGTGAGCAGTGACGCGGCGTTGGCCTTGATGCAGTTGCCGTAGCAACCAGAGGCAATTAAGCGCATTTTTTTTTTCTTTTTTTTTAAGCAATGCTTAGTTTTTTAAAACGGACTTGCTGGGATATTGAGGGCCCCATTGCCCCCACCTGACTATCGACGGGCCCTTGCTCCGGCCTTGTTGTTTATTGCTTTGGAGATGCTGTCCTTTAGAGCTGTCAGCACACTGTCTGGGCTCCTCCAGAGATCTAACCCCTCATGGTAAGCCTCCTTTATTGGAGAGACCCCAAGATTTGCGACCTGGACCAGGGAAAGACCTTACTTAGGTGCCATCACCGCACATATCCCACAGGAAGGATTTATCAAAGCGCAGCAGGCAGGCACTGAGCCCAAGGGAGGGGAACCATGATCCAAAGAATACCAAACTCGCTTTAGATTTGGAAAGAAAACCAAAAGAAAAATTAACCAGCTAATTAATTAGAGGTAGTATGTGGCAGATAACGTCAGGGTATGGCCGTGCTGGATGTGGCTGAAAAATAATGCAACCCCCCCCCCTTCCAAACCCCCCCACCCTGGTCAATGTTTTGACAGACAGCGCATCAGACGCAGCAGAAATGAGTTACAGGCTAAGCCCCATCGCTGAGCCTTGGTCAGCTCCGTGTTCATGACAGATAACGACGGCTTTCTGGCTGTCATTCCGGGACTGAAAGGAAAGCGGAGAAGATGAAGTAGGACGTGCACAGGAGCGCACGGGATCCCTCCAGGTATCCACGGATATTTCCCCCGTCTGGGTGCCGCGGAATCTGAGCGTTCAGCCTCTGGGGTGTTTCCTGCGCGTGAAATTCAAGGTGATGGATTAAAATGCCGGGAGGAGTGCTCAAATAATCGACGTTCCGTTAAGCCTTACTGGCCTCGGGGGAGTGGGGAGGGGGGCGAGTGGCGATCACATGGGGGGGGGGCGCACTGCGGGATTGCGGGCGGGCCGAGTGCCTCTCTGGGATCAGTGAGGCAGGATCCTTAAGGACGGTGCTCATCCCAATGTAACAGGAATCCTATCAAATCTGATACAGTGTTTCTTGTTGTGTGTTTATTATATGTAATAGAGTGTTAATGACTTCAGGTGCCTGTTATCGTTATGAAATGCGAATAGAGGTACCTCAAATTAAATTAAACGTTAAATCATACCATCACACCATGGATATTTATTATTATCATTTAATGCTTAATACTGTTAATAGTTTTTACAGTCTTGGAACTAGGCTAGCGTGTGTTTTACTACACATTAGGCTGAGTATAACTGTGCATGTGTCAAATGAAACCTTGAAAACTTGTAAACTGAATTACAGACTGGCAGGCTGGCAGGCGTCCTCGTCACTGTATCCAGGCATTGCGGGGGGTTGGGGTGGGGTGGGGGGTGTAAAACGGAAGGTCTAACACCCGCCATCTGAGCACTGAACCCTCCCTACGGTTATATAGGCGGGAGTGTCACATGACCTTTGACTCAGCGACCGAGCCAATTTCGTAAATGCTAAACGAGCTGGAAAGCTGGGATTCTGTGCCAGAACGTCTCAGGACCACGGGAGTCAAATGGACAGTTTTCCGGAACTTTCTGCAGCTGCTCTTTTGGGCTCTGAGTGGCCTTCATCCTCGAGCCAGAACGGGAGGGTGGAGGACACAAACAAACCATGTTAGGACCATTGACGCTTCCGTGAGGAGATTATTTATTCTTTTGCTTTGTGCTCAGAGATTTAATCACTGTACTACCGACCTTCCTTTCACAACCTCCTTCCATTTGGAAAAAGAGAAAACGAAAAAATAAAACATCTCGCTACGGCTTAACAAGCCACCGCTGTCACGCTCCGCACTGCTGAACGGGTCATGGCTGTTTGGATTTAGCAGAAAGTCGAAAGGCCCTTCAGACTTTTCCTAGCACAGTAATATGGATCCTCACGGAAAAACAGGGATCATTAAAATGACTTCTTGTTCACTGGACGGTTGGTGAGCGTGATTTTGTTTGTGTCATTAAAATGTGTGATGTTTTACAAACCTGACAAGTGAACTAAATTAAGCCCAGTCTGTTACAGTACATATTGCACCACGTATAAAATTTGCATACAGTGGACCCATAACTAAATAGCAGGTCTCATTCCCATTTTATTAAACTGAGCTATGAACAGCATGATGGGACAGAACCACCCCCCACCAACCTCCCAGCTTGATTATGCGTCAAGAGTACGATGGTCTTTCACACACTGGCAGGTGCTAGAGGACAATGAGCTCATCGCAGACAGAGCCTGGGGACGTCACATCCCCTCCCAGCTCCCACACTCCTCACTCCCCTCCATGCCAATTAGCTCCACCCAGTTTAATCTGAAAGCAAAAACTGTAGGTCCACTTCACGCGTGCGGACGTGGTCCAGCTTCCGTTATGCCTGTCAGCTTGAGCACCACCCGCAGAGCTCCAAGACAAGCTGTGGACAGGAAACAGCTCTGCCTGTGAACAGATCTTTGCAGCAGTGTGACAAGTGGGATAAAAACACATTATGATTTCAGTACTGAGTGAGACTCTGTGTGATGATTTCACTCCTGACTGAGAGTCTATGTGATGATTTCGGTCCCGACTGAGACTTCGCATAATGATTTCAGTCCTGTCTGAGACTCTGTATGATTTCACAACTGACTGAGAGTCTATGTGATGATTTCAGTCCTGACTGAGACTCTGTATTATTTCAGTACTGAATGAGAGCCTTTGTGATAATTTCAGTACCGAGTGAGAGCCTACGTGATGTTTTCAGTCCTGACTGAAACCATGCATCATAATTTCAATATTGGCTGGGACTGATGATGATTTCAGACATGAATGTGATTCAAAACTCACTGAGTCATAAAAAAATGTTACAATCACATCATAACCAAGTACTGTCATGGCCACATCTATAAAAACAATTTCAGAATGTATTTCGCTTAATACTGCTTCAATCCTACAACAAATGAGTCAACTTGCCAATCCCTCCCAGGGACGTGGCTCCAGATCATCTGCTGATCCAAAGCTTTGCCAGTCCCACCTCCCCTTAACAACTTCTACCAAGGGTTGGGTGGTATGTCGGATTTTTTGGTATATCAATATGCTTTCAAAACAACGAGGTCACAATACTCTTTTTATGAATTTCACTTTTATTGTGCATTAAAATCGGGGCTCTATTAAAGATTTTCCTGGTTGTGAACAACGTGAGAGTTGCAGTCGTGACCTTGCATAGCTTCCCAGAGCAGCATCTAACAGAGAAGCTGATATAGGGAAATGATGGAATTGCTGTTGGTTTGATTGTTACATTGCTACTTTGTTACAGTAATCAATTTTACACGGTTAATTTCATTTTAATACACTGACAAATGGCTCACAGGTTAAGATGTGAGTCTTTCCAGTTATCTCAAATTGACCCCAAAGGCACACGTCAGATGACTTCTCATAGTAACATGATTATTGTAGGGGCGTGTAAGAGTTACCTGCACTTTCAAATATATTTCAGGCTTGTTTTTAGAGCCATTTGCCAAATAGGTTTTAGATTCAGATTAGAGTTTTTTTTTATTCATAAACATTTTCCTTCTGTAGCTGTTAGAGTGAATGGGTTTTATGTTGGACCCATGCAATACAAACATAGGTGTAATTTATTTTTGTCTATATTTTGAGACTTCTGCTTGCAACGATGGAAATGTCTATACTGAATAGTTATAGCTGTATATTTACAAACAGGGAAGGAAACCCTGTATTTGCATTTCATGCTTTGACCACAGTGTATTAGCAAAAATGTTCATGATGTCACACCCGTGGCTTTGAATTAAGATGAAACATTTAGTCCACTACAGTACATAGTAAATACCAATAAATGTGTGTGTGTTTGTGTGTATGTATATATATATATGTATATATATATATATATATATATATATATAGAGAGAGAGAGAGAGAGAGAGAGGACGAGTGATTTATATGTTGTATGGGTATTTTGCCTGAAAATATCAAGGTATCTGATTTTTTTTTTGTCCATATCACGCATGACAATCTAGGGCCCTTCCATCGGATTTGTTCTGCCACCGGCACTTATGCCAGAGTATACCGTTCGAATTTGCAGCCTAACCATGGCCCAGCAGCTGTAGAATGCATAAGCACTGAGACGTCCGTGAGGCTTGTGATTACAGGTGAAGAGCTGGCACTGCACAGGGGCGGTGCTCTCCCATTGGCTAAGCACGGCTGGCCGTGGCCGCCAGCCGTCCTATCGCCTCGCTCGTCACGCCATCTATGTGTCACAGGTACTCACCACATCACTAATAGTTGTAAAAACACCACGCAGGTTATTTTAAGAACTCCTTTTTTTTCCCTGGTTTGTTGGTCTGCCTCCAAACCGCCTTCTGTAAGTGACTGGATGGTAATATGTGGTAATTACAACTACAGGTAATGGCTTATTTTCGGAGACGGGGGTTAGCTGTGTTGTTATGTGGAAAACTATCCTAAAGCAAGTGGAATGGAACGAGGTACTTAGCTCTCGTTGGCAGGAGGGGCTGCAGGCCCCCCAAGAGGGACATGGACATGCTTAGTGAATAGTCATATTTAATAGCAAAACAAACAGGGAGGAAATGGAGGATTTTGAAGCAACACTTCCCAAAGACACAGATAGCAATGGACTGTTGAACGCCATGGTGTTTATTATTTATTATTTATGGTTTGCCAGTTGAATCCAGCAGGCTGGACACAGACCTGTGCACTCAACAGAGAGCCGTTGGGTATTTAGGACCTAGCAGTGACAGATATTAATTGGGAGCTCACCGACCGAGAGCGGAGATTAAAACTGTCTCCTGTTTGAGACGGCACCTCACAGAGCCCCGGGGCTGGCTGTGCAAAGTATGGATGACCCTGGATTAAGGCACCTCTGTTATGCATTGTGAAGAGCGCAGCGCCCCCTGCAGGTGTGGATGACCCTTCAAACGTTGGCCCACGAACCCATGTAACGGTGGACATCTTAGCCACAAAAAGATCCATTGCACGTTGGAGGTAGATTTTATTTTTCTTCACCGTGTGATTTATAGATGATTTATCGTGACGGGATACAAATTGATAGTGTTGATGAGAGTATGGCCCCTCTCCATAATTACGGATTTGTAAATGTTGGAAACTATGCAGTCCCTTGCACAAGCTGCAAAGCAGTGCTGCCAAGGCGATGGTTTTCAGGAAACAGCCACTGCGGGTATTTGTGCAGTGACCCAGGGAGGGCACTGTCTTAGTCCCCTAACACGTCTGCCTTTCAGCCAGCAAAGCGGAAAATTGCTCTGGTATCTATCACAAAGCCTCCGGAGATGTTGCCATTTGATGGGGGCTCTTTAAGAACCCGCCTCGTCCTTTCATGCAACTTGTCTGTAAAGCGAGGTTGCTATTAATATTCAATAATTACACCATTGTTTGTTGTGTTATGAGCAGGGGAACCAAAAACTGAAAAGAATGTGCCAATTAATACTGCCCAGGGTATTTATGCAAAAACGTTACACACATTTAATTTCAAATATGTCTATTAAAATTATTTAATCACAGATCTAATCATGTTAGTCTCAGCATACATTTTACTGTGCCTGCTAAAGGCAAATTGATGGAGAACTGCATTCTGTAGATGTGTATAAACATAGATTTTTCTGCATGCATTGCAACATCGCACCAACATGGGTGGTCCAGTCCACACAGTGACCTGTGACCTTTAGCTGGATTTGCTGTCTGATTTCTTCATTCCAAACCCCTGCCAAGCTCCTTCCTTTGCATCCTACGTCATTTACAGGACTTATCCCATGCCCACAGAGTTTCCCTGGAGCACAGTGCAGCTGAAATTAACGGAAACGCCCCATTGGCTTGCTTCTTGGACCACACTAACTATGGACGGCGCCCAAATCACCTCTCAGTCCCCATTAAATCGCCCAGCCTACACTTTGACTCAAAATTTCAAAATTTTGCAAGAAGTCATCCCTTCCTCTCCTGAGATATTTCAAAAACCAAATAAATAGCTAGCTAGTCAGAAGATTGTATCTAGCTAGCTGGTTAGCGGAACATGCTGCTTCAGCATCTCCTGAATAAGGAACATGTCTATGGAATGTTTAGTGTAGCGATTGATTGTGACCAACAGGGGGCCAAACCTCATGCAGCCCATGCAAATGCATGGTTTGAGTATTAGTAAACACCATGGGAGTGAGCTGAAATCCTTTTCTCACCACTGAGCTACCACTGATTTTCATTGCAGAACAGTTTTTCAGGTATTACTGTTTAAAGGTTTTTAATCTTGTTTTGTCTGAGTTTTCAGTTTTTCACATTTTTGATTCATGAGCGTCTCGTAACCATGGAGGATAGACTGGCAGCAGTGTACTAATGAGAGACTTAGAACCACACAATCTGCTCGACACAATATGTTTGTGGGGGTAGAGCTGGAGCTGGAAGCTGTTTGCAAACTGCACTCCGAATCCTAGACCCCCCCCCCCCACATCGAGAGTTGACTTTGACTGGTGGCTCAAACAAAGAAGGCGCCGCGTTGACATCAGCCATGGCTCGCCGTGAAGTTGGGATCTGTGATCAACGATGTCACTGCCGGCAGCCTACACATTAACTGTCAGAGCTCTTCCGACAAGTCATGCCGAAAATAACGTTGATTATGTACATATTTGGCTATTGATCTGCTGAAACCTGGGGGCTATTTGCGACGGGAGACGGACGGTGCTTCATCAGGCCTGTCACTCTCTGTACTTCATTGGCAGATCATGCCTGCTCCTCTGGGAAACAGGTTGCACAGTGCAGCCAGTCGGAAGGTGCCATGATCTCTGGGGCCCCAGCATATTAGAGACTATGCCCAATCAGAAGCCATGTCTCATCAATAGCCACACCCTCCTCAAAAGTCTTGAAAAGTCAAACCCAATCAGGAAACACAACTTGTCAAGGCTATACCCCTTCAAAGCTACACAATGGCTTCTTTGGTCAATGACACCTGGTAGTTGTATGCCACTTGAGTTAATTGGTACACTGCCTGACATTTTTAGCTGATCAAATCTAATGTCAGTGTGGGAATGGTATTATCTGTGCCTGTGTCTGTTATATATTCACACTGCATAAAAATGTAGATGTGCTAGATAATATTTTCATAGTCGGCCAAGGGTGGGCTTATCTTCCATCTGTTAGATTTCAATAGCCACTTATTCAGTTTGGGCTATGGTAACCTAGAGTCTCTATGGCTAAAAAACACCATTTATAGCACAATAGTACCATCTACTTGTGGCCTGTTGGTGTGCTATGGATCTGCAATGCTCCATCTACACAACCTGAGCTGGGGCCAAATTCAGATCCACCTCCCAAGAGTCATCATGGTACCTTTTGACCTCGTCAAACAGACTGTTTTTTTGCGCATCTACATCTTCTGCTCTTCCTTACAATTTGTTCTGCGTTTTCTTAGTGTGTTTCACGGAGCGTCATCTTCTCAAAATCTAGCCAGTCAGGAAGCTGTACTGCGGATTTCCATTGGCCGGCTGAACCCCGTACTTCTGTCCTCCTGGAGTCAGGGGGCTCTGTGTATTTCACAGCCTGGCCTCATTTCATTTTATCACTCTCCCTTCTTCTGCTGAATTCACTGTACAGCATAAACACTTTGCTGAATTTGAACATCTTGAATACATCAGGTTCCCTTTAACTGTACTGTGAAGGGCTACGAGGTTATCCTTTATGAAAACATGCTAGATTAAATATCAACGCACCGTTTGAAATGTTCAATAATGGCTTCTCGGATTAAAGGATTTGCACTCTGTAGTTTAAAGCTCTTGTAACGCTTTGAATTGAATACTTTAATATTTCTTTGGGGGCAAGGTGTAAACCATTATAATTTCATTAACTTGGTCAGGCTAAACGTATCGCGTGAACGTCTTATTGATTAAGATTAATGAGTATAAAGGCTGGCGTTTCCACGGACCGTTTCCCGTTCCAGAAGAGTATGTCGGAATATTCAGCAGATGGGCGTCCTCCCTGACAGACGTGTCACCGGGAAGACGTCCTTGGCTGACTGTGGCTTGTTCGCCATTTCGCAGGAGCTGGTGGGAGCCAACCCTCCGCAGCGGAACTGGAAGGGAATCGCAATCGCCCTGCTTGTCATTCTGGTCATCTGCTCGCTGATCGTCACCTCCGTCATCCTGCTGACACCAGGTAACCGAAAACGCTTGTTCTATGTTTTTATTTAGTCCTCGTTCACCGTCAGCTGCCCGGCACCAGAAAAACAAAAGAATATAATATAAAAAATAATACTAGCAAATAATAAAGCGGGGTGTTATCTCTATCTCAAATCCATCCGGATGGACGCATCCCTCCAACACGTGTCAAAGTCACCCGAAATGTTCCAAATGGGATAAAAAAGATTAATCTTGAAGAAGAATCCAGCCTCGGGGCATGTTTGTTTTCTAGCATAATAGTTCATTTTCCCCAAAGGACTGCATCATTTTGATTATAACAGGCTATTATCCACGGCAATGAACAAAATCAGCAGCGCCTAATTTTACTCCCCTGCATTCACGCGTATAAGCTCTCATGCGGAATGTGAATCATTTATTATAAGTATAATCAGTGTTTTCACCACTTAATTTGATCGTTTTACCATTAATTCGGATGACCTTTTGCATAAGGGGGAGCATAAAACTTTTCACAGTTACTCTTTTGACTTCCACTGTCCCCCACCCCGAATTACAGGTTTTGCATCATTCGAGTCACCTTTCGCTGCCTTTGTAATTGAGACTTGACGGGAAGCGTTGATTGGACTGGATATTGTCCTGGAAAATTGTGGTAGGGAGGCAGTTTGTGGTTTATTAACCAGCCAGCTGTCACTGTTCACTATAAATAAAAAATTAAGCAAAAGTTTAGTAAATAGGTCTCTGGACTAGTTAGACTAGTTCTGGGTATAGATAACTTTGGACCTTGTTATCTGCTCTATGTTAGTTTTTGGTCCAGCTGAGCTTTCAGTTAACCTTAATAATTTTTAATATTGTTAATCCTAATAACATTTTATCACTACTGGAAAATTTTGTAATGTTGATTAAATCTGTGAAATTCAAATGTTTTTTCAGCTCAATCAATTCTAATTAATAATGAAGTCAGTAGAACCAAATAGGAAGGGCGGATGGTAGAGGCTGGGTGATAGAGACTGGGTGGTGGCAGATGGATGATGAAGGCTGAATGCTGGAAGGTGGATGCTAGATATTGGAGGGTGGATCCTTGGAAGGTTGATGCTAGACATTGGAGGCTGAATGCTGGAAGGTGGATGCTGTATGTTGGAGGGCGAATGCTGGAAGGTGGATGCTGTATGTTGGAGGGCGGATGCTGGAAGGTGGATGCTAGATGTCAGAGGCTGAATGTTGGAAGGTGGATGCTGTATGTTGAAGGGCGGATGCTGGAAGTTGGATGATGGAGGCTGGAACGAAAAGGCTGTATGATGGTGGTCTTCCCAAAGGCTGGTCTGCATTGTAAAGGACCATTTTTAATACATACTTTCCAAGTGACAGTAAACCATCCAACAGCAGATAGATTAGAATTTAACCATATAGCCCCAGATTTAAAAGTACCTTTTTACATAGCATTTTTAAGCACATCCATTCAATTACACATCGTCCTGCAGGGGGCGACCTCTGGAGGAGACCAAGCAGGCGTCTGTTGGGACTAAACAGGTGTCGTCACTGTGTGGGACAGGCTGCCTAATCCCCATTCACTGGAGGAGGGCTGGCATGTGCACATGAGCACACGCGTGTCCCACCTTTGGATTGTTTAGCCTCCATAGAATTTGTCCCCCCCCCACACGCACACACACCTTGAAGACAGATACAGCAATTGGCAGGATCTTTCTATATGGATTCATTTATTGAATTTTAAAGAATTTCTACTGTGGAGAGAATAGAATGGAGTCTGCTGGCTGATGTTGCCACTCTGTCTCCCAGCAACAGAGTTTTCGGGGTGGTGGGGGTGCTCTTCCTCCTTCATGAAAAGTGGGCCAGGTGCTTTTCCATCATTTTCAGATGAGGGCAGCTCACTGACAGGCTGACCACCCGTCTGACAGCTCACAGCTAACCCTCTCAGGCCCCGAGCTCTTCCACAATTCTGAACTTAAGGCGAAACCTTGTTAAATCATAAAGCGATTATCACCTGATCCAGGGTCCATAATGTACACCTGTCTGATACACTCCCACTGTACACACCAAGATCAAACGGGCCCGGTCCAAGCCAAGACCCACGACCTTCAGAACAGCAAGCTGTGGGCTAATTGGGCTCATTTGCCAGAAACGGGATTTGCAGTGCTCAGGATTCAGGCAGCCATGACCCTGAAGTTGGATGACCGGCAGGTCATCACTGTGATTGGCTGGTATCTCTACAGGTTCTGTGCCAAGCCATCTAACCTCCAGGCCTACAGCATTATTTTTCATACAGCCCCATCACCCAAATCCTGTCTTCAGGTCAGCTTTGTGTAAGGAAAGGGCACTTTTTAACAGCTTTGGGAGAACACACTCTTAATTGGGTTCTAGTTCTATGCTATTCTAGTTCTGTTCTATGGTTCTATGGTTATTGCTGATTTGGTGGTCACTTATTTGATGTTTAGGCAAATCTGTTAGAATGGAACATTTTCCTCTAATGAGACACCTTACAGGCACCCCAGACTGGCAACCCGCTGACTGTCACTGTCCCCGAAACGTCCCTTTTGGGATGTGTGCGAGTGCTCCTGTCTCAGAGGACCCCTGAACAGGCAAGGATTGGTTCATGCAGAAGGAGGGTGACATACCCCTCTGTGTATATACCCCCTACCACCAGGTGGCGTTGTAATTGGGGTAGAAACCTTGAATGATCCAGAGGGTTCAAACATGGATGTGAGCCCTGGAACAGGCAAGCAGAGATTATAATTTTATATTTCTGGATGTCGGTGGTCGGCTTTTGTCCCCACAACCCACTTACTCCTTGACTGCCCGGCTGGACTCTTTTTTTTTTTGTGCTGCTGACATCCATTGATGTAATCGGTTACCGTCGTCCTAGCAACGCTGATTGGGGGGTTATTTTGGGTAACTCTCAGCACATTAGTGAAAAATGGGTTTGCCCACCTTTGCCACAATATAATCCAAGTTTAAATTTCATACTAGGAGACACCAGCACCCTTTATTTTAAAAGTCATTAAAATGTTATTAGTTTGCTCCGTGCATTTCTTTTATTTATTTTTTTATATAACCATTTCTTTGGTTAAATTTTAAAGGGATTTAGATTTCATTGCTTTAAAGGTTAACTGTTATTTTTGTGTCACCCACAGCAAGATTCTTTCGTTGAAATTCATTGTGCGTACTCTCAAATTCCAGCCTTCCCAGAATCCTCCCTTACTGAAGACAAACAAAATTCAGAACCGATTTGAACTTAACGAATCAGATAAAGCTTTCACCTGCCGTGCATACAGATTGGGGCGACCGTGAAACGCTGTTATCGCGCTGGATCGAGGAAGAAGAACTCTGGCCGGATCCACATGGATCCGTCTGGCCGGATCGCGTGTTGATCGTCTCCAGTTCAAGCCGAAAGAAACTGACCACGCTGTGTACAGACCAGGTCCATAATGAGCTGGTCACAGGTCCAGATCTGCAGTGGGGTGGTGGACAACGATGCCTAGGGGTATAATTGCAGCTTTGCAGGTAGTGTTTTGGCGGGAAGGTGGCAGATGGCGTAGCAGCTACGGCAATCAGCATACGGTCATGATCTTGGCCAAGTTGTGGGCCGAGGTTGAGATAACGGACACTACCAGTTGTATGGACTAGTTTTAAACATGGGGCAAAGTCGTATTGTAGGTACACTGCTCAGATGGGTCAGAAGCCCAAGACGTTGTGGGCTGAAGCCCCAAGTGAATCGAAATGAGCACCGAATGATTTAGCTCAGATGTTTGAACAACCATGCAACCATGCTCTCAGTGTGTGAACCCTCAGACTGATTAGGTCTCTGGGATAAGCCCGGGATGTCTTAGGAACGTAGATATGCCCTTGACACTCCTCTGGATGTGTCTCCAGGTCAGTATTTCCCAATTCAATTCTTTATGCTCCCTCTGAAGGACCGTCTGGCAGGGAGCAGGGAGGGAGCAAAAATGTGGACCGTCTGAGGGTCCCTAAGGACCGGGTCGGAAAACACTGATCTAGGTGAACCTACTGTGATCCTGGGTGTGTACACCGGGAATGAGAGAAGCATCATGTGACCTGTCAAGAGGATGCACAGATCTGAGAAGGTAGAATGAGGCCAAGCATAGAAGATCTGTAGAGGGCTGGCTTGTATTCTTTTGCCTCCATGATTTTTGACTATTGCATCTTTGGTTGGTGCATCATATGATGTTTAAAAAAATAATTTTAAGAAACAACCAAATTCTTCCCTCCAGGTGAAGATGACAGTTTGGCTCTGAAGAAGAAGGTCAACGTTGATGACATCTTCAGCCAGGCTTTCAAAGCGCATGACCCTGGTGCCAGGTGGATCAATGGTGAGTTTAACAGGCCAACATGGCAACCCATCTGTGCATTTAGGAATTTATATACTGTTATTTATGCCTTAAGAATGTGTATATAGGCTGTGAACTGCATACTGTATCTGAGTGTACCTATACGTATTACATTATCATCTGGCATCTGATGAGTGTGCAGATATGTGTGTTACACTCGACTATGAAGGTCTGTTTTTCTGATGAGCTTGTTTTGGGAAAACTGGGAAAGATTAACTGATTCTGAGTATGAAAGTGCTGATAATCCCTGGAAATCCATAATAGTTAACTAACCACCAGAACCAGAGATAAAAATCCACTCACGTTCAGAGAGCACCCAGAGTCCCCTAGAGTACTAACCCTAACCCAAAACATGCTTCGCAGCCATGGTGACAATTTTGCTTCTGGAAGATTCTGCGGGGAAATCCCAGGCGGATGCCAGCTGGACTCCAATTCCGTCAAACAGGCCCAGTGGGGAGAGTCTGTCTGCATGGCTTATAATCTTCCCACATGGGGATGAGGGCCCCCCGTTTGCCAAAATCCTCCGCTGTATTTTCACAGAGGGAGGGGCACTGGAAGGCGTTCAGGCCCATGGCACCATGGGACCGCCTGTCTTCACAATCATTCCACACAATCCTCAGGGGCTTTTAAGGCCATTACCCTCGAGCTGCGGGGTCCCGCTCGCACGTCACATAATATCCCGTCATAAATTTACCAAAAGTGTATTTTTGCACACGGCTGATCACGGCAATATGCAATGAATGTAAAGCAGGCAGTGGAACCGAAATGTAGATGGGATGCGTACCCTTCTGGAAATGCCCTGTTAATATTCGCATCATTGATTATGGGATGGACCATTGATGGTTCCCTCACCCCCACCGTTTAACTTTGATTTGATTGATTTTCTACAATGTCTGAGCTGTTTTGACCAAGGTCATTTCGGTACAGCAGAACCCGACCACCAGAACCAGGCTGCAGCCTGAAGGGCACAGGGAACGATGTTTAACGATACAGTTATTCCTATGCAATGCGCTAAGAGTTTAAATGAGTACAATTATTCAGCACTAAAAACAGAGGCATCAGAGAAGCAGTGGGGAATGGATCTGGGGGGAGTTTAGTGTTTCTGGATCCTCACTGAAGAAGGTGCCATGCCCTTGTCCCCCCCCCCCCCCCAAGATGTTTCAAAAACAAAAAAGAAGCTAGTGAGTAGAGGCAGGAGATCGTTGCTAGTTATCTGGTTATCAGACCTTGCTGACTCAGCATCTCCTAAATGAGGAAATCATTTCTTTAATATTGAGTGTAGAGATTGTTCGTGGACAAGAGGGTGTCCCATGTAAATGAATGGTTTTGGTGGTGAACACTGTCGCTGGGGATATTTTGTCTACCTGTCTGAGATTGAGCACTGAGGTTTGGAAAAACTCTCTGGCACGCCTCGCCCGCCATCAACGTGATTGGTGAATTCAGCCAGACACACCAAAAAAAATATGTGTTTGAAAATGTTTAATGTACCTTAAATATTGAGTGGCTCAGTGGGCTTAGTCTCTGCGCCGGGAAGATCGCCGGATCAGGCCCCAGTCTTGACAAGGCCTGTGGCCCCCACAGCTATGGAGAACAGGATAGGGTGAAGAGAAGAATCCCAATGTACCTGTCCTTACAAATGGCAAATAATGGATTTATCATTTTTTATCATTAGTCTGTCGAGTGACTAATCAGCTACTCAGCCCTGTTTGTATCGAGATTATGTGACGTATAACTAGAGACACGTGACCAGGTTTTGAGTACTGGATTTCATAAATCACAGCAGTCTCTTCCCTCCAGTTCTTAGTAACTGTTGGCAATTTTTGTCACAAAGCATGATTAAATGAAGCAGACAGTGGTAATAAATCCAACCGCTTCCCTCTTCACACTCCCGTCTTTAAGTCCTGTCACCTGGCCGCGTGTCATTTGCTGGGGGGCTCAGACAGCCTCGCCGCGGACGGTAAAGTTTTAAATGAGAATCTGCTGCCCTTCTCATTACTGCCGACCCGCGCGCTTACCGGCGACCTTGGCGTTAAGGGAGGTGAATCAAAGGGAGTCCTGTAGTTTACACCCCCCGCATTGTCGGCACTCTAGGTCGCTCAATGTGGATGCGATTCGCTTTATTTTTGTTCTGGATACTCTGTGAAAGATACAGATCCACCACCCTGGCTCAGAAACCCAAAGCCAAAGAACAGTTCAACCAAGATAAATGTGTCTTACATGATTCAAACTCTCTCTTGCTGCTGAATTTATACGCAAAACGACAGAATCGATGCCACTGTAGATGGGTATCTTAGGGTCTGACTTTTGTCAGGTGCTTATATCCAACGTGACATAGAGTTGAGAAAACAAGGCTGGACAGTCCCTGGAGCAGCTGAGAGTTAAGAGCCTTGCTCAAGAACCAAACAGTGAAATCACTCTGTGACCGAAAGGTTGTTGGTTCAAATCCCAGGTTGACCCGGAGATTTAATCCAACGACCTTCTGGTCACAAACACTTGAGACTTCTAACCTATTGAGCCAATGGAGCTTTAAGTGCTTTTGGCTGCAGGTTTTTTGGCCATGCCCTGCGGAGACGGTGCCGTCATGGATCTGCCTGCTGAGTAGCAGTCCTCCTGTATCTGTCATCTGTCAGCGTGCTTCATTAGCATGCCAGGGGTAATATGCTAATGGGGCAAATCCGCGGTCAGCAAAGGAACATCACGGACAGCTTTTGCTCAGGCAAGCAGACCCCCGTTCCGGTGGAGCCTAGGGCCTCACTGCACCCTTGAGTCTGAGTGGGACCCCACGCCGTGCCCCTCACCCAGGACAAGCAAAATGAATAACCGCCGGGTGCTAACAGCCCTGAGGGGTAACAGAGACAGATGGCAAGTGAGAGGCTGAGTCATTCGGAGTCAAACTCGTCCCCGACGTCAATAAGGCAGGATTTTCTGCCCGATCGAAGTGGACCAGAATGTTCCAGGAGACATACAGTAAAAAATGAAACATGTAAATTTTTTTCCAAGCAGAATTTATGGATTTGAATATTCCAAAGTAGGGCTGCGAAGCAGTTTAAAATTCCCCACATGACTCTGGGCGCTGAGTCGCCTGCTTCTTCCGATCATTATTTTGTTAATGACCCTCGACAGGCGAGTGGAACGGGAGGGGATGTTTTTTTCTCCTCTCTGCTTTTTGAAAAGAAGCATTATTGTCAAAAGTATCGTCGCCGCGTTTCTCCTCACCTGGTTCCTGGTCGTCTAGAACGTCTTTGGTTTTTTTAGATTGCATGGATGGGTGTAGCTAGAGAGATTAACAGCAGTGTGTAAGAGTTACTCTGCACTGAGGCTCTGTGGGACAGTTTGACCGTTTGTCTGCAGCAAGCAGAGTATGCAGGCAGAAGCAGAGTTTAAAATAGCTCCCAGGCCGCATCACAGATGGCAGCCGGGACCACATGACCCGCACGTTTCCCGCCGTGACCCCGCCTACTCCTCCTGCCTTGTTTTCTTTTGACGTTTCAGGCGACGAGCTTCTGTTCCGAGAACGAGACGGGGACGTGGTCAAGTTCAACATCAGGACAAACCAGACGACCGTTTTAGTAGAAAACAAAAAGTTTGTGAGTACTGAATGACCACAATCTTTCTCTGGACAACTCTTTGTTTGTCTTTATTAAATTGTAAACGGTCAGACTCGTTCCCTGTGTTCCTCTTTTAATGTTTTTAATGTGATCCTTCAACACTTTGATGATGGAGGGGCTCCTCGCCAGCCCCGACTCTCTAAAGTCAATTTGCGAAATGCATTTTCAAGCTGGTGAAATGGTGAAAAAAAGTTTGAGAGCCAGGATGTAAATGTGGAGGGGTCACACGCCGTTTAAGCTCTGACCCCTGTCCGCTCCTCTCCCCTCCACAGGTAATGTACAAAGCCAGCAAGTACGAAGTGTCCCCTGACCTGAATTACGTGATGCTGGCCTACAACGTCGTCCCTGTGAGTCGCTGCTGTCGGTCTGTTTTCAAAACAGCGAGAAAGTCAGACGGTCAGAATGTGACTGACTGCTGCTTTTGGCCACGTGTTGCATCAGGAAGTCTCTTTAGTCGATCTAAATGCCCTCCTCCCCATGTTCAACAATATCCTGACAGTCTATTTCCTGTGTCTTTGTACTTAATGCCTCTTTTTTTCCTGTGTCCTTATGTCTCAGGTCTGATTATGGAGGCCGGAAGAGATTTCAGACAAAATATTTAACAAAGTTAGCAAGTTTCAGAGTGTTAATGGTCTTATTTCACTCGCAGACTGGAAGGCCTATTTAAAAATTCAAAAGTTACAGTTAAAATAAAAAACGGTAATAATGTGAAATTGTACGCGCAGGATGAAGCAGTTTAATTAGACTCAGTCAGCATACATTAGACAGACCTATCAGTTCATACTGAGGCTGTGGTCAGATGAGCCCACTGCATTGTGGGTACTGTCTGGGCCACTGCTTTTCTGGGGAGAAAAACAGACTCAATTAAATTTGCCCCGCTGTCACTGCTTATCAAGATTCCCGCCGGAGACGCTCAGCACAACGCTGACTACGGAATGGGCGGCTTCTGACTGCATGTAAAAAAGCCCATGAGGCACATGCTCAAGATCTGCCCCCAAAAACGGGCTCCAGCAGACCACAGGGCCACAGCTGGAACCTTGGCTCTGGGGCTGGGGGGCTTCATACCTCTATCTACAGATAACAATGGTCAGCTTGATGATACTGCTGTGTCTTTATTCCTCTCAGCCTGGACGTTTTGGACAGTAGAACTTAGCTTTGGTGAGGCCTGAAAGGATTTATATTTGTGTCTCAAAAACTACTCCCAGCATGCACTGTGGCGGTGCCTGCTTGGAATTGCCGGAATGGAAATCCGTGGCTTAGAAATGTTTGCAGGCACAGGTTTCAGCACCTGCTGTCAATGTTAGCTTTGTGAGCCTCTGCACCAAATATTTAGGAGCACGTGTGAGACACTGAGTCACATGACTTGCTCTCCCTGTAGCCCCCAAGTCAACAGTGAATTTGAAACATTGGCAGTGTAACCTACACAATTATGAAATGGAAATGGGTTGGAAATTGTATTGTAAATGATATGCCTAACAGTACATAATTTTTTCTGCAGATCTCGCCTCAGGGGAGATAGGGTGCGAGCGGGAGGGAACACGTGTCCCCGTGTAATTGTGTTGTCAAACTGTAAATGAAATATGCGCCTCTTGATTATTTTTACAGCTTTATCAGCATTCATTCACGGCCTCGTACATCATCTGCAGCCTGATCACTCCGTAAGGAATCACTCTCCTTCACATTCCGAACGTTTGGTCAGTGCCGGTTTTTATAGCAGCGGAGTAGTTTAATCATTATCGTCATTATTGAATAAAATGAGTCCATCTGCGTTAGGAGTAAAAGCAGACTTCTGTGGCTGCTGCCATCTAGTGGACAATGACGGAACAGCGATGACCCAGGTTAACCTTGTAAAATCAGTGCATGTGCTTTTTTTCTGAATCATTTACAAAGGCAGTATGTCTGTATTATCACTACATGATGACCGCAGAGCGGAATTTTATCACCAGTGACAAAGTGAGACAAAGTTCTCTGTTCCCCCCACCCGCCCCCCACAGCGAGACGTGGAACCTGAACCCCCCCGAGGTGCGCCATGCCCAGCTGCAGTACGCTTCCTGGGGGCCTAGGGACCAGCAGCTGGTAAGGATGGCCTAAGTGATATCAGCAGGCTTTTACCCATAATCCCACAGAGCTTATGGGTGGTGCTTCATGTTGCCATGTTAGTTTCATTATGAGGATGAATTTATTGAATTCATTTCCACTCTGATGACTGGGTACTTGGAGAATGCTCGGTCATGTTTATATATTTTCTTTTTAAGTTCACAAATATAAAATCTCATTCTTCTGTCACACATTTTGCAGGCGTGTGTGTGTGTGTGATGCTCTGGGTTTCAGTCCCCTGCGCTTTCTGAGAGAGGAAATGAAAACGGATACAGAACAGAATAGCGATACCTTATTGATCCCCATTGGTATTTTTTTGCCTGCCTACCCCATGAGAGGAGGCTTTTGGGGTTCCAGAACAGGGTCAGCCAGGGTGCAGCCCTCCTAGAGCTGGGGGTTAAGAGTCCTATCACGCTGAGCCACACACTGCCCCATAAGAGTGTCTGGATTAGTATGCCTGGGTCTGGGTCCAGGACTGGAACTGGGACTGGGTCTGCTTAAAAGACGGCCTATAAGGTACAGGTGAAGTAAATGGTTGTGCTTGCTCTATTCTACTGTAAAATTGTAACTGTTCATCACTAGCGCATTGTAGGCTTCCCTGGAAACAAAGCCAGTTTCACTGTAACATTGGGCCTGTAAACATTGGTAGGACACGTGCATAGCTGTATAACGAACATCTCCAGCAGCGTGATAGAGCTCGACGACCCCGTGGGCAGTTAGGTACCCAAGTGGGAAACGTTGGTCCTACGGTGTCTCTCATAAGTCAAAAAGCTGCAGAATTATTCCCTTTACCAGATGCACAGCATTAAATATTCCAAAATGTTAAACATGTAGGAAAAATGCCAGCTTTCGTCTTCAGGTTTTTAGGATGGATTTGTTATCCATCCCCGAATGACCACTTCTAGATCGTTACTACTACAGTATTAATTAATTTGGATATAATGTTTATGAGCATTCCAGCAAAATTCATTTTCATTTTTTAAATTGCTCTGTCGCAATCTTTGCTGTATGTCCCTGAGAAATAAACAGCTTTGAACTCATTTTGAAGTCAAGCCCAGTTTTCTAACTGCTACATATAGTAGTTTGAGTGGCATTTACCTACATTTCAATATAATAATGCCAAGGGGGCAAAACACACACATTACATCAATGCTGAGTGCTTGTGCTAAGTCCATGAGTTCATTCCTGACCGGATTCCAGCCATCTGTGAAGCAGGCCACTCAGTGTGCTGCACAGGGTTACATCACCACAACACCACAGCGCCACCTGCAGGCTAGGAAGAGGTATGGTACTGTCTTGATGCAGAGCAAGCATTGGGAGAGATCCGTCATATTGTGGGGAAAAGTGCTTTGCAAATGAGGCCCTTTCCCTCCTCAAGGTGACCTAGAGAGAGGCAGAAACAGGGGGTTCTCAGGGGAACGATGGCAGGGGGGGGGGGTGATTTCAGATGCTTCACACACACACTGGTGGCATGGTGACGTCACCGGCACAGCGTGCCGCTCTGAAGCTCTGTCGTGCCTTTCATTTCCCTCCTCCTGCTCTTTTCATCCCTCTGTTTTGTTCTGAAAAGCCTCGAAAACCGCAGCAGAGCGTGAAATCCGTGGCAGGGGAACGCATTCATAAACACAAGTGACTCAGTGCTTCAGATGCGGTTAAGGTGGGGGGGGGGTTGGGGGGTGTATGCTCTATCTCAGCCCGGGGTTCCAGCATAGTCTGACCTAGAGCGACACCCGGAATGTGCAGACAGAAATCGCCTGTTTTGTGCCGCACAGACCTGAGATCACATGTCCAGCTTTACCTGCAATGTTTGCAGAAGCGTTTGTCAGGCTGTGAAGGAATCCAACGCAACAGAACAACCATATTGACCCCCAACCTCCGACCAAACAGTGCCGTTGTCTCAGTCCTCACAGAGAACCCCAAGTATGGCGAACACAGCAGGAATTCAAGGGCCCTCGTGCACTGAATCAGCTGGTTCTTTATGCACTCATTCGCTGTATTTATGTCCTTCACAGATCTTCATATTCGAGAACAACATCTACTACCGGGCAGATGTTACGAGTCGGTCCATACGCCTGGTGTCTTCCGGAAAAGAGGGAGTCATCTTCAATGGCCTGAGCGACTGGCTGTACGAAGGTGAGAGTCGCCAGCGGTGGTGACCCACTAGTTGGTCAGTTTGTTTATTGTACAGACGTTTGTGGACAAGCAGCATTATCGGCGTCGAATGCAGGAGGTACCCATTACCAAAGCATTTCAGTATTTCTTAAGGTTTGTTTTCCATATTAATAGTAACATATGGACTGACAAAAAGAAACAAAGAGCTGAAACCAACAAAACAGTACTAATTAAAGAAAACCGGAGGAAATGCCACAGAGAATTTTGTTTCCTGGATTCTGGCAGGCTGACTCATCTCCTCCGAGAAGTCATTGTTCCCAGCTTTGTAATTTATCAGAATGTTTGTTTGTAGAGGTTACAGGACATTCTAAAGCTGCATCGCCTTGTTTAGCTAAAAAAAAATAAAATAAAATAACCCACACACTATCCTCTGACCAATTTTACTCAGAAACAACCCACATAGGGGCATCTCAACAAGGAATGAGGCCGCTTTCAGAACTAGTCTGCAGGTGGGTTTTGTTTGGGGTTTGTTGAGAGTCATAAAGCGCATGAAGGTGACAGTCAGGGCGATGTCACCATGACGATGAATAAACCTTGCCCTGCTGGATCTCAGTGATGATTCAAACAGGAGACACTTTTGATGCTCATGTCGTTAGCAGTGCTCATCTCTTAATCACCCTGTCTGGCTCTCAGCAGAGCTCTCATGTAATTTACACCTGCCATTTTTTTCTGAAATATGTAAAGGGAGCTGAACACTGAGCACACTTAAATCCCCTATAGATACTAGCTCTACACTGAGCCGGTATGGAGGCTAAAGGGGGCTTAAATCCTCTATAGATACTAGCTGAACACTGAGCCGACATGGAGGCTAAAGGGGGCTTAAATCCCCTATAGATACTAGCTGAACACTGACCCAACATGGAGGCTAAAGGGGGCTTAAATCCCCTATAGATACCAGCTGAACACTGAGCCGACATGGAGGCTAAAGGGGACTTAAATCCCCTATAGATACCAGCTGAACACTGAGCCGACATGGAGGCTAAAGGGGGCTTAATTCCCCTATAGATACCAGCTGAACACTGAGCCGACATGGAGGCTAAAGGGGACTTAAATCCCCTATAGATACCAGCTGAACACTGAGCCGACATGGAGGCTAAAGGGGGTTTAAATCCCCTATAGATACCAGCTGAACACTGAGCCGACATGAAGGCTAAAGGGGACTTAAATCCCCTATAGATACCAACTGAACACTGTGCCGACAATGTGTTATTATCTAAGAGCCGTGATTCTTCAAATATGCAACAGGCAGTCAGTCACTTAGGACTGTTAGGGGCTTAATTCCCCTAACAGGGACTTATATTGCCTATAGATTGCAGCTGAAAATGGAGCAGGCATGCTGAGGATCATAGCCCTATACTAAATGGAGTCCTAGGTGACTGACTGCCTGTTGCATATTTGAAGAATCACTGCTCTTAGATAATAACACATCAATCATACTTTTAATTTTGTAGTTAAAATTAAGTGATCACTTTCTACTTTCAGTCTAAATATAAGAAGTGGTTACATGATTATAGCACTACTAACGTCTTAAAGGTTATGGATCATACTTCATGAGTATCAGATTTTGCAGTCCTTATCTCAGCAAATGGGATTAAAAAATACAAAACTCTGAGCTTGTAGAGTTTAAAAAATGTTATCCATGTATTATAATAGATTTCTAGCATAATACAGTTACAATAGTTTGTTTCTAGTGAACATAAGTGACTTTTTGCATGAAATTTTAGTTATGAGTAATGAGAACTGAAGGGAATTAGAGCATTTGTGAAAAGCAAAAAGAGTAGCATAATAATAATAATAATAATGGAACTTTATTGATCCCCGTGGGGAAATTATTTTTACGCCTCCCTCAACTTGCTCTTTTTGTAGAGCAAGCTGTCCGTGAAGGGCAGCCACCTGTTGGGGTGCCCAGGGAGTTGGGGGTTAAGGGCCTTGCTCAAGGACCCGCAGACATGCTGAAATCAGAGGGAATTACTCATTAATTAAGTTTTTTCATCATGATTTGAGGTGCTGGTTGGGAGCTGAGCCTGAGGCTCAGTTTGGGCACACTGCACTGACGATTCTGAGGTCCGTGCTTTGACGTGTTCCTCCCCGAGGCTTTTACACGCGCTTTCCGGTGCCTTGTGAGGCTCCCTCTCACTCACTCAAGGGCACCCTGTGGATCTTGGGACAGTGAGACTGTGAGGTTTCTGTTGGGTGAGAGCAGATCTTCCTGCAGGTGTCAAACTGCATCTTGTCATCGAAAGGCTTGCTTCTCTGGGTTGTTTGACGGTTAAGATGGCGTCTGTCATCTGGGGCTTCTTGACAGTTTAACTTGCTGAGGTAAACAGAGTCCAGAGTTCCTTAGGATTGACCTGTCTCCCCTTTGAAGTGGTACCCCTTGGACTGGCCCATCTTCCCTTTGAAACAATCCCCTTTGGACCAGCTCATTTTCCCTTTGAATTTCTCCCCTTCAGACAGATCCATCTCCCCTTTGAATCGGCCCGTCTCCCCTTTGAAAGAGTCTGTGTCCCCTTCTAACTGGCTCGTCTCACCATCAGATTGACCTGCGACCCCTATGGAATGGCTGCTACTGGCAACCACAGTGTTCATGAGCCCCAGACCATGCGATTGTAATGGGCTGTGAAACATGGTATTCAAATCAATGAAGAAAGCAACTGAAACAGCAAGGCTGTTATTGTTACTGTTGTTATTGTTTTTTTCTGTCAGATTTAGTCAGAATACTAATGGCTAATGGTCACTAACCATACCAGTCTGCATATGGCCTCTCCCACAGGTGAACCTGGTAACATCATATGTGGAGGGGAGGGGAGTTTTTTGCGGAGTACCATCTAAAATTGAGTTTGTCTGGCCAAAAACTAGATTCGGATGTAAAAAAAAAGGAATGAGTGGTAGACCTTGGAATCGCTGTCCAATGAGATGGAGGTGCGGCACGTTGTTGTGGTCTGCAAAGGTTGCATCAACAAGCCAGGTGTCAGGCTTAATTCACAACGTTGCAGCTCAAACTCTGCTATATGGCGGGGCAGTGTTCATTTTTCAATGGCCTTTACTGCCACCCTGTGGTTATTAAAAGAACACAACATCATCATAAGAAGTTAACGCTAAACACTAATGAGAAAATTAGTGTTTTTTTCCCTTATATTTTTCACTTTTGTTAGTAATATTACAAAGCTGAGAAATCAGCAGCGAGGCACTATACTGATAAGCATGAACCTGCATGACGTGCCGATTTTGGTTGCAGGAAAATATTTTTCCGGATTATGCCGGAGCAGAGAGACAGTCTGAGGGATGATGCAAGCCAGTGACAGAGGCCGGCTGGCCGGCCGGCAGACGCAGGGAGTTTGACGGAAACCTGGAGCCCTAATTAGCCAACGCATCAGTCTGCACCCCTCTGCAGGCCTGTGGGTTTAATAATCATGTGACTCATTTAGCAGAGATAGTAAATAAAGAAACAGCCCAGAACCCGCCGTAAAAAAGGCTTGGGGGAACGATGATTTCACAGCAGTCTGCCTCTTCCGGGGTGTCACCAAAAGGTGTTCTGGGGACCCCTGCCAAGGCGGGTTTCCTTGGGAGTCTCAGCCCCCTTGATTCTGGGGATTACGGCCACTGTCTGGTGAGGCACTTTGACATATCTTAAAACTGCTTTTAAATTCCGTTTAAAGGAACTAACAGCAATTGACACACTCTGTGTTTTGAACGCCACTGCCAACACAGATGCATATAACATACAGTCCATTTTCCATGTGCATCTTCGTGTCACTGAGCCAGAGTCGTGGGGGGGGTTCAAGTCACCTCATCCAATGTATGATGTCGTAGGTCGTTCCAGATGGCTCTAGACCCTTCGGGGAGGGATGCACACAGCTTTCTGGGTCGCTCAGCTCAGCTTCACTCCAGATTAAATCAGAAGGTGAGCGGGCCTGTACCTGGCAATACCAAAGCAGCCCAGCTCCGGGGCCCTCAAGTTCTATTCTTCAGCACGGCTATAGATCTGTCTGAGGTATAGGAGGGTAACGGTGTCAGAAATTTCTCATGTTAAAGACATAATGAGCTCTGTTACAATGGTTGGTTCCAGTTGGCAGCGTGTTTCAGAGTGTGGGGTTGCTGTTTGGTTAACAGCCTGCATAGAGCTGCCAACTGGTAACACTGGTCAGTGATTTCCACTGTGGTAAGTGTTAACTCCTTCAGTGCGTTTTGGATCGGACAGTCATTTTCTCACTGTATTTCCCGTGGGATAATTGCAGTTTCATATCCCAGCGAGTTTCTCACATACAGTCTCAGCTATTCCATATCACGCTATCAGGTCCTCTGCCTCATCAACGGGAGAATACGTTATTCACCTTCATCCCTGAATCTTTTTCACCGTCGTACTCCTTTTTATCAAATTTTCGACAGAGCTGTCAGAATGCCTCCGTGATCACAGGGATCCATTTCACCAGGAATCAGTGATCAGCGGCAGAAGGCTAAGGACCAAGCAGAGCCACAGGGTCCAACATATTAGTCTGCATGGATTCAAGACTTTTTAAGAGGAGTTGGGGACTGGAGTATTAGTCTCACGTAGCCACTAACCTACTTTTCAGTAAGCTAGTTCCTGGGAGCCTCCTGACTGCATAGCATTACTTTGCTAACCCCATCACCCACATCCCTGTTTAATACGACTTTTCTAAAGTTGGCAGAAAAAATCTAACATAAAATCGAAAAAGGTGACTTTCCTCCCACACAGCTTACAGAGTAACGACTCGTGCACATTTTCACTTCCTGTTTCAGGCTCCTTCTGGTCACACTGTGTCCAGGGGCAGCTGGCTCACTTCCTGGTGGCAGCCTCACAGCGGTGTTTGTTTACTGTGCGTGTGCTGCTCTCTCCGCACAGTGGATTTATTAGCTAAATGCGCATCTCTCTGACTCATCATGCAGTCTGAGTCTTGGGTCACGAACCCTGGGAGCTACCCAGGCATGTCATATTTTGAGGAGATGATGCCACTTCCTCCAGGGACAGTCAATGACAGTGTGTTTGTGTCTGTGTTTCAGAGGAGATTTTCCAGAACTACGTTGCACACTGGTGGTCACCGGATGGTGCCAGGTTGGCATACACCACCATCAATGACACACTGGTACCCAAAATGGAGATCCCCATGTTCACTGGCTCAGCTTACCCAACTGGAATGGAGTACCGCTACCCCAAGGTACCTCTGTGGGAGTGTGACCTGATGCAGCACTGCTGGCAGTGGGACTGGACTTATCCTGTCATGCCTCTGGGTCCCCTTACAGGCAGGGGAGCAGAACCCAGATATCTCCCTGTATGTGGTGAACTTGAATGGACCCCTGCACACAGTGGAGATGAAACGCCCAGAGGACCAG
The DNA here is from genome assembly GCA_026779605.1 of Mormyrus hasselquistii. Taxonomy (NCBI): domain Eukaryota; kingdom Metazoa; phylum Chordata; class Actinopteri; order Osteoglossiformes; family Mormyridae; genus Mormyrus; species Mormyrus hasselquistii. The sequence goes on from JAODKE010000088.1 coordinate 5,934,111, forward strand.
AGGTTTGGGTATGTACTCAACATGCTGCTACCGCCAGCAGCTGTTGCAGTAAAGGAATTTGCATTTCAATATAATAATTTTCATTACAATGTATTAATTTTCAATGGGGCAAAGACCATGGGAAAGTAAAGCTGATAAGGCAAATCCCCCAAACATGCTTTTGATGAAGTTTTCATGCTAAAATTAAAGGAGGTTGCAATCCTAACTACTATTCTTTTAAGGCTATAAAATAGGCTATCAAACAGAAACTTTTTAAAATCACACAACCTGCGGAGAGTGATTTATGGAGTACCTCAGGGCTCTGTGCTGGGACCATAACTGTTTTATGTGTTTGAAGGGCATGTATATACAAAGTAGATTAATGTAATATTATTATTTTTTTTTTTTTGGAAAGCCAGAATAAACAGTGTACATCTTGTTTAAAGCACAAACATGATGTTTTCATTTTTGCTACAGAAATAGATGAGCTAGATCAGTGTTTCTCAACTCGGTCCTCGGGGACCCCCAGACAGTCCACGTTTTTGTTCCCTGCCAGCTGTGTCAGGCATTCAGTGATTCTTGATTGGTTAGTTTGTTAATCATTGTTTGGTTAAGGAATACTGGGAGCTGAGAGGGAACAAAAATGTGGACTGTCTAGGGGTCCCCGAGGACCGGGTTGAGAAACACTGAGCTAGATTGAAGTTGAGGAAATCCCGCTGACCTCGCCTACAGCTTTGCTCACCTCACTTCAGGAAGGATGCTGGTGCTGCAGTTCTTTAGTGTTCAGTGACAGGGGTTCCTAATCTTACAGCATCACCATGCAAGCAGAGGTTTGAAGTGCTAAATCTCATAAGTCTCCAACAAAGGAGACTGAAGGGAGATAAAAAAAGGTCAACTCCAATGGCCACTTGACTACTATAACTGATCTGAGAGCACAGGATTACAAGTGAAAACGGCCTGTGCTAAATGAGAACAAAGAGCAATAGATCTGTGAATTTGGGGCTTATGAGATACCCTCACTAGCGGTATGGGGTAGACATATTCCATTGATTTACTCACGTCCCAGTTGTGAATTAAGTATTACAATGAGCAACACAGGATTAATGGGCTCCTTGCAGTCACAATATTTCTGCTTGACATACAATTCCAACTTCAATTTTACAGACTATAAATGAACCATTTGTACAGATGCTGTTTTATGGAGGTTTCCAGAAATGTATTACACCTTTCAAACGTGGGGTTTGCTGTGTTTCTTGTACCAGTCCGTTCTGTAGTCTTTCTTGCTGTACCAGGCCTTTCAGTACCACCCAAGTCTCCCTGTTAGTACTTGGTGTTCCTGTGCCAGTCCTAAAGCCTCCCTGTTTTTTACCAGTCCTTCCTGTAGCCTCCCTTGTTTTTGCAGGCCTTTCTGTAGCCTCCTTTGCTATACCAGGCCTTTCAGTACCCCCCAGTTTATACCAGTTCTTACTCAAGGCTCACTGTTAGTACTAGGTGTTCCTGTGCTAATCCTACAGACTCCTTGTGTTACACCAGCCCTTCCTGTATCCCGTCTCGTTGTACCAGTCCTTCCTGTAGCTTCTCTTTCTTTTGCAGGCCTTTCTGTAGCCCCTTTGTTTGTATCAGTACTTCCTGTAGCCTCTCTTTCTTTTGCAGGCCTTTCTGTAGCCCCTCTGTTTATACCAGTCCTTCCTGTAGCCTCTCT
>JAODKE010000088.1:5940071-5958243 GCA_026779605.1 Mormyrus hasselquistii
AGACCAAGAGATTAAACAGTACATATGGAAGAGTGGATGAGTAGTAAGACAACCAGCGTCAGGACAGTATGTTGGGAGATGCCGGCAAATGGCTGCCTGCACGCTAGTTGGCTGCGTAAGCGTCACAGCTCACCCTGTGACAATCAGAATCTCACTTTAAGACTTTCCCTGGGAATCTTCTTGATTATGACACCATCCTCCATCCATATTCCAACCGCTCCTCTTGAGTTTTTTATATTTTGTGTTGCTGGATTATGGTTGTGCCAGTTCAAATAAAGTCACAAGCTTAAAAAATATTTTTAAGCCAGAAGTATGACAACAAATGAAATGGATGGGTATGGACTTCTTTTAATGAGGCACTGTTCATGGATTTATCCATCCATCCATCCATCCTCTAAACATCCTGATCAGGGTCAGGTGATGGATTTACATATGGGTTTGTTTTTTCTTTTCAGAAACATGAAGATGACAGTGAAAACTGGCTTAACAGACAGGTATGACTTAGTTACAGGCCGAACAATCCTATTCCTTATTTAATCAAGAACAAATTTTCAAAAATTTAAGCTCTACCTGAGATATGACACCAAAATAATGAGATCTGCAGATGAAATTCATGATATCGAGCACATCCATTTCTACTCACGTCGTGTAAAAGCTAAATTCAGAAGTGATAGTGTGTTGTATAATTCAGCTCTGGTTTATACTGGTAGCACAAAAGGATTTCATGTTAATACGTTTTATGAACTGAAATAAATACGTTGTGGAAATCCATATTTATGTAAATTTAAATTGAATCTGGGATGGGTGTCGCACACTCGCTGTGAGTATGATGGTGCGAGTCGTGCATATGTGTGAGAGTTATGGCGTGACGGGCACTTAGCAAACACGGTCATGCCCACAGAATGAAGCCCCCCTATTCTCCAAAGATGGACACAAGTTCTTCTTTACAAGAGCCATTCGTCAGGGAGGAAGGGGGAGGTTCTTCCACATTTCGATGTCCACCTTGCAGGTTTTTGGACCCTGTTTTTGCATGTATACACTCGGGGGGGGTGGGGGGTGGTGGGTGTTTCTACACTCATTATTCCACATTGGGCAGATCCTGGCAGGAGCAAGATGGGTAATTGGGCAGCATCTCTTGAGGGGGTACAAACTGTCAGTACCAACCCCACCCGTGGCAGGCTTCACTGAGTGAGGAGGGTGGTGCTGAATCTTGCCTTGGTCACCTCATGGACTTTAGCCAGCACTGCACATTGAGGAGCTGAAGGATGGATGTTCTGCATGAAATGACCTCATGTCAGAGATTCCATCCTCCTGTCTCGTTGTCGCCTGAAGCCAAACTCGAGCAGCGACAGCCTGCAGTCGATCACCTCCGGGGACTGGGACGTGACAGAGATCCTGGGCTACAATGAAGTCAGCCAGTCGGTGTGAGTGTCACCCCACCATGCTGCCCTCCTGCCCCCTATTTCCAATCTCCTCTCCACTCCTTGGCCCCATTTGAAAGCCGATTGGCCTCCCAGACTGACCACACCATTGTCACTCATCAAATCAAAACACATCATTGGCTAATGACAAGGATGGCTCCTCTGTACAATAATGGTCCCTCTTACGCCCCCCACCGTAAAAAAAAACCCTGGAATCGCTCCTGGCTTACAGAATAACTCATGCATCCCCAAAACCTTTTTGCAATTATAATTCGCCTTCCATTTTTAGCCTCATTAATATCCTTTAGAACTTTCAAAATGCAGACCGAGATGTGAACCTCAGAGTTATTAGTCATACACCAATTCATGTCTGACAGATATTTCTTGAGCACGGAGGATGGGCCCAAGCGAAGGCACCTCTACAGGTAATTACTTTAATTAGCAAATTAATTATTGAGGCCAGGCAAAAACAGTTCGGCTTACATGGAAAATGACAAAATTTGGGCTGCTTGACCAAGTGTTCCGGTTGATGTTCCAGTGCAGATACCACCGGCCAGTTCAACAGACGGTGCCTGTCCTGTAACCTGTCCGCCTGTGGCTATGTGACAGCGTCCTTCAGCCGTGATATGCAGTACTTCCTCCTGTCCTGCAGAGGTAGGTATGCCAGTTGTCTCTCAAGCCACCCCCAAGGTAATGGCTGATCCCCCAGTCTCGTTAACTTTGCACCGTCTCTGTTCTCGCTAGTAAACCTCGCTAGGATATATATATATGTGTGTATAGACATTCAAGACTTTATTAAGTTGGCACCTCCAGGACTGGAGCTTCGAATTGCACCTTCACTCTGACTATGAGAGTTCTATATGTCCTGTCTTGCATGGATTTCCTCCCACAATACAAATGACATGCAGCTAAGGAGAGCTAACATCTCCAGATTGCCAATAGTGTGTGAGTACATGTGACGTACAATGGACCATGATCCAGACTAGGGTGTCCCCTACCTTGTGTCCTAAGATGCTTTGGATTGGCTCCGGGGTTCCCTACAACCCTGTGCAATACATGCAGAGTCCATACAGTGAGGTCATCAGAACCAGTAAAGTTTGAGTGGATCTGTGTGTTGAGTAGTACCATATAGAGGAAGGAAATCTCACCTTGCATGCTGAGAACTTGGTGGAATTTCTGACCAGTTTAACAAGGGCTTCCATTTTCGGACAGAGTGAGACATCGCTGAGCTCCTGCTCCACTGATTGGGTCTGGTTGTGGGCACACACACATAGCCCCCCCCCCCCCAAAAAAAGCCAAAAACTCTGGTAAAACTCTGTTGCAATAGGATCATTTGTCACAAATAATAAGGGAACTATGAATGGACAAAGCAAACATAACCTTCAGAGTTCCTCATACAGCCTCCACTCCATTTATTGTGGATCTTACATGAGACAGATTGGAAAAAAATAACAGTAACCTTGTTCAGTCTGTGAGGAAGCACACTGTAGTCCAACAGGAGTCACTGTAGGGGGACATATGTCAGGAGACCCTGCCTGTCAACCTTGAGATTTAAAATAGATTAGACAAAAACTGTGTCCTGGAGACAGTTTGCTCCCATTGCATTCAATCTCTCCTTTTTTCAAGGTCCCGGCGTGCCCAGTATGGCTGTCTACAGGACCAGTGACCGAATGAGTGAGTACAATCACCAGAGATTAGCAGTCCAAGAGTGTAGGACACCCATGTTTGCTGGAAGTATGACATGTTGGTAGAATATTCCATAAGTTTCTCTGGATTTTAGAACATTTTAATCCGCTCAAAGGGACATTTGTTTGCAGTCCAATTAGGAGGAGCGTGGCTGACATGACTGTGACAGTAATCTTTGCGTGAGCACCCCCTGAAGCATCCTGTCACCTCAAGACAATTCACTGAATCCATCCAGACAAACGGCAGGGTCTCACATGGAGGCCATCGCACACGGTTACCGAACCTGAAATCATTTGTTCATAGTTTGACTATTTATAACCCAGTTAAATATTCATGGCAGCTCCGTGTGACTCTGGTCCTGGCAGTGGGGCGACTGAGAGCCATGTGGGTGCTGGGTGGTTCTGATGTGCTGTGTGGGCCTCAGGCATTCCTCTGGGAGGGGGTGTCGGGCATTTCTGTCCACGCGCATTTGAAAGGATGCAGCCATCATTTGATAGAAGAAGAGTGTCAAAGAAGGTCAGCAGAAGAGAGGATAATTTGCAGATTTGCCCTTTCCTTGTTTGTATAGTTGTTGTAGTAATGCCACAGAATACAACAGCATGACTGTTCTATAGCACCAGAAACAGATTTCAAGTCCCCATCTTCAATGACACCCTATCTGCCATCTTCCTTAAAGATGTGATTCTACTAGGTCATCAGTGTTCCACGTCCTGCAGTGGTGGTACTAGGGCTCTATAACAGGAAGCTGCGACTCAGGACTACCCAAAAATTGTATGAAGTGTGAGATCAATGCTTAAGAGATCCGTCGACAAGCCTGATTGGTTTTTCTTTCATTGCAGAGGTTCATGACCTGGAAACGAACCAAGAGCTCAATCAGACGCTCAGCTCCATGCAGATGCCGAAAGTGGAATATAAGGAAATAACCGTAGACGGTCAGAGTATGTGTCTATTACTGCCGTCGCAGAACCTTCCACGTACACCCATTTCTCAATTAGGAGTGAATTTAATCTCGCTTTGGATGGAAATTGGATTTTGAAACTAGAAGGTTTACTACTATGTATAACTGCATCTCGCATTCTGAGCCAACTTCCACTGAATGCTGATGGGTGTCTACTAAAGTTTGTGGTCTTTTCCAGAATACATGCTGAAGGTGCTGAAACCTGCCGGCTTCTCCGACACTGCCCACTACCCCCTGCTCCTCCTGGTGTGAGCATCCCTGACACACGCACACATGACACATACACGTTTGTATTTCTGTTTTTGTGAGGACATCCCTCTGGCTTCCAAAGCAGTCTGTCACACCCAATCAGTGGCAGTGTTTACCACCACTCAAACCACACATTTGGGCCCCACCTGTTGGCCACAAACAGTTACTACACTAGGGGAGGCCCTGAGACAACCAACCTGCCCCCAACCCATTCACCCTCCTGCAAACCTCCACCACTCCCTATCCAATTACCCATGCTTTCAGCTTGGTGCCCTCATTCGTGTAAATCAACATGAGAAGCTGGTTACTCTCTCCCCACATGGTCTAACCACAAATGCTTTTTGTAATCACAAGGCTGACTTTGCTATATAACATGGTGGGGGTCGTGAGGTAGAAACAGCTGACTCGAAGCGGGGCTCAGATGCTGTTAATCCCTCCCCCCTCCCCCCCACCCCCAGAGATGGGACGCCGGGAGAACAAATTGTCACGGAGCAGTACCAAGTGGATTGGGTCACAGTTCTGATCAGCAGTTTCGGTGCCATCGCCATTTCTTTCGATGGGCAGGGGAGCGGCTTCCAAGGGTCAAGCCTCCTACAGAAAGTTCACCACAACCTGGGACCTTCTCAGGAGAAGGAGCAGCTTGAAGCCCTCAGGTACAGCTGAGAAAACAGGGCAGTATGAAGGTGGCCCCCACCAGTAGATTTCCAGCAGCATAGCCAGGTCTTGGATGAATGTGTTAGCTAAAGAGCAGTCTAAGTTCTGTCAATATTGAGAATTTAAGCTAAGGTCATCCACTATTGTACAGAGTTGGTTTGATGTTTGTCAGCCAGCTGAAAGGTTTCAATTGAAAGGCCTAATGAATTCTCTACTTTTGATCCATTTTAGAAGCTTTTCAAAGGAGTCTTACATAGACAAAACACGCATCGGAGTTTTTGGCCAGGTAAGTATTTTGGTTTCTTTTGTTGAGACGTGTGTGTGACCCAACAAAGCCTCCTCGTGTTTCAATTTGAGGATCCTGGAATGTGTGTCCATGTGTGGACTGGTCACACCAGTATTCATAAACAGAAAGGCTGGGTGTTACAGGAGGCAAATACTGGTGATGGGAATGGTCATCTTTTGCTAAAAAAAAAAAAAAAGCATAGCACTGCATTGGTGCAATGGTTTCTGGGTAATGTAAGGGCCCTTAGACACAAAAGCCTCCCTTCAATTAAAATGAGATTTTATGTGATTAGAGTATACTAGAAGGCAAGTATATTCTCATGACATCACAACTAAAATACTGGTTTTACAGGCTTGTCTGAAAGATCCACCATGATACACAGCATCTTCAGCCTTGCAGCTCTATATAAACTGACGCAGTAGCATACTCCACCTTCTGGTCACTTATCAGAATGCGATTTGGTTACATTCTCAGGTTTTGCACACACAACATCAGGGAACCTCTGCACATGGTAGGCTGGCTGAACTCCTGGGAGGCATCTAATCAAGTTAAGCTTCACAAAAGAAACTAATGAACCAGACAGACTGCATACAGTACATTTAACAAGGTGTTCAAAGGCTTGACGCTTGCTCATTATACCCCATGATGAAAATGCCAGCAGGGCACTGGAGCAACAAAGTGACATGTGAAAAAACGGCCACCGCATCTCACTGCCTTACAACAAAATCCCTGTGATTTTTGGTGCACCGCACCGTGGAGAACATCGGACAGTTTCTTTAAAAAGAAGACTAAGGGAGCACATCGTCTGAGCTGCAAAGACCCGTCATGGTTTCATTTGTAAAACCTGAGGGAGGATCTCCATAATATGCATGTCCTAAACGTAGCAGTAAATCGCTGGTTCCAGATCCGAGATGGGAGACAAAACGTCTCCTCTCTGCTGACAGTTACCACATGCCAAGTCCCTGGAGAATAAAATAACCTTTTCATTGTACTTGTTTCCAGTCGTGTTTAAATGCTTCAGTTTGTGTAGATCAAAAAGATGCGCGCCAGGTTAAAGCCAAAACTTGGAGGAGGAGTGAAAGGTGTTTGGGCTGCCGTTTGGGTGAAGGGAGGGGAACAAGATTTTAAAAGGGCACAGCAACCCATTTCACAGTGAAACGTCGGAGCACGTTGTACCCTTCGGCATAGCCATTCAATCTATTGTGCAAAAATAAGGACAAAAGGCATTAAGTATGTTCTCTTTCGTTAAGCAAATATTTTCACATGAGGTTGCAGAGAAACCCAACGGCAGTCACGCACAGGTTTAAATAAAACACCAGCCAATAAGGGCCAGCTGTGCTAATGACCGCCAACCAATCAGGGACCTGGTTGCCTGGCCTGCTGATGTCCTGTCCTGTTTGGCTAACGAGCCAGTGGAGTGCAGCTGCTGCACATATCCGTGCTTCTATTATTACTGCTCCTGCCTCTGGACACATGGAGAGCAAGACACTTCGTCCTTCACGTGGTCCTTCTTGGACGTGTGATTTAATCTCTGCAGGGCACATAAGTTCCAAACCAAATTTGTTATTAAAACACCAAAATGAGATCGAATTGGCAGCCATTGCCAGGATAGTTTGACAGGATACTGATCACTGCTTTTTTTTTTTTGTCAGTGGACCTGGGTTCAAGCCTCAAGTTAGCTCAGCCTATTCATATTCAAATGGGCACTATTTGGTTTGATCAGAAGGTTGCAGGTTCAAATCCCAGGTTTGTTACAGTGGTTTTACTGTAAGTCGTTTGAGCTAGGCCCTTAACCTCTATTTCAGGGATGATTTCACCCTGCTGTTTCAAAAAAAAAAATGCCTCTCTTTCGACAAAACCATCTGCGAAATGTGTTGTCATCACCTGATTTCAGAAAGCTGGGGTTGGACCCTTAACCATTGCATAATGCTGTCTGCACAGTGACAGGGGTGCACACTGAAAAATGGTAGTGCCTGACATAATGAAGTACTGTCCTTTCACAAGCCCCGTCCGTGATTGGCACAGGCTAAGCATGCATGTTTTCCTCTTACCTGCAGGTTTATGGAGGGTATTTAAGTACCCGCTTACTAGGTGCCGAAGATTCATTGGTGAAGTGCGGAGGTGCCGTTTCACCCATCACAGACTTCAAACTGTATTGTGAGTGTCGAGCTGTCGGGGTCTAAGGCACAGGGACAGGGGGGTGCTGCTCTCTAATTCAGGAAATAGGAGTTTTTGAAAACAGCAGCCAGGAAGCAGAGGTGCATCTTGAGAGATGTTGCTCACTGTTAGCCAAATGGTGGACATGGTTTGGAACTGGCTGTCTGTTAGTGGGATCTCAGAATTCATTCATCATACTCACTGCAGTCTCCGGCTTCTGCCAGCGATTGGTTATTAAATGCAAATGAAAAAGGACGATTGGCCAGACTCACGTTAACAGTCATGCGACATCACTCAAGCCTATACTAGGACTTTTGATTTCCAGTTTTACAGACCTGCCCCAGCAGCTGATAAACACACCCTTTCTCTCACTCCATTACCCAGTCATGATTCCCAGAGTAGTACTGGATAACTGCACCTTATTTTTAAAATCTAAAGCAGAGCCTCACTATCATGGACCCGATCGTGTCTTAAGCGCTGCATAACTGCATGCCTTCTCCTCCGCAGCATCTGCCTTCTCGGAACGGTATCTGGGGCTGCCCAAGGCAGGAACCATGGCATACCGGGTAGGTCAGACCCTCTCGCTTTACTTGGCCTGATGGATGGGAGCTTGGTGTGGCTCTCTGTGAAAAATTTATGAGTCACACCCTGGTTCCTCCTCCGACAGATGGCAAATTTGGCAGACCGCAACTTACAGCTGGTAGATAAGAAGTACATCATCATCCATCCCACTGCTGATGGTAAGTTTTGACTGCTTGCTATACCTGTGAGTCTGTGTGTGAGCAGCAGATCTCTCTCCCCAATTTGGTGCTTTTTCTGTTTTGCATTTAGGGATTCTCCCTACGTTTGTAAATTGTGAAGTTTCCAGAACAATCCCACCTTGACTATGTCCAAACAGATGCTTGTGAAATTGTTTGCCCAATCCTGTTTTTTTTTTTTTTTTTTAAATCATTTAAAAATGACACAATGTTCTTCTCAATTTTTCCTCAGAAAAAGTCCATTTCCAGCACACGGCAACATTTATCACGAAGTTAATAAATGAAAAAGCAAATTATACGTTACAGGTAAAAAAAAAAATAAATAAACTGGTTAAACTAGGAAGTTTTGAAAACACTGTGCTGTATTTTTTCTTTGGGGTTGAGTAGTTTAAATGCCTAAATTCACACTAAAGCCAAAGAGGTTAGTTTAGATAATGTATTGGTGACTAATGGTAAACAGTGGAACCCCAACATGGTACAGTTAAGTGAAAATATCTGAACGAATTAAGGTAAACAAGTCACTGAACCAATTAACATCAATGATCATTAGTTAGCTACTTCATATTTGCTTGTGTAGTAATTTCTAGTCTCTTATCAGCATTATTGAGAAGTCATGTGGTCTTCATGCTCCAGATCTACCCTGATGAAGGACACTTCATTCATAACCAGCATACCAAGCAGCACCTTTCCCAGTCGCTGGTGAACTTTTTTGAAGAGTGTTTCCGGCCTCCAGACAAGCTGCCAGAGGAGGAGGAGGAGGAGGAAGATAGCGATGAGGAAGACTAGACCCATCACCACCCTAAGCACAAGCCAGTTTCTTCAGCACAATATGCAACAGACCCCTATCACCTGCTTTGCCCTCAAAACATCTCCTTAGCACATTTGTTCCTGGTAAACTTCTCACCTGTCCTCCATTTTCTCCTCCTCCGCAATGGCTCACAGAGAGCTTTCACCTGTAGGATCAAGTGTGGTTGAAAATATCTGTCACTTCTTGGAACCTGGAATAGGGTTTTGCTCCTTCCAATTCAATGGCATGGAAGATGGTGATAGAGAACAATGCGATTTGACTGGTCGGTGATGGTGTTGGGTCATGGGAGGTCACCTCTAGGTCTTATCTTATTAAACGGGATAGTGGAGGGAAATTAAAGGGTTTCAGAGCACAAGGAGGAGTGTCCCACCCCTCTGGTAAGGGTCAATAGGATAAAAAGATGGAGGAATCTTTCTAGAACTGACAGTACGTAGAAAACATCACTTTGTCTCCATCACTCGTTTCTGTTGAGGGGGAAAAAAACAGCACACAAAAATACACATTTTTCCTCTGCTTGACATTTTCACTATGTATGATTTTAAAGTGGGTTTCGGGAGGGAAAGAAATGCTATCACTGGGCACAAACAAAAGTTTGCAGCTGGGACCAGATACAGAGAACGACAGACTTTTGGGAGACGATTTTTCAGCAGTTTTTAATTTTGCGTCGTACGTCCTTAAAACAGCTACTGAGAGCCTAGAGAGAGTGTTTAGTCACCGTGCCTTACTTTTACAGCGACACCACTCCCGAGGACTCCCGAGAAAGTTCCAGATGTTTTAAACAATCAACCTGGAGGAAAGATAAACAATTTGTATTTGAAAAACCAACCATGTCCTCAGAATATTTTAAGCTAATCACAGCTGACATTCGGTATTACACCAACAAGTTCTAACAAAGCTGTACAGTGTCTTTGTGTAGAATTCCAGTATTTACATTTCCAAATACAGTATATATACGTATATATTAAACATGTCTGTGTTTGTATATAATTGAGATGTAATTCTACAAGAATAGGTTTGTAATTTTTCCCATTTTAAAGTAATTATGGTAAGGTCCTTCCTTGCACTTTTCCTTTGGAATGCTAAAGAAAGTTGGATCCTTTTTTTAAACTTGTGTTCCGCGTAGACCTGCATTTTTCCTAGTATGGTCTGAGGAAACTCATCTGCTGCAGTAGACCTGTTATTTGCCATTTTCGGTGTTAATTGTTCAAAGAGCATTCTGGCGAATTTTTTTGTTTTGTTTTGTTTCGTCTTTCCGTTTTGTGAAAATGCCGCCACTGTAAATTTGACGGTGCCGCAGGTGATGCGGATTAAGTGGCACTGCAGCCACATGTCCCATAAGGATGCGAGTACCACTCTTAGTGTGGCAATTCATGATGCCCGCTAAACTGGAAGAGTTTAAATTAAAAGAACAAAAAATCCTGTTAATCATGGCATGGAAGTCTGAACTGTCAGAATAAAAGTTATTTTGCAATCACAATTCTTGCCATTATTTATATATATATAAAAAAAACTTAATGTGAAGGACCTGAGGCATAGAACAGCCACTACGTGCCAGCCAGCTGATGTGGCACCCTGGGCGAGCATCACTACTGACGCCCCCCTCCCCCGCCCCGCGAGTCCAAGTGAATTTGACTAGCAAGTCGGTGGTCCCTGAGCAGCAGGTGCCCCCTGAGAAGCGGACCCCCTAAGAATTTTAATCGACATCAGAGTAGTATTCTTTTTGTCACGTCAGATGATTATTTATTGATACGGTCAATAACTTACTAGACGTGTATGCCAAACACATCAGTCCCACCACTGACAAGACGGACCGGGGGCCTGTACTATGAAGCGGGGGTTACTGGCTTGTCGGATTTAAGGTAGTCTGGGCAAAATGTAAGTGAACGAATATGAAGTCTAAACTGTGGTACCTTAAATCCTACAAGAAACCCCGATCAGCCAGTAAACTCGCTTCGTAGTACACGCCACGGTTATCTACCGTATTAATGTCGGAACACCCCCATCAAAGATTGTGAACAGTGCAGGTTGTAAAATATAAGTACCATGTAAAGCATAAAGAGAGAAATTCGAAAACCTCCAACACTGACCAAAGTTACAAAGGGATATCGCAATGGCGTTATATTTCGTAAACTTAAAATGGTTAATATTGATCAATCGGAAAACGCGCCGCGTTTCTTCGTCTGATAAACCCCGTGCCTTCAATTACAAAACAGCCGATTTGCTACACAAGTGTGATCAAAGTCATCATGTAATAAAACAAAGTCATTAAAATAAGATCAGGGCAAACCATGCTTTTCAAACGTAGTACACACAGCTTATACAATACTGAGGCCACATTTAGCAGCGTGCACAATGTGGGATCACTAGCTCTCTTAGGAAGACGTTTAGCACAGACAATCCGAAAGCAGAACAATGTTTTCTTTGAGGTCTGATTAGTGGGAACAATGTGCGTGAAATAACCAGGATTGATAATTTTCTAGAAAAGTGGAGCTTAGCAACAGGCGCTTATAACTTACAAAAAGGTGCCTGCATGGGCGACATCTAGAGGAGCGTAGGGGAACTACACTCACATGCAGCATTCGCTTCAGCTCCGTAGTTTAGGCTGCAACACTCGGGTCTCGATGCACTTATGTAACCACCAAGCTCCAGGCATTTACCAGTCATTTTATGTTTGAGTAAAAGTAACTTATGCATCCAACATGCAAGTAACGTGCAGTTTTGTGTGTAAACACTTGACTATGACATAGATATCCTGAACATCGCAAGATCAACGCGAATGCCGCAGGAACTTCCTGAAACCTGAAAAGACACCGGCCAGGAGGAGTGACATAACGATTTTATTTCCAGTGTTTTAGGCGGTAAGACTCCTTTTGTAGATGTACGGCGTCCTATTTTTTTTTAAATCATCTGTTCGTGTGGCTCAAAGCAACGAGAACAGCCACTGCGTGCCCAGCTTTCCCCGCGCTCTGCATCTACACGTCACATTACGGAAAATTTGGTGCCAAAAAAGCACCAAAGACACAAAATATGTACATTTAACTTACTTATCTTACAGAAATATTTAAAATCTAAGGTCGATTAAAACCCAAAAAAGCAACAATACTTATAAAATATGCCAACCCCAGACTGGATGCCTAAAGACTCTGTATATTACCTATCAAATGATTTGTACTTAAAATTTTAATTCACAGTACAATTTTACATGTTAACAACAGACACTATGGCACCCAAACTCTCCCAGAATCGATATGGCAGGAGGCACTTTCCTTTCCAACATGAGTTCCGGCTTGGGGTGAAGGGGTCCCCCTCACAGCAAATAATCCTCAGTGGGTAGTCCTGACAACAGTGGGCATCATGTCCAATGCTCGCCTTCCCAGGTCCTCCTCCCGCAACCAGCAGATCCTGGGACTTTACCCTGCCTTGCCTACTGCTCTGTTGTCAAATATTACAGAAATGCAGCGTAGATTCCAGTTGTTACTGCTACGACCCCCTTGTTTGCACTGATATAAAAACACTGAAGTGCAGCAGCCATAACTTACGTCACATCGCACCCACACACACACACGCACACCTTCCTGTGTTATAGATACTGATAGAATCTGGAGCGGACCACTTGCGATCCAGACGGTTTGTGCATGTCCACCGGAGGCACCCTCCTCTCGAGATAATCCCCGTTCAGCTGCTCTGCTGCCGCTCCCTGGATCCCGCCTGCCTCCCCAGCTGGAGCCAGACTGCTGGAACGGGACCGCTCCCGGGCAATCCAGTCCCGGATGGAGAAGTCCTGTGAGCTGCATTTGGGCTTCAGCCTGTCCATGGCTGAGAGCTCTGACTCCTGGCTGCGGCCCCTCCAGATGTCGGTGACGCCCAGCTCCGCAAAGTCACTTTGCCCCGCCATGGTGTGGCGGCGCCTGATTCCCTTCCGCTTGCGAGCCTCGGGTGATCCCGAATTCTGAGCGCCCACGCCGAACATATCGTCAGCTGAGTTTCTCAGCCGGCACTTCAGCCTCTCTGTCATCCTCAGCCGCCAGGCCAGCTCCTGCTTCTCAGATTCGCTCCTGGACAGGGGCCTCCCCCTTGACAGATAGCCCAAATCCTTGCTGCCCAGCCCCCCTTCGAAGGATGGCTCGGGGGCGGAGCGGCGGAGGTTGGGTTCTGGCAGACTGGGGCACGTGTTGAGGCTCCCAGCCGGGGTGCTCGTCGAGGGCGGGATCCTCTCCTGTGAGCCCTCATGGCTGGCAAAGTTGGGGAAGTCACTCTCACTGTCTGTGTCAGCCGGCCGGCCCTCGCTCACCAGCTCGCTTCGCTCGTCGTCTGCCTCGTCGCCCCGGCTCTCGGCCACCGACTGAACCTCCGGGCTCAGGAGCCCGGCCTCGTGCCCTGTCAGGAAGGTCATGGAGGACGTGGTGGAGTAGTCCGAGGTGATGGAGCACACATCTGCGGCTGGGCCACACACCTCCAGGGGTGCCCGCTTCCCATGCCGACTCCGCTGCGTGGACATCTGAGAACTGGTGCTATTCAAGGTTCCTAGGTCTGAGGTGGCATCGTCGCAGTGGGATGGAGGGTCCGAAAGCGAGGACTCCGGCTGGAGGCGATAGCCCAGGGAGGGTGAGCTGACCAGTTTGGGGCAGGGAGGCGGGGCAGGTGGCCCAGTTTGGTCTGGCTCCTTCTGCGAGATAATGTTCTCTTGTTCCTTTGGGCCCTTGGCCGGTAACTCTGCGACCTTCCCGGCGTCTTTCCCGCAGGTCCCTTTTGTGTCACCGTGGTCGTGTGCCGCCGTTGCCATGATCTTTCCCCCAGTTTTGGCCACGCTGCGACTCTGTCCTGGGGCCTCTTTCTTTAGGACCACCCTGTCCAGATCATCGTCCGAGCTGCTGAGCGCCGGCTTCTCCTTCACTTTCTTCCGCTTGCGGCTCGCCGCCGCAAAGATGGAAGAGCGCAGAAGGTCCTTGCTGTACTGCTCCTTGCCAGGCCCCCAAGAGCCCTGCAGAAAACAGGAAGTACCAGTCACACAACCATGTCACGCAACCACTTTCAGAATGATGGATGACCAAACATAGACCGACTAACATAACAGGATTATGTGACTGTGCTCCAAATTTAACTGGGACATGGCTGGAGATCGTCCAATACACAAAACAAAAATCCATGTTTTTCAAATCCTGGGGACAGCCCACCAGGGTACTCACCTTAGATTTGGCTGAGTCACTAGTGGCTGAATCTGAAAGCAACAAAAAGAAGACATGAGTGCTTTGGGTTGAGGAAGTTTTTTATTTTTTATTTTTATCTACCTTCTGTGAGGTAAGAGGGTGGAAAAAGTAGCACCACACCAGAGGGAGGCAGGAGGGGGCTAGGGGGAGAACAGTCAGGTCACGCACAAAGGAACACCATAAGAAGCTGTCACCACAGGTGGAGGTCCATGATTGGACGACTGAAGAGGGGTGGGCAGGACAACCCAACGCTTACGCCACAACAGGATGCAGAGCATGCACACCAGTCCACCAGCGCTCTGTTACACTCCAGTGTGATGTATTCTCCCCCAAGTTGGCACAGTCAAAGACAGGCAGAGACAACTCTGATATAAGCAATTGGAATGTTTTTATAAGGTTAACTGTGTCTCCAGGTGACCTGAAACCCAGTGAAGTATCCTCACGTTTATATGACCTGGCTCTTTACATGTTCCTTGTGTGGGTCTGCTGTGATCTGTTAGGTTTCGATAACTTTAAGACCTGTGTGAGTCTATTTGCAGGCACAGTGTGGCTGATATATGCTGTGTAAATCTGTCTGTCTGTAGCTGGGAGGTAGTGACAGGATGCAGAATGAACTATACAAAGCGGCTATGGGGAATCCACAGAAGCCAGACATGACAGGAGAGAAGGAAGGGGCTGGCAAAATCTAGCTGAGTTAGCAGAGCTAAAAGTGCTAGCTGCGCTAACTGAGCTAGCAAAGCTATCAAAGTCAAGCAGAGCAAAGAAGGCTAAGAGCGTTGGCATAACTAGCAACTAAAAGAACCTAGTAGATTTAGATGGCTACCTAAGCTAATATTGCTAATAGAGCTAAAAGTGCTAGAAGAGCTAATGGCGCCAAAAGAGCCACAAGAGGGCCAAGGAGAGGTGATCCTCGCAGCCAGCTGGGATACCGGTCTGCTGTGGCCTTCGCTCTTCAGTTGTCTATCCTTCTCCAGGTCAAGCGGGCTCATTAACGGGCTGGTCTTTACGGGTTTAGCGTTGAAGCACTAGCTGTAGCTCAGCCCCTCACCACACTCCTGAGACGTGACTGGATGCTACAGGACGTGTTAGAAACCCAGAGCATACCATTCTATTTCTCCTCACGGACCGCTTCAGAGATAAGAAACAGTAGAAAGGCTTTCAGACATTAAGCACTATCGTTCGTACTTGTGAATTCTTAGAAATGAATCATAAACCAAGGAAATATAGGGTTTTTGTTCCCAGTTTACAAAAATCGTGGGTTTCTGCAGACTAGGCAGTTACAAAGGGGGCAACAATCGTCCTTCTTCCTACAGTTCCAGCTGTCCATCAGCGACATTACAGAATCCATCTGTGACATCACCGTGTGATAGACTCCTCCCACTTGGCCTGTTTCAAGATCGGTATGTGTGAATGGAGGGAGACAGGAAGCACTAGAGACAAAAGGGCAATTTCTTTCTTTTTTGGGAAAGAACATGCTGGATTAGTGAAACAGTAGGCATGATCACAATCATCCAACTCAAGAGAACTCAGGGAAACGCAAGACAACGTGATGAATGTGCAGGGAGAGAGAGAACAGGACAAAGTGAAGGAACAAGGCGGCAGGAGGTTGTTTGAACTGGAGCCTCTGGCTGCTTGAACAATTTTAAAATATCTAAATGAAACAAAAACAACTGCAGAAACAAACTAGATTAGCTGCACACAGACAGACCATTTAGGCCCAAAGACAGAGAGGCTACCAGGACACTCAATGGCAAAATGGCTACTGCAGTTTGCATTAAGACCAACACTTTACTTTTCAGCTCGTTTGGTTTAAGTGCATCATTTCTAATGACAAGCAAACAAAGAGCCATTTTTTCCTTCCTCGAACACTGACCTCCAGGAGTCACGGAGTCGACACACAGTCAAGTGTTGGCAAGGAGGCTAATCAGACCAAGTAGCTGACGACGGTGCCTTCTGACAAGGTAACCGTGTCGGAGGTCTCACGGGCTAGTCAAAATGCTAAGCGTAGCAAAAGAGCGGTTAACCCACCCCGAAGGTTGTCTGGTGCAGGTAAGTTACCTGATACTTCCCCAGGAGAGCCGGCAGTCCGTTTTATGTTGGGGAGTAGATGGTCAATGTTTGGCAGGGGCTGCGACTCAACAGCACCCTCCCGCTGGATCACACTCTGCATGGAGGAGGGGGTGGTAAGACTAGACCGGAGGCTCTCTCACATACACTTATGCACGCACGCACGCACACACACACACACACACACACACCAATCCGGCCATGGTGTTTAGCTGGGAAACAACAAGGAGAAATTAACAGAGAAGAACGGAGTGCATCGATACCCACCGTGGGCTCCTCGTCCCCTTCCTCAGTGAAAAACCAGTCGTACTGCACAGAAGCAGACAGAGAGGGGGGGCTTTATGACATGTCCCAGGAGAGCACCCTCAAGGCTGAGCTCCAAGCTCAAAGGGCAGGGCACTTACTTGCTGTATGAGCGTCTCCACAATCTTATACTGGTCGGGCATGTGGGTCACCATGTGGGTCATGTTGTCCTCGGATGTCCTCACCAGGGTTGGGCCGAACACGATGGCCAAATTTCGTGGTTCCATCTGGGACACAGACAGCAGGTGTTTGGGAGCGAGGCAAACAACTGCTTATAGCATCACTAATCAGGCGGACTGACTTCAACACACACACACACACACACACACACACACACACACACACACACACACACACACGACACCTGCTCCCAGGTCGAGAGATCTGCTGTGCAAGCTGCTTGATTGTAATTAGGCCTGTACTTAGCTATGCTTGACTAGCCGTTTTAATGGAGTACTTGCTGTGATTTCACTGATCAACATTTTTCATTCTTGTGCGACGCTCTTAAAAAGTCTCAAATTATAAACTCATCTCCACATGGTTTGTGCCCCTGACATGAACCCCTAGTTCTGCACCGACTGCTTCAGCAACATAAACAGCAAATCAGTCTGACTTCAGTTGAAGACGCCAGTTATGAGTTACACACTTATTACTGGACACACTTAACACTTCTACATATAACCAGCCTACTGACAGCTATGGCACTAAGATGAGTATTTGGCAACCGTGTAGCCTGGCAGAGTCAAAGAGCTACATACCATGACAACCGGCTGACCATCAAATTGTAAAATTGACCTGCTACCACTAGGGGGCAACATTACCTTGTTTTTCTCACAGTTTTCCGCCACAGTTTTCAGGTGTGCAGAGAGGAATTTGAGGGTTTCATAATGGTGGTCCGGTAGTTGCTGGAGCTGGAGAATATGTAAGCGGCATTGTCATATTCCCAGCAACTGCAGAAAGAGTCCATCCAGCACCACCGTCACTCCTACTCACCAGCCTCTTCAGCACTTTCAGTCTCTCAACTGCATTTTCAGTTCTGTTAGCCTCGATGAAATCTGCATATTTCTCTGTTAAGAACAAAGGAACACACACCAGTGTAGCTTTTAGCTTTGCAGTAAGACACACGCTTATGACATTATTCAAAATGTTGTGAAGTTCTCCCCTTGTCCACGAGGTGGAGCTCCATCCTCATTTCTGAATACGCTTGCGTTACAACAATATTCCAGAAGGAAAACATGGCCCAGAAACCTCGCAACGGCAGGATTTACATAATGTTTGCATCACGGGTACAGATAATTCTCACCGTTTGTAAATAGAGGTTCTGGAAGTTTCCGGAAGAACGACTTGAGTAAACTGCTGATGACGTTGAGGTCCTTCCATTTCTATGTGGGAAAGAGTGAGAATAAGAGGTGTCAAAGAGAAGACTGAGCAGAGAGGTGGCAACACATGGGGGTGGGGGGGCCCCTGCCCTAAAGATTTTTTTTAAGATTGTGGGCCCCCCCCCCCCCCCCCCGCTGCAGGCTCAACTTGAAGACATGTTGAAGTGACTCCCCCAGTTTGACATCACAGGCTTTTAACATTCTTGGGCACACCTTGTCCGGATCAGCTGCCTTGCTGG
>JAODKE010000088.1:5964312-5975353 GCA_026779605.1 Mormyrus hasselquistii
CC
This sequence comes from Mormyrus hasselquistii, assembly GCA_026779605.1. Taxonomy (NCBI): domain Eukaryota; kingdom Metazoa; phylum Chordata; class Actinopteri; order Osteoglossiformes; family Mormyridae; genus Mormyrus; species Mormyrus hasselquistii. Next base: position 5,964,315 of record JAODKE010000088.1, read on the forward strand.
TTGTATTTTGATTACATAGTCTCAAACGCACGCACGGAGACGCGGAGCGGCGAGGGGGCGGCGGGGGGGGGGGGGGGGGGGGGGGGATCATAAGCCAGGTGGTGACTTAAAGACTGAAATGACAGACTGTGTATAGCCAGGCCAAGAAAGTGCTTTAGCACATTTTTGCAGTCTTTTGGGGTTTTGATTAAAAGAACACACATGCCAAGCCACTCATAACAGACCCCCCCCTTTAGTGTATTTGTGCGTTTACCTTGTACCATGATCCTGACCCCGAAGGTCTACCTATTTCCCATACCATATATACTTCCACCCCCCATCTACTTCCTTCAATCATGCTGCCATCTACCAATCATTCCTTAAAACCACCCCACCCCACCCCTTGCTGTTCCACAGTTTCCATGGTGACCAACACGTACCTATGAAGGGAATGGCGTCGAGTGACTTCTCGAGGCTGCTGGAGGCACTCTGCTGCTGCTCGTCCAGCCTCTTCAGCTGGGCCTCTCGCCTGGCGTCGTTGGGTAGCCAGCAGGTGACTCCGGTCGCTGCATCACCGTCCGGCTCGCTCACCGCTAAGAGGTAGGAATGATGACGGAGCGGCTGAACCCCGAGTCTCCCCAAGGCCGGCTTCTCCCTCAAGACCACTGGGCCCGGCGCTCCTTCCAGACCTACGGTCTGTGGGGGCTTGACCATGTCCGGCAGTGCGGACGGTCCGGAGTGAGCAGCGCCGTTGCTGGAGGGGGCGTGGCCAGATGGCTGCCTAAGTGCTGGGGACTTGGAGATGACTGAGCAGGAGGCAGTCCGGGACACAAGCTCTGGCTCCCTTCCTGGAACCCGCAGGCTCTCAGTGCGGGACCGCTGCTGGCTAGGGTGGCCTAAGACACCAGCTGTGACTGCTCTCTGTACGGCTGAGCCCCTCTCGGCCAGCCATGGCGTCCTGTCCACGACAGAGGACAAGAGGGGTTCTGGGCCTTTAGGGAAGTGCGGCACCATGGGAACTTGGCGAAAACTGCTCCCTGAGTAGGCAGTGAGAGACCTGTGAACAGGAGCTCGCATGGAGAGGGAGGACCTGCCCACCCGACCCCCTTCAGGGTGCTGGTTTTTCATTTCCTCAGTGATGACTCTGCCATAGCCTCGACGCTCCACCGGCTCCAGGTAGTCAAAGGAACGTGTTCTAGCCTTGGGCTCCCCCTGTTGGCTGGAGGGGAAGCCATCCTGGGAGGTGCTACGTGGCCAGTTGCCTGTTCGAGCAGCGAGCTCGGCTGCACCCAGGCGGTCATGTGATACGCTACGTGGGGGATGCACCCCAGGGGGGCCCGGGTATGCCCGGTCATGGGATGTGCTACGACGCCGGAACCCCTGCCCGCGAGGTGCCGGCTGCGGCCTCTCACCCGGACCCCGGGAAGCCGCCCGCAGGCAGTCCAGCCGCTCCTGGATGGTCCGCGAACCGTAGGCGTGCAACCGTTTGTGGTCTATGTACTCCTTGTAAGTTTTGTAGGTCCGCCAGTCGATGTTGTGGTGCGAGGCAGAGGAGGTGGAGGAGCGAGTTTGGGGGGCGTATGCATTGAGATGAGGAGGAAAAGGGTCAGCGCGTCCTTCTGGTCGCCCAGGGTAGCTGGAAAGACCGCCAGCGGGAAGATCGGTCCTCCGGCAAGGAGTGAACTGACTTGCCGGGGACGACATCGTCAGCTGCCGGGGGTTATTTGGGGCAGGGTCCAGGCCAGGCAGGCAGAAGTCCGTCCTGTGAGATGGACCCAGGTGGCCTACACGTGACCCATAGCTTGAGAGGTTAGCATTGGTGCTCTGTAGGGTCGGTGGCGGGACTGTGACCTCCCTGCGGTAGCCCAAGTCCAGCTGGGCATCTGTAGACATCCCCAATGGGACCCCCTGGGCCACAGTGGTGTCCGGAGCCTGGGCCATGGCTGGGACTCTAGTGTCTATGCGGGGGTAGCAGGCGAGTGGGGGGTCGGGGATCTGGTGAGCATGTCCACTGTACGCATCGCTGCCTTTCAGGTATGCATCCTGTGAGTATGCCTGGAAGAGAGGGAACATCTGTAAGCCCCACGGACCTGACAGCGAGCTCCGATTTCATCGGACAAACTCTAATCATTTTGGGAGATGGCGGAACGTCACAATCATACGGTGAAATGAACAAACAGCCGATTGAAAAACTTAAATAACCAACCCATTCACGACTCGCAGGCAGGACAGCGGACCTTCTACGGGAATATCGATTTCCAACGAAGAGACGGATTCGCTTCCCACGATAGTTGGCTGTATTGGGTGACCATTTCCCACTAAGGAAGCAACAGGCACCCGCCACCCCCCCCTTCCCGCCACGGACTGTCGAACCTCATACCTGCCTTGCCAGCAATCGGGTCCGCAGGCACACGAAAGGTGTGAGGGCCGGCCGGCCAGCGCTGAGAGCCAGACTGGCAAAAGACACCTCGGTGATCATCCCAGGCCAGTCTTACGATAATGTCAGACACGTAATTCACAAAAACAAACAGAATGTCGTTCCAAACGAAGGCAGAGTTTCCCTGAGCTTTGGCCACCGTGTCTGATCACCTTCTGCCACGGATACAAGCCCGCCCGCTTATCGGGCCACTAGCGCTAGACCCGCCTTAGAGCTACCTTGGCATCGCTAGAAAGATCTGAGGGCAAAGGACAGAAGGTGAGAACTGAAAGAAAGAAAAAAAAACGGGCGAGGTGGATCCACCCGTGCTGAACGCTCATGTTGGCTGTAAAACAGGTGATATGGACAGAGGTGTGAGGCAGACAGACATGAGGGGAACACAGAAAGATGAGCAGACAGATGGACAGAGATGTGGGAGGAGCACAGCGGCGGCAACGATGTCGCGATTACGCTTGTTTGTCTTACCAGAGCCAGATGGACATCGCTGGGAAACTGCGACGCAGCCAGAGGTGTGGAGGACAGGAAAGGAAGAGAGGAGAGAGAGAATGAAGCAAGGAACAGCAGCGGCTTATCCTGGCATCCTGACGCTGGTACAACAAGTGAAAAGACGTTTGTGACACAGCTGCTGCAGGGGGGTGGGGGGGCAATGCAGGGAGAGATACCGCGTTACTGCCGTCGCCGGCAGAGGACCCGCGGCTCTGCACCCACCGCCTGCATCCCGCGGTCAGTCCTAGGCGCCATCACTCTGCATCTCTGTTCAGAGCAGTTCTCCCACGCTCGCGGATGCTGTCCCTCTCTCTCTCTCTCTCTCTCCCCCCTCACCATTGAGATGACGAAGGCAGCTGCTTGATTATACATTCAGCTCAGATGGCACACCCCCTCCTCGTTTTTCTCCCTCTCCCCCTCCCCTCCATCACCAGGAGCACAGACCGGTCAGCTGACTGCAGCCGCCGCACCCACCCCCCCTGTTACTCCCCCCCCCCCCCCAAACATACACGAGGATATGCACGGAGAAGCCGCCACACCTGACATCCCCCTGCCTACCCCAGTGGGTTTCCCCCCCCCCCCCCCGCTCCTGTTTCACGCACTATTAAGAGTGAGAATGATTGGTCATGATAGCAATAGATGTAGTAGAAGTGTATGTGTGTATGTATGTGTAAGCAAGCAGTGGGAGGATTCATTTATAAATTTCTTTCCTCAACAAGTAGTGTCCGCCTCCACAGAGGGATCACAGACCTTTGAGGTTGGTGATGCAGTCGAGAAACAAAGAAAAAAAAAAAATATCGGTGCCCCCAAACTAGAAGTCCAAGGTATCTGTCAGTAACAGGTGATGGCATTAAAGGCACAGGAAGCCCGGAGAGACCTTTCACGGAGCCTCAAGGCACACCCATAACTGTTGTTGTCGTGGAAACCAGAAAAGGGAAAAACACAATGCATTGCCTTCCCAGTCTACCCAGTGATAACCATGTGATCAAATGGTACTAGCATGCTGACAGAGGGCACAGGAGAGTATGGCCCCTAGGGCTGGCACAGAGAAAGAAGAATCTCCAGATGACTTTGCAAGAATCTAGCAGAGGCCAACAAAGATTACTTCCAGTAAATGTAACTGGCCAGAGTATATACTTTAGGTTAGGTTTTAACCATGTGACAGCTACCCATCCTGTTTCTGATACGGATGGATAACAGGCTGACAAGCCACATTATAACCATTTGTGCCAAAAGCCTAGGACCAAAACTCCTTGCATCAGTCTTGTTTTATGTTCCCTTGGCCAGCAGGGCTGAACTTCACAGTCCAGACACAGAATTTTTAATGAAGTGTTCAAGCAAGATGTCAACATTCGTGGGGCAGCATTACTTCTGAAAGGGGGGCAAAAAACAGGTCATCCTTCCTATGACTCAACACACCTCTTGGGGTTACAAGATGGCAGTCATCTATGTAAAGGCTTGAGCTCTCTGATCAATGAAAGGTCATATTGTTATGGCTTGACCTGCTTTATCTCAACACTGACACGAGATGACGGCCATTTACAGCTCATTGGGCCGTTCACATGTAGTGGTTCTGCTCCCTTCCCAGCATCCCCAGCACACACTTGGCTATATATAACTGACATTGTTGCAGTGCTGGCCGAATGCGCCCATACTCCTTAAACCCATATATCCAAGCTGCTCAACACACAGTCCCCATCTGCATAAGCGTTGCACCCTGGAAACCAAACAGCATACATTCGCACTGCAGCGGCCCCGTTACCAAGTATGGCATTCCACTACTGTCTCCAGGCGAGCCAGGCATGTACGTGGAAAATACCACCATGCCCTGCATAAACCCGGGTGATGTGGTTTCTGAGGGAAGGCTTACAACTGTTGAGGAAGAAGATTATCTCCAAAGTTTGCAGGTCCCACAGTTACTGTCGCGAGGCCCCACGTCACGGCACGCTGCTCTAAATACGGTTTGACTTAGACAGGTGCTGTTCTAGAGACCACGCCGGTGCTCTGATTCGCAAAACGAGGCCGGCTCTGTCGCGGTGGCCTTGTTAGAAGGGCTTAGGAGGTGGCGGCCGGGGAGCAGTTTCCAGATGCCTCTGATTGGTCGATCTGAAGTTCTGCATCACGCCAAAGCACAGAAGTGGGGCGGTTTCTCCGAGACATAGTTACATAACATGAGTCTAGCTGCTTCCCAGGCCAAGCGGTGCTTTTTCACACAACGGCCTGATGGCAAAGCTTTTTGTGTTTTAACACACAGTAGCGGCAAGGAAAAAAAAAAAACCCAGGAGACCAAAGACTCAAAGGACAGGAGCATTTAAATTTAATTCCATTGACACTGCAGTCAAAAAGAAAGGGGCGCAGCTATTTCAGACATACAAATCCCTCATCCCACTGGCAAATTGAACACCACGGAGATCATAAACATTAAATGAGCACGTCCAAGCCTCGGCCTCCGACACGCGGACCTTCTTTCGCATTTCTTCAGTTGCATCTGGCTGAACAAACGGTACTCGAAGCGGTGGAATATGACAAAGAAGAAGGCGCATGCCAGAGGTAAACGCTTACCAGCTGCAAAATATCTTCATCCTTTGGCATCACGCAGAGCTCCAGGAAAGGGTCACTGTAGAGGGGAATGAGGTAAAAGAGATGAGAAAGGATGAGAAGGGATGCCCCGTCTCCACAGTACCCCAGTGGAATTCATTAGCCTGAGAGTCCTAGAGTGCCAATCTCTTTTAGATTAGATTATATTCAACTTCATAGTTGTAGTGCTGATTACAAATACAAAACCAGTGCAGATTGCATCTAATGAAGTACAAATAACATATATACAAATACAAAACATAAAATATGAATACAAGTGTAAATTGCTATGTTAAATATAAATAAAGTAGTTGGTAGTCTGCAGAATAAGAGTGCAGACAGGAAGTACAGTGAGAATAATTGTGCTGGGAAATATGACAAGAACTGAAAATCTGTGAAGTGAATATAGGTGAGAGAGGAGTTTATCACCCAAAAGTGTGCTTTCTAAGCTGCAGTGAACCTGGGGGAGGGGTGAGACGCAGTTTATCACAGGCTCCTCGTACGAATGGATGTGGGCACTGAACTGGCACTTCGATAGGTCTCCTGAATCAGTCCCGGGGGGGAAATTTGCCAGCGCATCATAAAATGGGATAACTCGGCCTAACGGCTTAGTTAAATACGCCCCACGGTCCAGAGGAACCCATAAATAATGGTGCGCTTACTGTAACGGTTCGTGCTACGGGCAGACGGCGGTATTGTCTGCCGCTGAGATCTCCTTGTTCGGACCAGCACAAACGGGGTTTGTGAAACAAAAGTGCGTGTTTGAGCGTGTGTTTTTTTTATAGGTACACTGATGGATGCACCAAAGTCAGGGAGGGTACCTGTTCTGTATCAGACCTATGACCTGCGAGTAGGTCTTCCCTATGATACTCTCTCCATTCACTTTCACTATCCGGTCCCCTGGAAAAGAAACGCCAGGTTATGAGGCAGGTACAGAGAAGTGGGCATTTCTGTAGATACAACACTAGGGTCATGCTGGATTTCTGCCCCCGGGCTGAGCCAAGGAACAGGAGTGTAAAGTCCTGCGGAGGCAGAGCATTGTGCATATCTTTGCTATGGAAAGGAGGCTCCCAGTAGATTTACTGCATTATGTAGGTCATGAAAGAAAAGCCTTTTTTAAAAACTGAATTCTGATTTTGGGGAGCATTCGCTGGTACAACAGTTCTCCTGGGAATGCTGACCTTCCAGTCGTAAGTCGAGATCATCCAGTACCCTGAATACTCTCCCAAAGGTTTCCCATCATGCAATTTCAGGATGGAAGGGGACAGATGATTAAGTGAATGTTCAGGAGAAAGCTGGTCCCATGCTGGGCAAAGATCTAAAAAGGGAGCCTGGGGTTGACTGTACTAAAAGCCACAACTCGTAAAACAAACACCAAATACCTTCAGTAAATACCCAGCTCTATGAAAGGTCAGAGGACCAACCATACATGTTAAGGAAAGTGCTCTGAGTATGAGGGTAGAATGTCCCATGACTGGCTACTCCAGCCTGCCTCAAAAACTGGGTGGGTTCAACTGTTTTATATATATTTTTGAAATTTTTCTTGACTTTTGATTTCGAATTCTTACAGACCACCACCACTTGCAGCAAGGCCTTACCTGTACAGAGCCCTGCCTCGTGGGCAGGGCCTCCAATCCGCACTTGTTTCACAAAGATAGTGTCCATCGGCTCGAGCCGGTTCCTTGGTCTCCCTGGCAACCACAGAGGAGCAATGTCAGAGACGGTCTAACGAGACGACCCCCCACAACTTTTTTTTTTTTTTTGTCAGAACAGGGTGTCATCTGCGCTTCAAATGAATGAAGCCAGTGGAAAAAGGTCAACATTCGCATGGAGCATGAAAAGGAAGATTTATGACTGAATCGAACCACTGTGCTCAAAGTCGGCAAACGAAAAATTACCAAAGTGCCTTCTTACATTTATTGCGTAGACATGACAAGTACAGAAATAATGATACTAACATTTTTGGTCAGCAGAGAACAATAGTGAAAGTAAGAAGCTGGTACTGCAGGATATTTCGCCGTGCAGAAGCTACGCGTCCGGACTGGCGGCTAAGTTACAGCGCACAAGACGACAGCCTGACGCGTTCGAGACCACCACCACCCACGCACATAGCGGCTACCGGAAAGACGCACCCCACTGGGCTCCTCCTCGTTTTCCGAATACACGGCGCGGCATTTCGCTCAAATGGCAGGATCTCCGGCCGGACAGAGCGGCAGCCTTGGCCGGAAGGTGTGCCGCTGCGCCAGCATTCTGGCGGGAATCTAAACGCAGCCCTTTAAAACACCCTTACATAACAATGACACGCTGCTGTACCGGTTAAGAGAGGCTACCCAAACTCCGCATTAAGAGGCATGACACATTTCTCAGTTGCCCTAGGCAACCGTTGGTCCCTGAATATGCGTGGCAGAGTAAAGCTCTACAAACAAGAAGGAAAGCATCCAATCGCAGCATTGAGTGCTCCTCTCACAGGTAAGTAACAGCAATTGCTTCGGGCAGTACCATCAGAGATTACAGACCATTTCCATGGAAACCTAAGCCGCATACCCAGGGGGAAGGGAACAAAAGCGGTTTCACATGCCTGCTGAAATATTTGCGGGGATGAGAGCGCCGCCCTGCAGGCAGGAATGGATCGGTGAAACACGCACACAGGAGGGTCACCACGGCTGACCCCGTATCACTGTGAGCAGACGAACCTGAATCACAAAGATTCTTGCAGAAGGTAGGGTTTGGCCAGTCCTGCGGGCTACATTGCTAAAAAGACATCGTAACTGGCAATGAACACGTGTGCAAACGGAGGAGCATAGCTCACCTATAAGTGACGAGATTCTCAGCATACCTGACACGGGTGTGTCCGGCCACCTGCACAAGGTCAGCTGAGAGCTAAAAGCTCATTTAGCTCACTGTATTATCTAGTGCTATTTGACATACTTGACAGGTATGGCTCTGGGTATGTGTGACTGATACATGAGGGGGAATTTATCCAGCAACACTGCAGCAATGCAAATGTCCAGCCTGGCTCTGCAGTGCCCCCTTCTGAGCGTCAGCTGGACACAACAATGACTTTCCTCACTCTGCAGGCCAAAATTAAAGTCCTCAGGAAGGAAAGATGACTCAGGCTGAAACTGGGGGGGGTGAACTCCAGCACAAAATTAAAAGTGGCTGACCCATCTCTGAACCCCAGTGGATGTAGAGGGGAATGAGATGCAGACTGTACGTGGCTGAATGGCATCAACGGTATCTGGTCAGCAAGGATGTCTACCGGCAGGTTATAGCTCCTTGCTTCGCGGCCGGTCCACAGCCATGAGGAGATGCGGAGTGGAGCAGCAGCGTTTACGAAGCCAAAGTGCATCACATCCAGAGCAGTCAGTGATCAGGAGTGCATCACGAATCAGACCAGGCGTGCCGTAAGACGTTTGGCACACAGGGTGGAGGGTGCGTTTTGTTATGAGACTACATAGGGATTAGAGAAGCTCTAGCCCCCATCCCACCACACGGCGATCAGAGTAGCGCATAGCACCTAGTGGAAGGGCTGACGTGCAAAGTTATACAACAACCTGACAAACATAAACACCGGTACGCACTCCCTCCTGTGGCGAGAAATGGGATTGCAGGCGAGATTCACAGTGACACCTGACAGGCCGATGCATCTCTCCTGCTACATCACATGGCACATTAGACTATCATTAAACCTGCTTAAAGGATCCCATTACCTCACACTGTGCTCACTTCTCCATGTGAAATGTGTTTATCAGAGAGGGGAGGGGGGGGAAAAATTATGTTACACACAGCGACTCAAATGACATATTATGTAATACGGCACATTGTAAGTGCTCACATGATGTGCCTGACCATTATTGGCTGGGCTTTAGCTGATATTGCCTGAATTTCATGAAAGTAAACTAATTTCAGCAGGACACGCAGAGGGAATAGTGAGAATCACATGCAATAAGCCCGTCACCCTAATGCCTCAGACTCATACTGACCCACCCAGCACAAAAGGGTAATTCCCCTTTCTGCGCTGCTCTGAATGCCATTACCTGGGATTTCCACCAGAGGGAGCCAGGTGCTGGTTATTATACACACCCCTGGCCTCTCCACACCGGAGCTGGCAGAGCAGATCAGGACAGGAGGCAGCAGGACTGCTGCCACATCGGTCTCCATGGAGACACACGCCCACAGCGCCGCATAACTGGTTAGCACCAGTTACCAGTGTGTGTGTGTGTGTGTGTGTGGGGAAAGATTAGCAGTAATTCACTCAAACACAGAATGTGGAAACCAGCTGCAAAGCCTGGACCTTCGTGGCGTGAAAAGCACTGGAATGGCACCACCTGGTGGTGACCGGCCCTGAGTCCTCCAGTGACAAAAGACAAGAATGGAGGCCACACCTCCTCCACACACATCTGGTCAGATCTCATGGGCCCGGCCTCTGACTGTCTCTATGGCACTCTCAGCGAGTCCCAGACGCTATGGGAGGAGCTGTGACTTTCCCATGCGGATAAAGCGCTTCATCTCTCTCCTCACCGATCGCAAGAAATCACGTTTAGTATTGAGCCGCATAACAAGAACATAATTATAAATAATCATTATTATAAAGCCTGAAACCTTACAGGTGCCCTCTATTTAAACTTCAAATGGCAACGATACAAGGTCATTTAGAGTGAAATGCCGCATCAAAGACACGGCACTTCCTGTAATTCCTACGGCTGATCGGACAGAATCAACATAAAAAACATTCGTCCATCCTTCGAGGTGAAACGCTTTACACCGAAGCTTCCAAATGCCATGGAAACGGGGAGGGGGGGGGTCCGACAAGAGAACTCAAAGCCAAGAACAAAGTAAAGTAACCGGCTCAATTAAAACTTCCTTTGACATGTTAAACGTGTCGACTGCTTCCTGCCAGGCACCCGGCAGATATACTGAGCGCATGATTTCAAAACAAATACTGAGAGACATGTGTTTTCCTTTATAGTTTTTTAGTTTGTTTTTGTAGGGTGCAGATGAGACACATTTTCTTCAATCCTAGATGTTTCCAATCAAGCATCAGATGTGAAGCTGCCAGTGTTCTATTCTGTCTACAACCTACAGGTCGCATCATGTCACACAGGGGCAAAGCTGGAAAGCACCACAGAAAATATTACGAGAGACTGTTGAGATTCCAACAGGGGGCGCTAATCTGCCAATATATTTCAGTATGCCCTCAGGAAGGAAGGATGCCCCTGTAGGTTGAAGAGGGGAATAAAAATGTAGTGATTCTGCTCGATCTGTAAACGGGGCTGGGAATTCCCCACATGTTCCAGTTACTGTGGCTGGGGGACTTGAAGGAGTTTCCTGAATGAGCCGACATGCATTACTTGGAGGCAGTCAGGTGAGCACAGCGGGAACAGCATGCAGGTCTGCCACGGGGAAAGAGGACCACAACTGTCCGGGTGGTCATGGGGGGGGGGGGGGGGGGGTCCGGGGGCGGGGGCCCCCGAGAAACTGAGGAAAAAAAACCCCCCGCCCCAGCACCGATTTTTGGCCTTTTTATGCAAAGCCCGAGGTGCTCTCAGGAACCCAGAAA
>JAODKE010000088.1:5981319-5991975 GCA_026779605.1 Mormyrus hasselquistii
GAACAATTGGCTGGTGCGATCCTGGCGATATATTCTGCAGTTTCTCCTACAAAACAGGAACTGAGGCTCAGCCGTGTGGAGCCATGTGAGGAAGCCAAGACTGTAGAAGTCATCAGGTTCTAATGGACCATCTTGGTTTCCAAAGTGACCCCCGGGCAAAACAAACTGCGCAACTCAAGCAAAGTCAAGTCAAGTGGGCTTTGTCATGTCATCCATATACTGATGTACAGTTGTGGCGCTAAATAACGTTCCTGCAGGAAAATGAGGCGACACAGAAACAGCAGTGACAGAGGGGAGGGGTTTCCCAACATTCACAATACGTGCAAAAAAAAGAGGACAGTGCAAAACGGGGTGGGTGGGACATAAGGGTGACTGTGTGTGTAAAAAAATTACAATATAAAATCAATTAGAATGATGCAATAGATAATTTGGTGCCAAATACAAGAACTTAAATGTTGAGCCATAAAGGGCAATGGATACAAGCAGAATAAGGAGCAGGAACCCTGAACCATGACCAAACGGTCACCTGCTGGAGACTCAGAGCCAGGTGCAGCGGCCTCACCTCAAGGCAATGTTTAGGCCCAGGGTTTAATATTGCCTTAAACCCTTTGGATTCAGCATTTGGGCTGTACAACTTCACAATGGATACAAATAGAGGGATTCGCTATGCCCCTACAGGATTTCCTTTGACCTGTACTGTGGTCCAATACTAGGAACAGAAAATGTGAAAATGCCAAATAATAAAAATAACAACCCTGCACAGGGGGGAAAAAAAGCAAAATGTGGAGGTAAAGCCTGGGAAGGAGGTTGGGAAACAACAGACTCGCTGTCCTGACAGCAGTCACATTGCCTGACGGGCATTAGAGGCAGGGCGCTTTGCCCCAGCCAATTTCACACCGTCACGCCCCCCTCCCCCACCAATGCCGTGCATGTCCCGGCTGGTAAAATTAGCTGCTTATCATACGGTCCTGAAACCAAAAACTGTTCAAACAGAAATGCCTGATCATTATGGGGTGTGACCTCGCCTCGTGTCTGGAGCCGGCGCTGACGGCCCGGCATACGGCCGCGTGCAAATCGCGAGGCCTGACGGTGGAGAGGTGAGGACCGCGCCGGAACGAGCCTGTAGCGACAAGACAATGCTCAGAGCCGCCGTTCAACTTCGGTGGTGAGGGTGCTCCTTGGTGCACTTTCATTTTACCCAGGATGGAGGTCGACTCTAATTATATGTTCAAGCGGTAAACTTGGGCTGACATGTCGGTTCCTGGCCCCTTACGTTTGCTTCTAGAGAACTCACCGCAAACGGCTGATATTTATTCCCCATCTATAATTCATCGCATCACACTGATCGCAGAAGCCGATAACACGCCCTCTACAGATGCCCTCCACATTCACGACACCCTAAAAAGCTGAACGGCGTCCCTAACCACACAGCCACGTCCGTGCCTGAGACTGGGGGTGGGGGCATGTCTGATATACCGGAGATTTACTCAAGGTGTGACAGGAAATCTACAGCGTTGTAGAGGGGGGGGGGGTGGCACCCCAGGCCAGCCTGCAGCTCAGGAAGGCGACGGATGGCCGTGCGCGTTGGTGAAACACGTCTCCGTGGAAACTGGCCGTCTTTGTTCATGTAAGCACAGCCCAGGGCGCGTTCAGCTGTGGCGCCTCCGCCCCGGTGCACAGCGCCAAAGGGTGTGGCCTTCTCACGCATAAGCTCTCACTCACTCACGCCTCGCAGCGCCGCGCCTGGCTATAATCTCACACCAAAGTCGCCTCCCGGCTGCGATTCGGCGCCCCCCCAACCGGGGACCGGGTGACCCATCTGCGACGATGGGGGTATCTCGGCTTCCCCACAGACCCCCAGACATCCTCCCGGAGCTACGCGGGCAGCTGGCTGAGCCCCGGCAATGAGCACAGTGCCAGGGAGGAAAGATCTTCCCCTTCGCTGCCCCCCCATCACCCTCTAGTCTTGGCCTTTCCCAGCATTCCTCAGGCATTAGTGATACAAGCCCAGCATGGACAGTGGCTGATTTATGGCAAGCTGTTCTGCAGCGACTGCTTTTGTACAGTTCCCGCGAGCCCTGCGCCCCACCCTCGGCCAGTTCATTCCAGCCGCGTGGAGGGCCTAGTCAGCCCTCCCCCCACCCCTCCCCATCTCTGTCCGACTTCCCCTTTTCGGCACAGTCTACAGGGTCAGAGAAGTCAGTTTTCCTCTGTGACATTTTCGGCGTCCCCTTCCACACGTTAAAAACAGAAGAGTGGCCTCTCAGATCAGAATTAAGTAGAACAAAGGGAAAGAACTCAGAAAGCAGGATTGTAGGAGATGGACCTACAATGGCAAAATGTTTCATGGCTGTTCCATTTGCCCCACAGGAGCAGAGGTACAGACCCAACGGTGCTGCAGTTTGGTTTTGTGGTCCAAAAGACTCACAATTCAGGTAATCCGTTGACTTACACTAAACATCCTACAATACTGTGTGTGTGTCTGTGTGTGTAGTAATGGATGGTTATAAGGAACGCTGAAGGTTGTGTAAAAAGGCTAGTCTTCTGCCCTTTGTACTTGCAGGAACCTAAACACTTCCAGACCGCCTGCACACACATGTAAGACAGTCCTCCAGTTCAGTAGTAGGCCACTGTTCAGGTCAGAGCAGGGTTCTGTGGAGTTGTCACCCCCACCCATTCCCAATCACACCCTCAAAATACAGACAAACTCACTCAACACCAGCATCCCAAACTGACATGGGTTTCTGATGAGACACTGCGAAAAGTGAGCTTAGTTCTTGATGCTGGTGGTGAAGTATGCATCCTTCTGTTGTTCAAATCTGACAGTCGAAGGACGAAGCGAGGTGACAGCTATTAAAACATGAAGCTACATGAGATCATTCCAGGAAATATACAAATCCTTGCCCCGACCTAACACACGTCTGGCGGAGTCTGCTACAAACACAGCATTCTGAGGCAGAGTCGCCTGCCCTTTCCGTGAAAGAGCAGCGTGACCCATGTGACTGCAGAATAGAAGCACTTGGATCACGTGGACCGGTATTCTGCAGCTTACCGGGAAGCCATGGAGCTGCTCATTCTGCTGCCGAGCAAACAGCCAAAGGCTTGGCTCAAGCCCATTTGCCTGCATGAACGCAGCATGTGCAAACAAGGAGCAATCAGAAGCATGGGACTTTCCGACTGACAACTCTGTCGAGCCAATTGGAATGTGGGCACACCGGGGAGATCCCGAAGGCCCGCCTCCACGGCAGTGGGTCCTCACGGTCATGTCGGGCACCCTAGAGATGAGCATATTTTTTGGTTAAGCAGCTAAAAAGACCTTTGGAGTCTAGCAGAGAGAAATCCAAAGCAAAGCACCTGGCTCTGCAAGGGTTTCTCATACCAGAGTCCGCGGCCCCTGCATGTCTGGTGCAAGGCGTGCTGGCTAAGCAAACTCTGAAGCTAATGCTTACAAACAAATGGTCCTCTACTCGACTTGAGCTCCAAAACAAAGTTCTCTGTTAGTCGGGGAATTCCACACGGCTGTGTCAACGTCCGCCAAACATTGATTTACATCAAAACAGAACACAAGAAAAAAAGGGAAGCTAGAACTGAGATGGGTTCATATCACGGCGCCAGAAATTCTGCATGCATGTTTTTCCTCATGTCACATGTGTCTCCTCCTGCAGGCCAAACACCTGCATTCAGGCTCACTAAATTCCCTGCAGCGCCTAAGTGTGTATGTGTCACTGAAGACGTACCCCTGCCTCCAGGCCCCCCCCTACTACTCTGTCCAGAGGAGCCTGAAAGATGGAAACACTGATGCTCCACTTTGAGCTCTCAATCTCACTCCCCCAAGCTTCCTGTTCTCTCGCACCGAGTCACAGCGAAGGGATAGGCTACAAACACAAAAGGCCGGCTGGAAATAAATTTACCGAAGCAAAACTGCCTGGGATTTATCCGGAATTTCCACCCACACGTGGAAGCTCGAGGCAACAAGGCTGGCTAAAATGCGATCTGGCCTGGGAGGGATCCGCAACTTCTTTCCACTCATTCGCCCACCTTGGGCTCACTCCCATCGGAGGAAATCTAATGACCAGCTGAAATTACCCCAGCAGTGACCAGCATGTTGCCCTGCATTGTTGATTTAAATAACCTCACCCCACAACATATTTGTACACCAGAGCCCAGTAGAGCAGTCACAGTGCCCTCCATTCAGTAAGAAAAAAGAGGAAACCATATAAGAACAGTTCAAAAGTTACAGGGGCTGCAGTGGGCAAAGAGTGGATTTAGATACTGTTACTCTACGACCTTCTGCTTGAAACTACGGCCAGTGCTCCTGCATTGTTGGGACAGCGCCAGCCACGCTAAACTCGAGACACTTTCTTCGTGTATCAAACCAATAAACTGCACCCAGAACACATTCAGAAAGGAGAAGTGGTGAGATTCACTTAGTTCCTCCACACTGCTGCAAGTTTGGGATGGCGCCAGTCAAACTAAACTTGAGACGCATTCATTTTCTAACAAATCAAAAACCCAAACCCCTCAAACGCATTCGGAGAGGAGAAGCATTCAGATCCGTTCGGTATTCCCGCACTGCATGCAAGTTAGAGGGTGGGTCAGCAGGAAATTCTACAGCAGAGAGGCCTCATCTTTGGCAGGAACGGAGACTTAAAAAAAAAAACCCAACAAACAGCAGATGGACACAATATGCTGTAACAGTAACTTTTAAGTGGTTCACATTAACTATTCCTGCAACCTGCTTGCTTGCATGCAATGCTAATGCGCATTTCGAGGAGACTGCCGTATGTATAACAGAGATAAATAAACATACATACAGACACAGTGTCTTTCATGCTACCAGAATACCTGCTGGGGAAAAAAAAGCAGATTTATCCCCAGTCACTGGAGAAAGCCTGTAACAAAGTCCATCTGGAATACCACTTTTATGGAAGAGTACGCTCGCTATTTAAAGGTGCCCGTATAACAGGAAGCACGGTAACAAACATCAGTTCGAGTGTTCAGGGAGGAATTCACACCTTCTTTACTGGACCCGCTTGAGTGAGAGAAAACAGGAAACATCTCTCCTCCTCTCTCACCACCTTTTTGACTCGATACTGGAAAAACACTGGACTCCACACAATTAGAGGACTCCGTGTGATTATGGCTGCATTTCCCCGAGACCCAAACAAAGCTCGCTGGCTTCCACATTAACTCTTAAGAATTCAGGCACACTGCTAGCTGTAAATGTGGCAGTTGCCCCAAAACAGAGAGCAGAAGTCAGCCCTGCTCTATATCTGACTGGGGGATCCTCTGCGTGCATGGGCAATACAACCTCAAATCGATATCATGATTAATAGAACATTTTACCTTGATAACAATTAACGAAGGATTATTTTGTTTCTGTTTTCATTTTTTGGTTCATTTTTTGTCCTCATTTCATTGACAAGGTTTGTACTGTAAATATGCTCAACTATTAAAGCTGGAATATTTTTATGATTTAAAATAAATGAAAGACACACACACACACACACACAGATGAAACATTTATGGTTATTCATTGAATATTTCGAACAACTGAAATCAAAGCACAAAACGCTTCAAAGGAAAACGTTGTCAAAAGGCTCACATTTAATTTTAATGTAAAAAAACAACTTCCCTAAAAAAGTGGAAAATAAATAGTTTGTGTTTCTTGCAAGCAAAAAACCGTTTATAGTGATCACGTCTGTCTATGAGCACATGATCATTGCAAACAGATTTTTTTGGTTTTCTTTACATCTTCAGCAGATTACCATCTAATTTACATTTGCATATTTTTACATTAATACAAAGAAAATGGACAACGTCACAATTTACGTTATTACTCTTTCAAAATACAGTACAGCTGTTTCAAACGCTTTTAAAATTACAGCACTGCATGAATTAAATTGCTGAACTGTATATAGATACAAATACGTCATAATATAGTACAGTACTGTACATAAAATATAGCTTATTATAGTTTCATTACTGCATCTTGGTGGCTAGTTTTTAGCGGTTTGTCATAAGCTTTGATGAGTCTATAATTGTCATTCAGAGAAATTTACTTTCTTTTTCCCGTCATGTTTTCTGTGCACGCAGCATTAGCCTCAGGTAGCTAGCCAGAAGCAGGCGGATTACCGCCAGGCAAAAAAACATGAAAAAATGAATGACCATAATTTACATAATTTAATTTAAGTTTTATTTCCATATATTATGTATTAAAAATCCCCCAAATGAACACTGCAAGTGGAGTACTTGGTTACTATAAACAATTGTTTAAAATATTACTTGTAAAGGAATAATTTGACCCAAATTATTTTGATCCATATAAGCGGTCTCCACTGCATTTTAAATATTGCTAATGCTGAAGCTGATTGGTGGCATTACCTTTGGTAGCTGAACCTATTTTGTGTCCAAATGACAGACAGAGTTTTGTCTTTGGTATAAGCTACTGGAGTTGCTTAGTCAGCTCAATGTTTGAGTTCTCCATGCAGCTTCCATGGCGCAGACTGGACGGCAAAGTCACATGACAACCCCAAGTCAAAGCGATGCCACTACATTCCGTGCCAGTGCAGGTGAGCCCTGTCGGGTGTACAGGTAAAACAGTAAAATAATGCTCTTCTGGGGAGAAAAAATAATGCATCCCTCATTATGTCTGCCCAGCAGAGAATACCTGCAGCAACAGTGAGACCGGCGCACTGTGGAGTCCAAACAGCACTCCAGGGAAGCAAAATAGCCCATCTGGCAAAACCCAAAACCAGGGACCTAAGATCTCCAGGCACCACCCACCCCCCCAAATGGTCTCACAAACACTGGGATGAGCCCCCCCCCCAAAGGAGAGCAGGTGGTCAACTTAGTGCCCTTAGGCTCTAAGTCACAGACCCAGATAACTGGATTCCCACTGCTCGGTGCACTATGAATTATGAATGTGTTTCTTTGAGGTCTTAACTATGGTTCTCACAGGCAGACTTAATTACTTGCATTAATATAATCTAAGCATTCCTTATTAGAATGATACAATTTTGTCATTTAGTCAAATAACGAAAGTATATCACATTTCACTAGTACTGTGAATTTATATATAAAGTAATGCTACATATGGACAATTTGATTCTTTGTGGGGTTATACTGAATCATACATTTAGTCCATTCAACGCACTTAAATGATCAAGCCAACCCTCCGTCACATGGTTTGTGTGGGGTACCACAACCTGCCCCAGTAAATTTGGGTACACACTACTACACAGTGGCTGGTGACAGCCAATGAGGCTTTTTAAAAAATTGGTCACCCCTTGCTTAGCCCTGTGGGTGCTCTGGCTAAGGGATTATTTTTATACGGTGGCAAACCATTATTCACTTCTGAGCCCTTTGCAGTAACAATCTTTCAAATGTGTATGTTCTTGGGTTCCATTTAGGGTCCGAGATAGTGAGCCGAAGGTGACCAAAGGTTTCGTGGATTCTCCAGGTGTTCAGAATGGGGTGGGGCGGGGGGGGGGGGTATGGTAGATACAAAGGCCGTTCTCA
Organism: Mormyrus hasselquistii; assembly: GCA_026779605.1. Classification (NCBI taxonomy): domain Eukaryota; kingdom Metazoa; phylum Chordata; class Actinopteri; order Osteoglossiformes; family Mormyridae; genus Mormyrus; species Mormyrus hasselquistii. Next base: position 5,988,841 of record JAODKE010000088.1, read on the forward strand.
GTTACTCCACACAGAGTACAGAGGGCTATCAGTTTTGAGGGCCACAAACGATTTCACTGCTGCTAAATTTAATGGGGGGGGGGGGGGGGCAGATCAAATCAAAGCTGACACTGCATAATTCCTGCATCAGATCATGCCCTCAGGGGGAGAGGAGGGAAAAATCTGAACACTGACAGCACTGTTTCCCTTCACTGGGTGTTTGGAGAAAGGCGGAACGCAAAAAGAGAGCACAAAAAAATTTATTAACAGTATCAGTGCACCGACTGGTTTGGCTTTGCATGTTCACGGGGAAGAAGGGATGAGATATGTCCTCCCGATCTGCTGACTGGCACAGGCCTTCAGCAGCAAGCAAAATTAGCCAAGGCGACACGGATACAAGCCAGGAAAATTCAAAAGTCTAGTGAGTCTGGCTCTGGACACCACGGGAAGAGGAGATTTGGCCTGGGGTCCATTGGAGCGGACGCTGCTTCCCCCCGGCCCGTCTGCCTGCCGGGCTGTCACCCCCATATGCCTGCCTATCCCTCCCTGGCTTGTTTTCAGTTCCAGGACCTCCACATCACTTGAACAATGGGCGGACATGCTCTGGAAAAGGACTGCCGAGGAACCCACCCAGAATTGTGCTTGGCTTGACACAGATGAAGGATGTGGAGGAAGAACAGGGCAAGAGCATCCAGCAAGGAAGTCAACCTCGGACCAGGTCAGTATGGGCTGGGCACTGACAAAGCCCACACCAGCTACGTCTCACCCCAAGGATGACGACACTCTGCTAATTAGTAGCTCACATCTAATTAATCAGTCCCTGAGGCTCAGTCAATCAGACAGCGGCGGAAACAGTGGAATTTGTAATTGCATGTTTCCTACAACGAGGAATTCCGTTCCATTTTGTCATCTAATCTACACTTTGACCCAAAAAACCCTGGTTATAAACCACATATTGCAGTTCCAACGCATAAACAGCCCTTAATCATAAACTGCATCAGTGGGCCTTGTGTGGCAATGCTCACGGAGGACTATGACACAGGCTGAGTCTTGAACACAAACAGGGTCGGGCCAGACTGCAGGCCACAACAGCACAATCCAACCTTTCTTCATGCCCTGTCACAACAGGCAACAGGGAGCAATCCTTGACATCGGCCACTAAATGACAGTTCAAATTCCAAGCAGGTCATCTTTGCTCACATCAACCGCAACTCCACAGGGAAGCAGGCCCAAAACCAGTTTTGTGGTTCAACTACAAACAGAGGTCCAAAGGCATGAACAACAGAGAAATAGACCAGCTTTCAAGCACCTCTATCCTCTTCTGTTCCCTTAATATGGTTGAACCAGTCAGGAGAAGGGTCAAGGAGTCCAAGCCCAGGTATATTAAAGGGGGCTAACTTCAAATTCACAGTACCCTGGCAGTAGAGGAACAAAGTCCTTCCCAAAACATTAACATAGGGGCACCATTCCCAGGAGTTGTACGCAGACAGGGCTTTTAGTTCAGTAGGGCATAAATAAAAATTTAACAAGCAGCTACCACAGTTCGACCACTTTCCCAACTAATATCCAATGATAGCAACGCCAAACCCAACAGAAACCTCAACATCATCCACCACAACCAGAGTCAGAGCAGCCGTAATAGCAACAGCAAAAACGTCGTCCACCACAATGACATCAGGTCAACCATGATGACAAGATAAACCTTGTCTAGCACCTAGTGTACACATTATGGGACCACCACAGAAAGATTAACCAAAAGCATCCAGCCAGGACTGTACTGGGGATTTTCCCATCATTTTTCCCTGGGAGAAGACAAGCCTTATGCAAGTGATATCATCAGTCACCAGAAGTAGGGAAAGGGGAAACTCTCCTCCTCTGAAGACTTAGGGGGGGATTTGTCTACTGATCCGGAATTACTGGGGTCTAAAAGCGGTTGGGATGCACTTAAGAATTTAAAGAAAAAAAACCAGCTGAGATTAACGCAGCCAAAAGAGACACTGAAGTGGAGCCACCAAACATCACAGTGAGCCCTCACAGCCCCCCCCCCCCCCAACAACTTATATCTTCTACCTTTTATTCTTCATTTACTTGGCAGGGGCTTCTACACACATAGCATAATAGCATGACATAGTCTTTTCCTGGGTCTCTGCTCTGTTACAATACATTATTTGCTCAGTATGCAACTCCACCCAGTGCACCCACGTACCCTTACCCATGTACATTTGGCAAAGCGAGTCTGGGCAGTCTCACCTAGCAATCACGTTCCAAGGAACCTCCATCCGACAAATAAATCTGCACTCATGTAATAGATTATAGCTGCAAAATATACTGGATGATATATTGGTATTGGCTAATATTCATTAAAAATCAAGATGTCAGCATTGGACTGATGTGTCAGTGTCGGGCCGATACTTAAACTTTATTGATATTCAAAGTCAGCAGCCTGCGGTGTGTTGGCGCCCGCCTGGGGTTGGTTCCTGCCTGCACCTGTTGTTCCTGGGATAGGCTCCGGGCCCCCCACGACCCCAGTGGGGATCGAGCAGTTACGATAATGGATGGATGGATGGATGAAAGTTAGCAGCACAAAAGCTCCTAGAAATATAGTAATATACCTGTTAGGAAAGGTCTCACAGTGTAGGCCCACAAGACTCCTGGAAGCCTGTGGCCTGTTTATAATTCATTATTAAATCTGGCCAGCATAACAATCTTTTGTTTTCAACAGGATAAAAAAAAAGGTGTACCGCCTTTCCTCAGTTATCGGTACTGATAAAAAATTTCCACTTCGGTGCACAACTACAATAGATATTATTAAAAAGGGAGGAAAAGTGATACATATCGGTGGATCAAAACTGCACTGCATGTGCGGAAGGCCGACGCAGGCTAAAAATAGAGAAGAGAAAGACGGTCCCTTTCGGATGACAGGCGTAAAACAGGATTTCGCCAGAAGGTACGGAACACACTGTGGCATGCTGGGCCAGTGGGGGAACGGGCCTGTTTGTACCACTGCAGATGCATAAACACTGCCGTCACAGCCTGGTCACTTGGAATAGACAAATTAATGAGACAGGAGGCTTGGAAAGCTCATCGTCAGGCTGGGCCCGAGCATCACGTTACAGAGCGAGGCCACAAGATCTGCCGGGGCTCATGTGTGGAGAA
>JAODKE010000088.1:5992075-6004309 GCA_026779605.1 Mormyrus hasselquistii
AATACGGACTCTTTATTTTACACCCCGAGGTGTCTCGGGTCTCAAATCACAAAAATGTCCGTCTGAAAACACGAACTCACATTCCAGACCAGGCATCCCTGTGGGCATGCAATCTTGACCACCATCAATATGAAGTTCCTGCCAGAACATCAAGAAGCTAGGAAGACCAAACACCGTCAATGGCATCTGAACACAGACAAGCCATAATTTAATATGTGGCCAGACCTTAAGTAATGGTTCAGTTGCACACAGTCAGTCCACTTCTCCACTGCATTTACAAAATCAACCAGAACTAGGAGGAGATCCATCCATCTGCTTTTCTAACACAGGGCAGAAGGCTGGAGTATACACCGGACATGAAGCCAGTCCGTCACACGACACATACACAAACACTATGGGGAATTTAGAGACTCCAATTCACAGTAGGACTATGAACTGTGAAAAGAAACCAGAGCTACGGAGGGGTTTGTTTTTTCTGCCCCCTCCCCTGAAAAAGTCACCTCATAACACCAGCAATGATGGGTGAGGCTGATGGGGGGGGGGGGGGGAGGGACACAAAGTAGATCAGCCAGGTAAAACTGACCACACCCACACACAAGCATAAACACAAGGCAAAAGCTGAACCAATCGAGACAAAGAAAGATACGCATTAATATACAGACAGAGACGCACACACAGGTCGACAAGATGCAGGCCCCAGCTGCCAGACGCACCTCGACCCCACCTTCAGCAAGACGACTAATGACCAGCACCAGCTGGGCCTTAATGACTCCTCACCAGGGGGGGAAGACATGGACTGGTCCTTAAATCACCATGACAGCAGGGGGGCCCCCACTAGGGTGACAGCTACCTCCCACGAGGGAGACGGGCCAACCGCAGTCTGTAGACCGGAGGACCCCTCCCACCCCAAAAGGGACTGGGGGAAAACCACCACGTTGTGTTATTTACCATTTCCCCCCCCCCGAGCAGAGGATATGCATATTCATAAAGTCACAGTACAGTCTGTGCCCCCTCCCCATACCCAGGTCTTGTTCCCTACAGACTCCTGACACCACTGTGAAGCCTCCACAGAGGGGGCTGTCTCCACCTAGAGACAGTGGGGGGGGGGGGCGGGAGGTGATACTGGCCTCTGGGCACCATCAGCTGTCAGGGACCGAAATGCAAACTACCCCCAGATCCCTCCCGCCACAAGACAAGCACCTTGACAGAACAGCTGCCAGAACCCTGAAGGAATGATTCAGGAACACAGTGCAGGTAATCCAAGCCCCCGTCCCCCCCCACCCCCAGTGACTCCCAGTCTACCAGACAGACTGAAGCGGCGTCATACGCATTACAAACAAAGGTACGCTCATTCTTAAACAAACACCCACCCCTTAAGCCGCTTTCCTTCTGGAAAGCGTGTCCCCACAGTCACCTCCGAATGTATGTGGCAATGCCAGCGGGGCCCGGCGCTTTGCTCTGGCATGAACCAGGACGTCAGAGGACGCGAGTTCCTCACATGGGTGCTTTCTGCGCGAGACGGGAGTTTCGCCCACAAAGCCGCTACGCGGGTGTCCTCAAGAGCAGCCCTAAGTCGTGGTCACAGCGAAAGCAGGTAATGCAGGGCTAGACTACAAAGCCATATACTGTCTGCTAAGGTAGCCAACTCAGTGATTTACACTGACGCAGGAAATTCTTCCTCGCCATCCCCAGCCACAAGAAAGCACCGGGCTCTCTGAACATTGCCCCTCCCCAGACGCTAAAACTCTGGGGAGTAAAAAAACCAAAATGAGACACAGATGCGATAAACCGGACCGTCGAGCAGCTTGGCAGTCGGGCTGTGATGGCTTAGACCCCAAAAACAAAAGCCCAAGTGTGACTGGGAAGGAGGACAAGCGGCCATAGGACACCTGGCTCGAGAGGGCAATACACACTGATCAGAAGCGAATCTGAAGCAGGCAGGAGAGTGCAGCATATTAGCTATAACCTGAACCAGTTGGTTACGCTTCACTGCAGTCAAAATTTTAAAACAAGCTACTTTTTATTACAAACAGTGCGGACTGGGTCTAAACAGGGCAGATTATTGCAGCTGTTAGAGAAAAGCACTCTTCACCAGGGTCTTGTGATGAGAGAAATTCTGCGAAGTTCAGCAGTGAACTCGGTGAACTCCAAAAGCAGAAATCGACAGGCGTCCGGTTAAAGAATACACCCAGATATTAAAATAGCAAAAGTGAAGGAAGATTCTGCCACAAACGAAAGCCTGTCAGCTAGCCTTCAGTACTCATTCACGTGTTTGGAAAACGAAGGTCAAACTTCATTCATCCCATGTCGTAATATACACACACACACCCCTTCAGTCGGCAGCAGCCCCCGTGCTCATGCGCCTCTCACCCACCCCCTACCTCGCAGGCCGGAACAGCAGCATGCTTTCCGCCGCTGTCCTCCTCCGGTGCTCCATTCCGGCGTGTCGCCATGTTTCATTTCAGAGGAAATATCAGAATAATCCGGAGACGGTCCGAGTCCCGCATTGAGGGAAAATAAAGAGCAGGGGGGACGGGGCGGCTCCTAATCCACTCCGTTTTCTCGCGTCATTTCTTCATTATTTAAACAGATCTGCATTTAAAAGCAAAACACAAAAAGATTTTAATGAATAAATAATCAGTGACGCTATTACCATATTACACTTGGCGGCAGAAGAAAGCGTGGGACGACGGTCTACCCAGATTAATAACCGGCTGCCGATTGCTTCAAGTATAAAAACAAAAATAAAATGCACTTAAAAGCACACAAAGGGGAGCAGTGCCACGCAGAAGTGCGGCGACTCTTTGTGCCAGGTGTCAAAGTGTGAAAGGTGTGAGAGTTTTCCTACTTGTCGGGCGTGGGAGAAAAGCTCTGCGTTTAAGCTGTCAATGGAAATATTTAATGGGTAACAAAACAAAACAAAAAGAGAAAGGACGAGCGATTTAGGAAGCGCACGGCTAAACTTTAGTTACAGTAACCAGGAAAGTGTCAAGACGACACTAGCCGTTTATAGACGTCTTTTAACTTTACGTTGCAGTTTATGTCTGACGCGAAAACATTGCTGAATTAAAGGTCGAGACGCTGCTACAAATTAACTTTGTTTGCTTGGTAGCCGGGTTTCTGAAATTTTAATAAGGGCCATTATGCGCAGTGACAGGCTGGGATAATAAACACCGCCCAGCGGTGTGGGGTTAGCTCGGAACTTGCTGTTTGTTACGGTAAAATGGGGTTAACATTGTACAAAACTGGAGCCGTAAAGTTGAATATAAAAGGCAAACAGTGAACCGAGTTAAATGGTAAAATGTGAGCGTTTTGGTGCGAGTCTGGGGCGGAAAGCGGGCAGCGCAGAAGCCAACCCGTATCAACATGTGAACTTGGCAAAACAAAGGGGATGGAGTCGGTGATGGCAGCGCCAGATTCGCCGGGACGGGCTCCGGACTCGCGGACACCCATCTGCCATGTTTCCGACAGCGAGTCCGGCCAGAAGAGCCGGGGGAAAAGGGAAGCCAGGAGCGTCGGCTGCACTAAACTCTGTTCGCTTGTTTGGGCAGCTGTGGCTATCGATGGAGGAAGGGGGGGCTGAATGAACAACCACCCCCGCCCCACATCTACACAAAACTCCATGCGACTGCCGTGTTTCCCCAACTTCTGGCGGACACTGGCAGCCGGCCAGTCCCGAGCCCTCCTTCGCGTCACGGTCCGCTATTTCGGCTACACTCCCACCTCCCATTCTCCATTCGGAACGGGGACTCACCTGGGTGACCCGCTCGTACACATCCAGCGTGGAAAAAAGACAGAAAAGCCCCGCCGCTCGCCCCCATCCTAAGGCAGAAGAGCCCAAACTGAATGTGAGGGGAAACGGGACGTCCTGCGCCGTCATGAGTGTGAAAGTGTCCCGCGGCAGGAGCCTCAGGACCAGCGCCGTGTCCACTACCTGTTTAACAAAAAGGCACAGGGGTAGGACGCTGGTGTATCCTCCCCACCCCCGAAAAAAATGGACAGAACCAACGTTACAGCAACATCGTCGGAGGTCCGAATCCACGCGTCTGTTTAAAATCCGAGTCAGGCAAGAAGCACGTTGCGGTTCACCACATACAGCCCGGCGCTACGACCGAGTCCCAGCCAGTACTGACCGACTCAACCGCTCCCAGCTCCGCGCACCGGGCTGCCCCGCCCCGCGCTGCAGCTCGCCCAGTCGAAGCTCGCCTTTCAAATGTTCCTCTAGATATCGTCCAACCGGATGCGTTCTTACATAATGTATTAGTTACACAAAGGTAAGTTAAAAAGAATATACTTTTGTTTGTTTTTTGAGGTTGGCTGCCTGCGTTTTCTATTGGGTGGGAGAAGCTATCGACTCGGTGTAATACATCCAGATAAAGAAAGAAGTTTGGTCTGAGTTACACATTTTCAAAATGTTAGGAACGCATTGCTAGGCAGCCTTGAGGCAGCTCGGGGGTTTCTTTGTAAGTAAACTAATATTTTAAGTTTCATAATTTGAAGTATCTACAAGTAATTGTTGGCATCTAACGCTCTTTGAAAAATACTTGAAATGTTTGTATAAATGTTCTCTTTCTATAAATACAATCTGTATGCATATTAGATTATTCGAAGATTTTTTTGTAGTTTCGTTTATTCCCGCAAAACTATAACACAAATTAAAATGACAGAAGATATTAACACAACATATGCGGGCTTTTCTAATGCCCATATACAATTGAAAGGTCAATTTTTAATTGTATGGTGCTTATTACATGTAAAATAAAACTTTTCTTCACGTTTTAACATTAATCTGAATGAATGTGATGGGGAGTTATAAGGATATACTGGGCCTGAACTTAAGCCGTCCGAAGTAGATCTCTGTCTCTCAGTTTGTAGATAATAAAAGTTCCCAGCTTGAGTGGAATTGCACTCCAGTACTCAGAATGATGTTCCTTGACCCGGCCCTCTATTTTAATATTCTGAGAGGCCTCTCATAGACCTCTGTTGTCCTTGCCAACAGTCACATACTTCACACACAGCATGACCCCACCCCCAGCCCCCACTCTGGATCTCCAAAACTCCTTCTTTGATCCTCCTCCCCCCTCCTCCTTCTCCGCTAGGCACAGGAATGCAAAGCTCTCGTACGTCTGCTACCAAGCGTCGCTCCACAGCGGCAAGTGGTACCGGCCCTCCCCGCTTAGGGAATGGCAGCAGTCTGAGATCTATCCTCTGGTCGTCACAGCAACAGACAACTCAGGAGTGTGGTGTGGTGCCCAGGGTCCATGGGGCCACCAAGCATGTGGCCATCAAGTAGGAGCTAGAGCATGAGCCACCGGTTAGCCTTCACTTACGAACTGTTCCCTCTTCCTCTTTAACATTGAACACATGCTGGTATTCTTCTACTGGGATTAATTGAATGAAACGGCATATTTACGGCCATTAAACTTCAGAATGTTGTTTAATGAACCGTGATGGGAAGATTACCATCAGATTTTATCACCAACCGGATCATGATCAGCTTCAGAACATATTTCTGCGTCATAGTTTGTTTGAATAAATGTGTCTGCATTAAAAAAAAAAAGTCTAACCACGATAAATCCTTGAGCTTTCAGGAAGTTCAGGAAGAAAAGTCTTAAATTCAAATCTTTTCACCGTTGCCAGTACACTCTCTTTACACTGCTTTACAGCTTGGCGACAGTAACTCCTGTTTCCACAGAGAACCGAAACTTCACGTTTAAATCTGGAAACAGTGGGAGTTTGTTCCTCGCTTTGGGTTTGAGGTCTTTCTGCGGCCGTGTTTGCGCTCGCTTTAGACCTGAAAAGAAAGACATTTACAGTATATGAGGTCTATTTTCAAGCCAGACAAATAGGCCTTTCTTCCCTAACCCTCCCCCTCCCCACCTCCTCCCAACTTCGAGAGCCACCTGTTGTTCAGATTCCAGAGCCATTGTTACCAGATCGTCGTGGTCTGGGCCCCAGACAATGCTTTCAGGCCTGGTCAGTTTCTCTTTCGACCGTTTTCCTCTCCAGCCCCCAGTGCAGTTCCTAGTTGAAGCTGGAGCTCACATTAGCCTACGTCTGAATCTGGCCTGATTTGGAGGAATGAGGAATCGTCCCTTCTGTGACCTGTTCCTCTTCTCATATGGCAATGAGGCCTTTTTTTGGAAAACTTGCCCCTGAGACTTTGTGACCATCACCTTAAAGCACAGGTGAAGTGTTCTGGCGCATGTGACCGTGAACCTCCCGAGAGATGGGACCGGGAAACGCCAGCCGCGAATGCTGGGAAAGAGTTTATTCAGGGCTGAATACAAGGACATTAACTGCGACTTCTTTTGCACATTTTCCAGCCCCTGCTGCAGGTCAAGGCTTAATTATGAACGTATAATTATAAAACAATTCAATGAATACCTCAGATCCATGTATAAAACCACACCTTAGTGACAATGCACCTTTCAGAGCCAATCTCTGGTGTTTCCTTGAGATGTGTGAATTGTAATAGTTAAAAGTTTTGAGTTTGCGTTGCTAGTTTTCATTTGTAAGAAACTCTGTGAATTCTAAGACGTAAACAGCCATGAGACGTACGGCGATGGTCATCTGAAAAGCTAACTAATACTGTGGTATGTGGCCGATGACTTCTACAGTGCTTGTTTCATTCGCTGAAATACTCGTCGCACACAGAATGCCTCCTGTGAGCCTCTGACACAAACTGACATGGCTTAAATATTTGGGAAGACTAGTTTAACCGAGTTTCACTAAAGCCTCAGCCTGTCAGGCTCAAGCGAAAACTTACAGTCGTAATTCACACTGGAGGCAGTCAGTCCGTAGAGGTAGCGATAATTAATGAGTTCTCAAGGACAAGACCAGAAAGACTCATTGTCAACTTGAGGAGGAGAACCGCCTTGCTCACTCCCATCCATTTCAACGGTGCTGCGGTGGGGAGGAACTCCAGCTTCAAACGTCACAGAAGACCTCTCATGGCCCAAGGACACCGCAGCGTTGATCAAGAAAGCACAGCGGAAGCTGTACGTCCAGTGCACACTAAGGAATGTCAGCTTGGACCAGCAGCTAATAATATTTTTTCATGCTGTTTATCTACTGAAAGCATTTTAACCTATAATGTTACCACCAGGCTTGGTAGCTGCACTGCAATATCGACAGAATCGTTCTGTAGCTAATCATCATTACTGGCACTATGCTACCTTCCCCGCAAGACATGCGTAATTCTGGTTGTCGTCGCAGAACCACGGCCATCCTAAGTGACCCATCACACCCTGGGACACCATTTGTGCACTATCCAGTGGAAGGTACTGGGCAGTCAAAATCCACAATGCCAGGGTTAGGAACAGGCTTCTCGACCTCACCGTATAAGGCCTATCCATTTGTACCCGGCACATATTTATGGACTATTCTGCATCATGTACTTATTGTGAAACGTTACATGTGATGTCTCAAGTTTTTATTTGCACCATTTGGAAAGCTGCTATACCAGGCTCCTTATACGGTACAATGACAATAATGAATTTAGTCTTGAATCTGAATGAAGCAGTACCTCCTTTATTATTTATGAGATTAAATTATAAGACAAGTATCTTTGAAATAAGGCAATACAATTTTACTGTCATTTTAAAATACGAATACAAATTTTACTGTCATTTTCTTCTTTGGGGAAAAAAATCACTATTGTAAAATTGTACATTCTCATTTTCTTTTTTTTCTTCGCCACCAGCTGCCGCTGATTCACACCTGTAAGAGCTTGTGAAGGTTTCGCAAAAGCGCCACCTTTTCTCAATCTGGCAGGAGAGACCAGAAGGCGGCCCTGGGGCCACATTGAGGGCCAGCCAAGAATTCTGGCAGAATCCTTAAGAGAATGATTACCCTCCCAAAGCGAATGGCAAGATTGTCATTTGTTAACCTCGATATTTAATTGCTAAAATTTCCGATTGATAAACCTTCATGATAAACAGTCGTTTCCCTGTTTTAATCCATCGTTTACCAGAGACTCAAAACAGACACCTCCAAATTCAGGATATGAGAGTCTCCTAACACCTTTCTTTCAACATGCATAGATGTGCCACGTATCAAGACTTGTCGTTCTGGTAGTGTCCTGGAAGTTAATTATATCTAAAACTACAGGTTATTTCTAGCATTCCCCACAGAAATAACTCATCAGCTTGGCAATAAATATTCTGATAAGGAATGTGTGTCACTGAAGCCATCTAAGGAGCAGGGATTTTAAAAGAATTCTACCTGATCTTTAATTTCAAGACATTAGCCTTTCTAATCGTCTGTAAGGTTAAGGATCACCAAGCCAGCATTAGGTAAAGTCCAGGCAAACAGAAAATCCGTCTGCCCCTGAAAAGCACACAAACGGCGGCATTTTCTCCGTGAGCAGGCGGCTTGTATGCGTGGAATGTGCCTCGCAGGCAGAAGCTCAGCAGCGCACTGGAGCACACAAGAGCGACGTGTGACGTCTGGCTGGACGGAAACGCAGAGGGAGTAAACCGAGCTGGCGACCGCGACCGCTGCCGATCCAAGACCCGCGGCAGCCAAGGTGACGTGATGCCGCGCCCGTCTCCTTTACGTTTACGCAGAGATGACATCATCCAGGGCAGTGCACCTTCTCGCCCGTTAGGACACGGATGAATAACCAGCATACACACAACGGGATTTTTTTTTTTTAAATACACAGCTATGTTTATTAGCCCTAACGTCATTTTAGCACAGAAACCAAAGCATTTAGACGTCTAGCAGCCTGAACATTATAAGCAAATAAAATAAAATACGTATCACAGTAACCTAGGTTATTAAGCTTTGGCACAGTGAGACACCGTTTGCGTTCCCCCTGATTCAAAGAAAAGTCAGCTTCACCTTCACCCCCCTTTCTCCAGCATCAGCGCCGAACTGCATCAAAACCCCCCTTTGTCAGAAAGGTGTCGAAAAAGAAACCCTTGACATCATCTACGTAAAAAAAGTATAAAAAATTGTATAAAATATTTCGAGCTGTTAATGTGGTTTCCCGGTTAGCAGACATTCATACATGATTGAAACAGCTTTTTAACAGCTTTCACATGTAGCGACTTATTATTATTGTGTACTTTTTAACCTATTTCAATTACATTTACTTGTCTACACTATCTGCACTTTTTCGTATTTTGCACGGCATGATTACCTGCTCTTTGCTCAACTTGCTGCTGTAACCAGAAGAATCCCCAATAAAGTCCATCTTAACTTATCTTAATATTAAACAGTTTGTGTTAGAATATGTTCCTGCAAAAACAGACCACAAGACGATAACCAAGTATAAGACATATTTAAAACATCACTAAAAATATAACCAGTCCATGGCATTCACTAAAGTTTACCTCCTAAAGTTGGATGCAATCAGACAAAAGTGTGTAGATAAGTGGTACATTTGCGTTAACTGTAAATGGCTGCATATGTGTCATCCCTGCCAGCAATAGCAGGATCCTCCTGTGGTTCCCAGCGGCCTCGTGCGGAGCGTAGAAAGCACAGGACGTGGTAGCAGGGCACAGGTGAAGGCACTTAATGTCACACAGTTAGTCGTAGTGGAATTGTTGACGAGGGCTTCTGGGAAGGCATGTGATTCAGATCTTGTATTTTTTCTTTCCAGTGTCACTGATCACACATATGTGCTGAAAGCAAAGGGGTACAGCTGGTGAAAAGCTGAGGTTCAGAAGCACCGATCGACAAGTAAATCAAAGTTCAGTGGGGCCGCACACGTGTCCTGTTTTTTAAAAAGATATTTTCAAAGTTGCCTTCAGGGCTGGATCTAGGCAGTTGCATTCATATATTTATACAGATGCTCCCCGGGTTATGATTGTGCATCTTTTACAATATTTTGATTTTATGATGGGTAAATGTTATTCACTTTCAGTACATTATTCAATAAATTACATAAGATATGTAATTTACGCTAACGTTAATTTTACATTAATACTTTTTTTTTTTTTTATAAATGAAGCTTTGTGTTAATGATCTCACCTAACTGCAGGCTAACGCAAGTGTTCTAAGCATGTTTATGGTAGGCTTGGCCAGGCTAAGATGTTTTTTAGGTTAGGTGTACTGTATTAAAATGCATTTTTGTGTTATAATATTTTCGCCTTAGGATAGGTTTGTCATAACGTAACCTAGGGAGAGGCTGTATTTTCTAAATAAGAATAATTACACAAAATGAAAAATCATAAAAAATGTTAATTAAAATTTTTATGAGCAGGCAGAAACACGGCCGGCTGTAGCAAAAGCCGGAATAGGCAGTTACCATGAAATATGTGAAAAGATTATCAATTTTCTTGGTAGGGGGCCTAAAGCTTTGCCTGGGGCCCCTGAAAAGGTAGATGCAGCCATGGCAGAACCGACACAGCGGTGAAGAACTGTGGCCGACGGTCAATTGCTCCCTGTGCATTGATTGTGTGTAATGCAGGCCTGAATGACGCAACTTCAGATAAAGGGCGTAAATGAGGGAGTGTGGCTCCGTAGCCGCATGGAGACTTTGTTTTCAAACTGCTCAAAGATACCCCTCACTTCACTGACAATGAGTAGGGAAACTTACACTGAGGTCCCGGAAATACTCGTTGTAGTCCAGCGCGTAGCCAACCACGAAGCAGTTAGGGATCTCGAATCCAACATCTCGCAGCACATGAAAAAAGAAAAATACCAGTGGTTTACAGAGAGAATAAGAGTTAACACACCATGCTGACAAGATACAAACAAGCAACAGATCGCAGTGTCACGGAGTAGCACCATGGTGTTAATGATGTAAAGGGTAACATTAATACTACAGAGCCAATCATATTGGCCGGGCACTTTCCTGAAGAGTTTCCTGAAGTTTGATATAATTTTTACAGCCTCTAAGCTTAAACAGAATTAAGGAGACATGGTGCATCACAGCTGGGTATACTGCGGTATTTTGCTCTTTAAATTTTTTCGTCACGATTTCAGAATTCCGGAGCAGTGTTGCTTTTGAAAATACCATCAAAATGCCCTGTACCGCAGCATAGTGTCTGGACGGTATGAGGGTATGAAAAATTAAGTACCGCCCATGCCTACTATGGGGCAACTACTTGTTGTGAGCTGTGATTGGCTGCAGAGGTGGAAGGGGCGGGCACATACAGTCAGGGAGGGTCTCCATTCCACTGGGGATCCTCTTCACCAGCAAACTGGAACAGGAAAGAGAAACATAACAGGTGTCAGTGCCATCCAGGTGCCCATCTCTACACTTGCCGGTCGGATCTAAGGGGGTGCCATGAGGAACAGGGAGTCTGACTCACCCAGTCACCTTCACCATCTTGGGCTGGAAGACCTCAATATGCTTCAGGAGAGCCTTCATGGTCTTTCCTGTGTCAACTATACCCTGTAAGACAGCAACAAAGACCTGAAACTGGGTCTGGCCCAACGAAAACATCTAAATGGCATCCAGATAATCAATGGACTTTTTTCCACTATTTTGGTGAAAGACAGAAGAACACAGATCATGCTGAAGAATGACACGTGTCTCTTGTCAACCCAGAATTTCAGATGCATCTAACAAATACATTTTCTAAAACACCTACAATAAGAGTATATTTCTTGCCATCTGTCTGCACCAATGGCTCCATCTTATCGAGAAAACAATTACAAATGTTGACCTACTTCTAATCTTCTCCTCAATTAACTTGCAGTCATGTGAATCAAAGTGACAATGCATTAAAAGTCAACAGAGTAATCATCCTTAATTATCGAGCACGGTTAAAAATGCCTAATAACAGACAGACTTCTTTTTTCAGACAAACACGGCTAAGAGGAAATGGGCTTTTTGTTTTTTTAGTGATTAAAGCCACTGCATTACGCCGCAAAGAAGCATGACTTGGCACAGACGTGTGGGGGCGACGCCGCTGACTCACCTCCACGATGAGGATGTTCTTCATCGCATGTGAAAACAGAAGGGAAAAGTCACACTGATTAGGAATGAAGCTGCAACTCGTCCAGGTTCATCGCGCCGCAAAAACAAGAGTCTCCCAGACCTTGGGTCACACATGGCTCAGGTTCATTCTCATCGTCGCTCCATTTAGGTGGTGGCTGGCTTGAGCCCCACTCATAGGTTCCCTCTATCCCTCCTGCTCTCGCTCACACATACACACAGAGTGGCGGTGTTTACCGCCACTTAAACCATGCATTTCTTCTACCTAGCTACAGTCTTCCAGCTCTATTCACTGGCTATTTATTTAGTTTTTTAAAACATATGGATGGGAGGAGAGT
>JAODKE010000088.1:6004409-6023254 GCA_026779605.1 Mormyrus hasselquistii
CCCTCTATCCCTCCTGCTCTCGCTCACACATACACACAGAGTGGCGGTGTTTACCGCCACTTAAACCATGCATTTCTGTGGAGCCCCCTGTTGGTCACGAATAGTAACTACATTAAATGTTACATAAACATATTTATTTAGGAGATGCTTTAGCAGCATGTTCTGCTGACCACCTACCTAGCTACAGTCTTCCAGCTCTATTCACTGGCTATTTATTTAGTTTTTTAAAACATATGGATGGGAGGAGAGTTGGCCCCCCAGAAACAACAAACCCGCCCTTATACATTCACTGCTCTGTGTTCCTCAATGGTGCTTAACAGGCCTTAATGGTGCACCACAGTGTTCAAACACCTTCTCATAAATGAAGCTGCCAGCCACTGGTGAGGTTTCCGTCTGCTGCAACTGGAACACCTGCTGGTGAGGTCCCGTTGCATAAAGACCAGCCATCTGCCTGTAAGGTTCCATTCCTCACCATGACGTCGTGCCTCACTGCGAAGTTTGTCGTGATAATGAAACTGGGGTATCAAAATGACTCACAGGCGTCTGCTGAAGTGCAAGACTCATATATTGTCAAAGTTTTACATTGTTTTCCTCTCTATATCTTGGCTTTGGGGTGTCTTTCTTACCCCTGACTTGGTTTTGGAGCGTAAAATGTCAGGTGAGGAGGATTTAAAGCAGTCAAAATCCCTGCATGGAGGACTGACTTTGTTGTTCATCTGCTGATAGTCGACATAACTGTGATGCAACGTCTAATCGTACGACGGCTGAGGAACAGAACCCAGAACACAGGATCTTCCAAAATATCTGCAGGGATTCCACCCAGACAACCATCAAGACTGCATAAGATTACAGGTTTCCAAGGGGGATTAGAACCTATGTCCTCCCAGGTTTTACATGGAATGTGAGTAAAGGTATGTTCTTCACTCCAGCAGCATCAAGCCACTGGTAGGTCCAGGGGCGTCAGACGGGCACGGATACCCTAGCAGACTCAGGGTGCCCAGCATTTAAAATTATGTGTAAAACTGGGTGGATGTCCATGGCGGCATTTTTTTAGGGCGCCCAGAATTTATAGGCACGGTCTGGGTAGGTCCCTACTGGATTTTCCGGAGGCCTGAAATCCTGTGCGGTGATTCAAAGCCACAAGGCGCTGAGACTGTTTAACAATGACTCACTCATCGAAAAGTAAATTACAACAAACACGCTGATAGTTCAGAACATGCAGTTACAGGCGACTGAGGTTTACTCAGCCAAGCCTCTGAGTCACTCTCACCTCCCTGCTGCAACACCCCATCCCCATGCTCATCTGTTATCTTACCCCCGCGCCTCCCTGCCTTGGTGATGAAGTCAGCAGCGACTCCTGAATCTCTGACTCCTAGTGACTCGCATTTAGGGACGCTGCGATGTCACGCTGGCGACACTCCCTAACCCTACCCCATGACCCACTGACCTCATTGTTGTCGACCTTCAGCAGCCCGATCATCAGACTTAGAAATAAATGCCAAAGTTTACGGCAGGATTTCGTTCAATAGATCCTGGTGCAAGGTACCATTAATTACAGATTAGATTTACACTCAGGAAAACCTGCTTGGTAATGCCAACAACCTGTTCCCACAAACAGAGAATCAGGTGGCCGACTCAATACATACAGCACACAGGCGGGGTGGATAGATTTAGTTACTGGCGACAAAAATGCATGACCTACGAGTTTCTGAATGTATGATGATTCTTGGTGGCGGCAGCTCAGAAATCACTTCAGAAACACCTTCCTGGGATCATGTCTACAGAGGCTAAAGCCATCCATGCCTTGAAAAATTCAGTTCTCTAGGCCAGTGTTTACCAGTCTAGGGACCCTTAGACTGTCCACATTTTTGCTCCCTCCCAGCTCCCTATACCCTGTACCGGTTATTCGGTGTCCTTGATTGGCTGGAATCAGGGATGGAGCAAAAATGTGGATTGTCGGGGGGCCCCGAGGACTGGGTTGGGAAACAAGCAAAAGCAAATCCTACCCTGCAGTAACGAAGTGCCACTGAGTGTAATCAGGCATTGCATGAAACACTGCCCCCTGGTGGTCATAGAAAATCCAGCCGGAACAAAACTTTACTTGTGCTTCAGGATAACACATAGGACCTGCTGCAAATCTCAATATTTTTATAAAAACACAGTTGGGGAGAAGCGTATTTCTGGGCTTTTCACGTCACATTGAAAAACTCTCCCATCGCACCAACTCCTTCCTTCGGCCGATGGAGTAATCTTCTTGTTTATAAGAAAACCTCATTCAGTTTCTCAAATTAAATTAAATTGATTTCATTTCATTATTTCATTTTAAAGCATTTTTGCTATTTAGGCCAGGAATACGTGACCTGATTGAAGCAGAACAATGGTCTAATTAAAAAAAAATAATAAAATAAAAACGGACAAAAAACTAAGTCACACCATGGAGCTGTTCCTTGCTGAATATTGAGATTTCACACTTTGCCCACCCAGGGTACAGAAAGGGGCCCTGGGTTTAGAATCACTGCAGTCAGGACCGGCTGTTGTACCCCTGAGCAGTTGTGAGGCATCCCACTGAAGTATCTCTCGGCCGTCTGCGCGGGTGAGGACGTACCTTCCCGCGTAACGTAGAAAGGTCTTCTGCTCCCACTATGTGAAGGTCCTCTGTGGACTGATCGTTCTGAAACAGGAGAAGAAGTTGTACTATGATGCTCACATCACCTTACTAGGCTCCATTCCACGTAGCTGAAAGCGTACGAGTGTGTCTGTGTTTGATAGAGCCTCCCAGTATGGGTGTACCACATTCCTTAGGCCCGCCACATTCTCCACAATGACCGTCTGGCGCTCACATTACTGAATATACTTCAGAGGCAGGTAGATGGGGGACCTCTCTCTAATCCTCATACCATTCAAGATGCCCTACAGGCAGTCACATGACTCCCACGCCGCTCCCCCGTCGTCACATGACCTTCCAGCGCCTGACAGTGTGGCGGCCTTGTGACCGCCACATCACAAAAATATAACGAAGGTGATTCCCTTCCAAGATGCTTTTTCCAACCACTCAAGCAGTCGTAACTGCATGAGTCAAAGACAAAGGATGACTCTTGCACTGCATGCGGGAACACTCAAGCAGAGCTTGAAAACACAAAAACACCAATGTGTCCGTCCATCCGTCCATCCGTCCACTCATGTTGCTCAGGGTCACTTACAATTATGTGTTCAATATTATTTTGTTCCTTGGGGGAATGAATCAGAACTGATTTGCCTACATATGACCTCAATCATGTCATTTGCATAATAAAGCGTCACCAGACAAACACACCAACAAGATCAACAAAGTCTTTCGCTTCCTGGGAAACAACCAAAGAAGCTACCCTCATTTCAGCCGCGCCCTGCACCAAGCACTCGACCAAACAGAGGAGCGACACGTTTCCTCAGGCCTGCCTTCGCTCCAACAGGCAGAAACATAAGCTGCAGACAGCTCCTCAATGACTGGCAGGTACCTGCGTAATACTAAGGGAATACCCGTTAGGACTGACTTCCTTCTACTATACCAATGTCGCCCCCTGCTGACAGAAAACAGAAATGCACCCTTAAGCTGAAATGGAAGATGTAGCAACAAAAATAGGGAAATTGTTCCTACGCACAACATCACTGCATCCTATGAGACCTAGGCCAAGTGTCCGTTTCTCTTGTTCCCAAATAAGATGGCAGAGAATGATGGTTCTCAGTCACGTCACATCCTCAGGAGGCAGGAAAGCTGTCGTCTGCAGCCCTGTAGGTAATATGCCGCAGGGGACACGACTCACTCAGCAGGGAGGAGGATCTAGGGTTCTGAAGCGTGTGGAGACCTTTCCCGTTACAGCAGAGCTGCTTAGCAGCCAATATGGAAGGCATGAGAACCGCCAAGCCTGACGTTCCCTCAAACCACGGCGGGAGAAGTTGACAAGAGCCAGTTTTTATTATGCCTGGTTCTTGTCCTGCTGCTGTTCACATGTTCAAACACGCAAAGTCAGAACAGCATTCTTAGCTCTAAAGAATAATCGCAATACCATTATTAAACAGTAACGACCTCTATTTACCATGACATGAAGAGTAATCCGGTCACCAACGTACTTTCTCTGGAATAAGGAGAGCCATTTATAAAAAAACGCAGCTGAATAAAAGATATTATTTATTTGCCGATCTTGATTTGTCAGGTATCTGGTCCTCGCCTCAAGGTGTAACAGCAGGTTGGGAGATATTCGAGAAGAACATGAAAAAGAGAACTGCAACATAGTATGATCTGAGTGTCATTGACACAATGCATAATGTCCTAAAATGTTAGGCTCAAATTATGGTGTAGTTTTGAAATATAACCCCAGTAAGATTTCAGAAGAAACTTGTTCAGAAATCATTGTTAAACTTTCCATATAAACGCTAGTGATTTGACAATAGTACACATGAACATTCCTCTTGTGTTCTTCCTGCAGTAAAAGTTTATGTGTCCACCAGCATGGAAACTCTACAGGTGTGTGTGTGTGTGTGTGTGTGGGTTATGTATATATTACACCGTGGGGGCCAAATGTCTGTTATTCTGATCTTGTGGGGACATTTTCTCAGTCCCTAGGGAAAATCCAACTTTATAAAAAATTGGAAATGATATGAATACAAACGTGTGTGAGCATGTGTGCATGTACATGTCTGTCTGTCTGTGCACGTGTGCAGAGGTGGAAATTTCAGCTCCAGACCAGGATTTTATTTCAACCAACCAGCTGAGCATAAAGAGTCACAGTCATATAGTTCTCAAGTGGTTGGTTGAAACAAAATAATGGTCTGGATTTTTACTTTCTGGACCTGAAATGTCCATCTCTGCACGTGTGTGTGCGTGCGTGCGTGCGCCCCCACCAGGTAGCTGTGCAGACGGATGAAAGCCACCCTCATAGGCAGGGACTTCTCAGAGGTGCGGCTCTGGGCCTTGATAAACTCCACCAGGTCCGCGCAGAACTGATACCCTCCCTTGAGGACGCAGAGCAACACGATGTCATGGTCGCCCAGGTCGTCCATTATAGCGCATGCCAGACGCTCTATCCTGCACAGACAATGACCATCCATGCATCACCTGACAGTGTTCAGCTTAATAATAACCCACTAAGGACATTTTACTACATTTGACTGTTTTCCATAATTATCCAAAGGTTTCTGGGTCCTAAGTTAATAAACCTTTCTGTTCAAATGTTTCTATTGCTGTGTATAAAATACCAAAACAAATGATCAGTCATGTCATTTGGGGGGGGGGGGAGAATGGGTACCTGTCCATGATGATGCCATGAGGAATGTAGACACAATCCAGATCGTCGGGAGAGTAATGCTCTGGGTAGGAAAACAGCTCTAGAGGATAACCTGGCCAGTCGTCTGGGATCTAGAAATAAACCAGCTAATCAGATCAGCAGACTGCCAGTAATGTAAAATGTAATGTACTTAAAATGTAACAGGATAATTATTTTTCTATCTATTTTTCTACGCGTCTTCCTGAAATTATTTCATTTATTTAAGTTCGGTTGTAAATTCATTTGTTTAATTTATTTTTGCCCCCTTGTAAATTGACGTTGTATGACAGTAAAGTGTTACTTGGGTAGTTGGTACGCTGGCTCATGTTATACGTGTAGAAAGTTTTAAATGACAGCACGAAATACTGTAATTAGGTTTTACATTTTATTTTGGCATTTTGATTATACGATTGTTGGTGATGTTAGTGTTTTACTCTAAATGTTGTTTTAGTGCTTAATGCATCTCCTTATATGCGTATCACTAATGCGTTTCGCTTTTCCCGAATACCATTAGTTGTGAAACAATTTAGAGAAAAATATCGTCCTGCTACGCAAAACATCGGATTTTAGCAATAATTCGCATTATAATCACTACGCTTCAGTTATTTGGAGCTTCGCCGCAAGTTCTGCAATATCGGCATCAAATCGAAAGCAGTTTACCACGATGCCTCCGCTTTTTCCCACAAGTTGCGAGGCGCCTCCGTCTGCCATGTTGGGATCCCGCGTTTCCCAGCGAGTCTTCAGCGCTTCTGAAGCGCTCGCAGGGTAGGAGGGGCGTATCGCCGCCAGAAACTGCCGAAAAGCCGCATCGCTGGAAGCCAAACGTGACCACTAGGGGGAGTAGTATTTGACACGATGGACGTACAGCAGGGGTAGCCAATCTTATCCGCAAAGGGCCAGTATGTATGCCGGTTGTCGCTGCAACTCCCTAATTAGATTACTAATTAGTGGACTGATTGACTGAAGAGTCCTCACACCTGGGTTTGAACAGTTGACCTACAGGTTATCCCAAAAACCTGCATACACACCAGCCCTTTGCGGATAAGATTGGCTACACCTGGCATACAGCATACGAGAAGAAGTTGCCTAGGGGCAGTTGTGGTTATCTGTCTAGTATTGTTTTGAATGGTGCATTTTTATATAGCACTTTTCAAGACAGCCAAAAACTTCACAGAACCAATGGGGCACACTTCAACCCAGCAGCCATTCTTCATAGTACACACAGTAGCTAAGGTGGTGAAGGGGCAGAATTCACCAGTTAGATACAGGGGATGATTAGGTGGCCAGATCTGATAGAGCCACAGTGGGCAGTTTTGGCCAGGGCATGAGGGTACCATCCCTACTCTTTTGAAAGATTCCAAGGGGTCTTCTATGACCCGAGAAGGTCAGAACCTCAGGTTCTCATCCAAAGGATACCACCATTCTTCATGGACAGAGTTCCCATCACTGTACTTGTCCTTGGTTTATAAAATACATTTCAGATCAGACTTGTTTATGGCATTGATGTAGTTGTCAACCCCTGCTATGCGCAGTGTTGTGTGATTTCCAGCATTATGGGCTGTTAAATATGAACCGTACATTATGTAAGAGGATTGCTGTCGAATCAGCGATCGAATAAATCTTACAGAACTGTGCGTTTGAAGTGTTCATTCAAATAAAATATTAGGTATACGTTTTGGTTATTAGGTATAATTTTTATGTTATCAGAATCCAAAGCAAACACTTGGTTTAAGCTTCCGTAAATCTTTTGTTAGCCTTGGTACAAGTCCGTCGATTTTGAGACCTCAAGTTAAATGTAAGATTTGACCTCCTGCAAGCTCAGCTCAAAGGAAACAAGAGTTGCGCCCCTCCCTCGCTTTCTGACCGCTACAGTCCAAGCACGACTGACGCCGCTCTGGCCCATTTTTTAATGAAATCGGTGTAACTGCTCCAGTAGTGACATTTAAACAGTTTGGCAACACAGGAGAAGAAAAAAAAAAACAGTCTTGGCTGGACATTACCTTATATTTCAGCACTGCAGGGAAACTAATTAAACTGTCAGAGCAGAGCAGCCTCAGAGCGGCAGCTGGGGGGGTGGGGTGGGGGTGAGAGCTCTAAGCGACATTTGTTTCCAAGCTTTGTTGTGGTGTAGTGCAGCCGTCCCATCAATCCTAGTTGTCAACAACTGTCGGTTGTTCCTGATCGCTCTGTTTCTGAGCAACAGAAAGTGTGCAGCGGTGTGTGTGTGTGTGTGTGTGCGTGTTCATGACCAGGCCATGGAGGAAGTGCGTCAAGGCAGCGTGTGTGAATGGATACCTGATGATCACCGCGATCACGAGAGTATCAAAGCTAGTGCCCCCTGTCTGAAGCAAAGTGAAACTGACTGGCAAGTCGGGACCCCTCAGAAGCTGGTGCCCTATAAGATTGCCTGGCACTGATACATACTGAGACATATTAGTAATCTATTACAATAATGCAAATTTCTGTACATATACCTCCCTACTCATCCCTTTATTGTGTGCATATAGGTACTAGGAATTTGCCTGATGTCCTCAGGTCAAACATAAAGGATCCCTTTATAGAACCCTCACATTGCGTTGCCCCCTAACACATCTTACCTGCCCTATTATTATAGAGAAGATACAGGATACCTGCTGCAAAAGGTGTGATTACTTCCTTTGACAACATGATATAGAACCTTCCTTACAGAAACGTGTGCAGGTTCTCAGCAGTAAAATAAAATATCACAGCTGCATGCCTGCATGGGCTTATTTATATATGCTCACATAAAATATGATGGGGGTTATATCTTACACACAGGTTTAGCGTGAAAGGAAGTAGCATAAAATATTGTTACGTCTCTAGGTGCGTGGAGTTTAACTCAATGGAGGTGATGCTAAGATAATATATTGGTAAGACCCCACCTAGAATATTGTGTGCAGGTTTGGTCACCATACCTTAAAAAGGACATTGCTGCCTTAGAAAAGGTGCGGCGTAGGGCTACAAGAATGATTCCTGGCTTAGAGGAATGTCTTATGAGGAGAGGTTAGCTGAGCTGAGTCTGTTCAGCCTCGCATAAAGGAGATTAAGGGGGGACATGATCCAGGTGTATAAGATTCTAACAGGTCTGGATGCTGTTCAGTCAAATAGTTACTTTAATATTAGTTCAAGTACTGGAACTCGGAGAGGAGTTGCTCAAGAGTCAAACCACGGACAGGAATCAAGAGCATTCAGCTTATGTGAAACTACCAGTAAGTAGCACTAGCACCTTGAACAGAGGGATGGGGGGGAGTTAATATTCTGGATGTTCCCTGTTATCGCTGCTCTTATAGAAAAAAGTAACTTTTCGCTTTCGCCGCGCTGTCCATTCAAACACAGCGTGACTCAGCGGTCCTGGATGTGGATGTGAACTCGTCTGCTAAAGGCAAAGCCGAACAGTCACGATCTCACATAAATGATTTACCTGCAGTCGCTGCTGAACGCAGGGGGGTTACACGACAATCAACCACGCTCTTCTACCACCTACCTGTGCCCCCCTGCACGCCTCACTGCTGACTAATATCAGCGTCATATGAGTACCACACCAATTAACCATTCTCTTTCTGCGTAAATACATTCATGTTATATAGGCATTCATTACTGCATAAAAAGAAATATATGCATAATGAAATAAAAGTAGAGACTACCCCATCTAATAATTGTTCCGAAATCCGACGCTTTTTAATCTCCAATTTCAATGACTGCTTATCTAATTTGGATCATGGTGATGCAGATTCTGTCTGCGCATCCATGGGTGCAACCTCGCACGAAAGGGAATTTAATAGCCGAGAATGAATTTGTGATGTAGCAGGAAATCTCTACTGATCACGACGGGAACAGGGACGCCTTTCAGTAGACTCGAACCCACCGCTTTGGGGGTAGAACCAGCGGCACATCTCGCCATCCCGAAGCAACGCCCATTGGTAAAAAAAAAAAATCCTTCTCGGTAAGCTTTGATTCAGCACACGGCAGTTCCTTCCTCGTTTTTCCAAACGTTATTCCGGGGATATTTAATGAAGAAATAAGCATTTATGACTTGAGAACACTTCAGGAATCTCCTAAGATAAGTAGACGGCATTGAAGGGGCAAGTGGTTTCTGGTATCCCCCAGTTGCAGACAGAAGAGGGCGGTGTGTGAGTGTGTACGTTTATTTTTTATTTATTTATCCACCATTTTATTATTTATTTATTAGATATTTTTTTACGAAAGTGTTGGAGTCACGACAACACGCACCCAGTGATGGGGATATTTTTCTCTTTCCGCTCAGCCTGCGTACACCCAGACATATCAGTGTCAGGAGAGCTCCGAAAAAACAACACCGTCGACTTGGCAGTGTGGAAGAGACGAAGATGGACTGAATGAGAACAGCGACGGTCGGACATGCATGTAAACTGGGGCTGGGATCTCTGATGGAGAGGAAGAAGAATGTGACATGCAGGAGATAAGGCTGTCGTCCGTGGATTTTCAATAGCTGATACTACCTTAATAGGCTACAACTTAATAAAATCGATTAGATAGCTGAAGGATACCGAGTGCCAAATTTATGCATTTTCACACTTTATTGCTTGGAGTAAACTGAGTCTTCTCTAAGCCTGCGAGGGGAAACGGCTTGGCGATATGTCTGTTTTTCTGATTTCCCTACTGTTGCAAATGGGATTTGTTGCTGGTTCAAATTATGGGTACGTGGAGTGGTCGGATCAAGACAGTGACTCGGAAATCCGAGGGAAGTATCCCGTGCAAAGCACCCATGTTAGCAAGAAGGATCCGCCGCAGCACCCGACTTATTTCTCCAAGCCAGTGACTGAGCGCCCTGTCCTCGCCCACAAGATCGAGGAGGACCTGCCAAGGGTCGTGACGGCGTTTCTCCACACCGGAGACTCGGCAACGCTAAAGCAAGCCCCATGCTCCCGGAGATACGAACTGAGCAGCCTACGCGGTGCATCGCCAGTCACTTCTCATCACTCCCTGCACGGTGTGCTGGATACGGTGGCTCACGCCGCCAACTTCCTGAATATGATCCTACAGGGGAATAGGTCGAGAGAGCACAGTCTCCGGCGAGACATACACTGGTACCACGCGTTAATCCAGAGCATGCTGGAGGGCGATCCAAAAATCCACCGTGCCGTAGTTACATTCAGCACAGAATCGTCTTTGCCCAGTCCCAATATCTTTCTCCAAGCCACTAGGATGGATAGTGAAATAGTCCTCCAAGATCTTTCAAATACGTCCCACCATTATCTAAAAAATAAAACCTCCGAGTGGGAATGGTTCAGTGAGTTCAGGGACAAAAAGAAGCCACATTCGCATAGGAGGGTTGCGGGGAAAGAGGCGAACCCATCAGCCGAAACGCACACGAGAGGGGACGGCTACGTCTTCGATAAAACTCAGATAAAGTGGTCGGCTCCCTTCCTCGAGTGCGAAAATGGGAATTTTATTCCCCACTGGCTCCTCACTTTGTCCGCCGGCTTCTATGGCTTGAAGCCGAACTTGGCACCTGAGTTCAGGTACGTGAGGGTAATCTTACGGGCGCCTAGGGTTTCATGCGTACGTCTGTCTATCTACCTGCCCAAATGCTTAACTGTTGCTCACTCTTGTCTTTACAAAGTACATACTTAGGTTTAATCTTTATGCAACTGGCGTTTGAGATCAAGTTCCAGCTTTAAGATTTGATGAACAGTGGAAATGCCAAAATGGGAATCGTTTCTTCAGTGTGCATTGCCTTTCTCAAAACTATAGGACGTATGGCGAATAATATTAATAATAACAATAACAATAATGGTAATACTAATACTAATAATAATAATTAGCATGATGATTATTATTATTATTAATGATAACGACAATAATAATAATGATGATGATGATGATGATATGTGAAGGGTAAGACAGCCCAGTGCTGATTAGATTGCAGCAGCTCTCCTTCTATAGGTGTTAGGTGTTCCTGTAAATCGCGTCGCTCAGCTGACGCCAGATGCAGAGGACGGATCTAAAAATAACCGCTGATGTTATTCCGTTGCGGTGAGAGTCCTCAGCTCCTCCATCCCGTCAAAAAAACTCCAGCCTCGCTGCATCCTTCAAACACAAACCCCCCTTTCACCCCTGTTCTCCTCGTTGACTTGACGACGTGTGAATTTTGCAATAAAACACGGTTCCTTTGCCGAGCGTGTCAATGCATGTTCCGTATTTTGGTCAGAAGTTAATTCACATGTAATTGGACTGATTTGTATGTATTATTTACATCAGTCTACACGACATCTCCTTCCAGCTGGGAAGGAGAATAAGGTTTGGGGAAATTAGTTTAACGTATTCAGTCAGCGTCTACATTCGCCTATGTTTTTTTTCTCACAGTATTAATGTTTGATGATCATCATCATTTCACGAAAAAAACACCCAGTTTCTGGTACAGGAAGACTTATGAAAACGCATGACAGAAAAGATTTTTCATCATAATAAACGACAAATCCCATCAAACCGGTGTCGGAGAGGAGTGTGTGTCTGAGCTACCGACTGCAATATTTTATAAGTGGGTTTTATTAGTCTTTTATTGCTCGGCTTTTGTCATATGATCTTGCTTGATATTTCAAGACTGAGCCCATGGATCGTGCCTTATTTCCTGTTTGTAAGTAGCAGTCTGGCTCTCAGCCATATCTTTTCGCCACCTGCTGTGGCGAGATGGTAGGACGCGTCGTTTTGTGAGCTTTCACAGGGAATATCTAGATCGGGGCCTTAGGGTAGCACAAAACGTACATATTCACTAGGACGCCCTTTCATTGGTTAGTCTAACTCGGTGGTTCTCGTCCATTTTTGCACCACTACCCAATCTTTACCATGGCAGCTTAGTCGCGACCATATAGCCTATCAAGCACAGGTTTAAATATTCAGTTTAAATAACCGCTATGATCAAACATGCAGCGCAGTCTGCAGTTTACACCAATCAATGCCTATGGCACAAATCTGATTGAATGTGCCAGTGAATTTTAAATTCAGCATCTGTGGTTTGGCTTCTTGGAGTGTTCACTGGTTTGGAACTAAGGATCTGCAGACCCAAGACCCGCTTATATATGTCAATTCTAGGATTGGATCAACATAAGAGCTTGCTGGTTTTAAAATGTTTAAATTTCCAATTCTGCCTCTCTGCCCTTTCAGAACATGGGTGGAGAATCGCTGGTCTAACTCGTGAGACTGTGGAGGATCACCTGTCTCAGAAATATTTTTGCGTTAAGCTTTGCCTGCTTGCAGCCGCGATGTATATGAAAAGAAGAGCACGGTGCGCCCTGGGGACTTTGTTGTTAATAGCATGAAGAGATTGTCCTTAGCGATGCCTAATGTGGCAGAAAATTCAGAGAAAAACAGGCAGATATACAGGAAGATTGATCTCCTGCTGTAATGGTGATTGAGCATCTGCCATTGGTCAGAAAGGGGGAGGAGCCTTTTGACCTGAGAGTGTGACCAAGACAGGGATTCATTACGATGGGGCTCTGGAGGTGGGGCAGAGGAAGTGACGCGTATGGGAGAGGAGTCCTGGGAGCTAGGTGCGGGGTGGGGGGTGGGGGGTGGACACTCTGGATTGGAGAACAAGATACAGAGTAGATCCTGGGGGTGCAGAACCTCAAACTGGCTTGACTGCAACAGAATGGCAGCTACACTTGGACATCTGAGGCTCTGGTGTGACCTGACGTGTTTCGCTGGGGTTTAGGATGAGTTTGTCCTGCTTGTTCCCCAAACTGCCCATCGCCGATCTGAGCTTTAGCTGCTTGCTGCCAGGTGGTGTTTTCAGGGAGAAGCCAAATCTCATCGAGATGTTCAGATTGCATAGGGTTGGGTTTAGGGTATTCGGCGTAATGGGGAAAGAGGAAAACACCTACATTACTTTCTCAGCATAAACTTGTATGCAAGTGTGCAACTCACTAGTATGATATTTTAACTCTTCTGCTGGGAAATGAAGAGCTTCTAACCTTTTTTGGTCAAAGGTCCAGCACTGCTTCATGGGGACAATCGCCACAATGGGGGCGAGACTGGCGAATCGGCTTCGGCGCGTTGAATCCTGATGAAGATGAAAGTCCAAGTTGAGCTGAGCCAGTCGTCACATTCGGCGTGAGAGAGCCTTAGCCGACACCTTCCCTGGACACGTTACAGAATCATTTCAGGATCGGTGTTCTGGCACGTTCTCAGAGCCAGTCCCTCTCAGTTACACTCCAGGTAGTCGCGAAACGTCCGCTGCCTCGCTGGGGGGGGCTGCGTTTGTCCAGATGGTGCGAGCTCCACAGTATGGGAAGCACAGAAGTGTGGAACAAAATGGTGGATCCAGAACGGCGATAGAGAGTCACGTTTCTCACGTTGCAGTTCTCCGAATCATGGCAGGAGGTACGACCCAGAGAGGATCAAAATCAGTGACACTTGTCTCTGGTCCATTTTATGTTTAGGTGACTTGATCCAGAAAATAGCTTCTGGCAGTCCTGTTGCAGAAAAACAACACCATGATCTGGGAACTTGATGTCATTCCTTTGTAAAACTAGCACTGGCTTGGATGCCTGTTTGGGACTTTAACCTTTAAAAGGCATGAAGCTGTTATGCGACACTGCCGGTTGTGGCATTCGTTTGATGGGCAGTCCTCTGGGGTCTGTATGTACTGTTTCACGTTACCTGCAAAGAGCACACATGGTTTAAGAGCTCGTAGCGTATCGCAGGACTCTGAGAGCTTTGCAGGTCAGATTCCCTTACTCATAAATTTTTACTCATTTAGCTGATGGACATTTCTTTGAGGAAGCAGGTCCCTGGACAAATTGGGGTTTAAGGGCCTTGCTCAAGGGCCCAATGGTGACATCACCCTCCCAACCATGGGATATGAACCTGTGACCTTTTGAGCCATACCTCCCCCTATTCCCATCATGCCTCAGACAGTTATCCTTAATATCGTTATTATTGTTGCTGCTACTGATGATGATGAAGATGATGAAGATGGTATCTGTGTCTGTGATGGGCTGGCATCCCATCCTGGGTGTCCCCTGCCTCATGCCCAGTGATTTCTGGGACAGGCTCCAGGCGCACCGCGACTGCACTGGCCAAGCGGTCCTCCTGCCTATATATAGCTCTCTTAAAAGCACAGCCAAGTGCAATTAACTCCACGCTTCTTTGAGATTCACTCATTACCTACAAACCCTTTTTGCCACTTGCGAACAGAACTTTATAAAATGTCATATTACGCAATATACGCTCCAAATATGGAATATATTTATGATAATGTGCGTTTAGGGGGGAATTTTTGTGTATTAATCCAGCTTAAAGTCAATTAGTAAAAATGTTTCCCTCAGCAATGCAAATCAAATATCGCACACAGTATTAAGAATTCACTGGGGTGCTTCATTCAGACCCAGACAGTGGGATTACGGGGCGATCGATGAAAGGCCATTGTTATCACAGTGTCTCAGCAGTCAAATGCATCAGAGGTCCATGACCGCCGTTTGTATCATTGCTTGAATTAAGATCGGTGGACCCGTCTTATAAGGTGACCAGCGCCGCCATGATCACACTGTCCAGAACAAACAGAGCAGGACATCAGATAGAAAAAAAAGGCAGGTACACATTGAGACATCCTCAGGGCCTGGTCCCTTTTCGAGCTGCAGGAATTAACCAAGGTCTTGCCCTTGGCGGGATCAGTCTTCAATGGTACTTTGCTTCATCGGTCATATTCAGTGCCAGCGTTGTTTCACACAGATTAGCGTAATCAGTGATTCTCCTCTGAGCTGGGATTAGCGATCCCACCGCCGGGAGAATGGACGTTTGTTTTTACTCGGAGTGTGATGTGGGACTGGCTGCTCGTCCTAGGGTCCATGTCCATCGCCAGCAGAACCCGAAAGGCCCTTTCTTTGGGGTCTTTTGATGGCCTTAGATGGGTTTGACAGGGAGAATAACACACCAGCTGGTTTGTAGGACGTGCTGGACGCTCTCTGGCCTCCCGTGGGCTGGGCCCCATCTCGTGTTGGGGAGAAAGACAGCACCCTGCTGGAGATTCGCCCCAGGGTCGCGCCGGGGCGCTCCTGGCTCAAATGTGCTTATCTTTTGCTGTCCGGAGGAGGCCCTGTGTGATGAGGCACCGTGCCCGTTTAGTGGGTCATGCAGAATGTTTGGCTCTGCTTCAGAGCTTCTGGCTCGGTGGCAACGCCATGGGGAGTCTGGGAGGGGTGGGGGGGACATACAGGCTCCTGTGTGAGAAAACAGGGATGGGGAGGGGGGAGAGGATAAAACAGGCCGTTTTGGCCAGGCATCGTCCTGACAGAAGGAGAGGCGTGGGGGGGGGGCCAGCCCAGCTGTCCTGGGGGGGCCTGGACACAGTCCTCGCACAGCAGATGTCCTGGTTCTGGAGCACATTATGGAGTTTGTCTTGCAGGCTTGGGTTTCTGGATCATTCTGCTTCTGCCTCTAAAAACAGCACTAGGCAGCATTCAGATGCAGAGGTTAAGGTTCCCTCTATGGAAACATCCATTCATCCATCCATCCATCCATCCATCCATCCATTCATCCATCCATCCATCCATCCATCCATCCATCCATCCATCCATTCATCCATCCATCCATCCATCCATGCATCATCTACCCACTGCTTTCAGTCAGGGGAGTAAGGTGCATCCAGGATGTGGTGACAGTCTCTGTAAAAATGATTTAATATTTTTTCCTTAAAAATGACAGAATTTATATAAAATGTGCCCAAGGTCCAAAGACCTTGTTTATTGTGTCTTCATACTTAAGAGTGTATATCCTCAAAGTTTTGAACTCCCAGTAGGTCATTGAGAATTTCTCCAAATTTCAGGGAGGACGTATGTTCCATTGGCATTCTTTCTGTATACTAAATACTAGGATCTTTTGTCCTTGTGGGAAGTTTTTGTGGCTCCATAACGCTGGACCACAGAAGATCTCATGTAGCTTTTGTCTTGCAACCATCCATCCATCCTTGTATCCATCCATACACCATCTAACTGCTTTTCCTGGTTAGGGTGATAGGGGGTGCTGTAACCTGGCTCCATAATGCACAAGGCTGGCTACATCCCAGACAGGGTATAATTTGTCTCCTTAACTACAGAATGACTATTTGCCTGAGCCATTGCTGGAACTGCAGAAAAGCCCTTATTGACCAGATATGAATACTAAACAGGCAGGAGAACATCTGGAACTGTGTGGAGAGCGGGGGGGGGGGATCGGTGGCATGTGTCCGGATCTCTCCAGGCCACGACAGCCCCATTTTCTGGTCAGCAGTGCCAACGAATAAATAATGAGAAACTGACCACCAGGTCGCAGTCAGAAGTTGGAGGTGTCTGATGCAAGCTAGTCTGCTCTCTCTAAGCCATTTTACTGGTCCTGTTCCTATTTGCTACTTAATCGATGCATTACTAAATATGCATTAGATGCTGTAGATGCATTGCTGGAAAAAAAACGTGTTGCAGCGCTGGTGTTTATCATTAACTGGCATCTGGTGGAAATAAGCCCGGGGGCGGCCTGCAGTGATGTCCGCACAGCCCCATGTCCAGATAAACGCCGGCTCTGCACCGTATTGAGTTTCGACTGGAGAAGAGCATGAGATCAAATCCCAGGAGGGCTCCTCCTGCGACTGAACCTCAAGCAACCTACTGTACTTGCGACAGCCTTAGGCAGGGAGAGGAAGCGATGCTTAAATGATCTTCAATATATAATGATATCGTGTCTGTCGAGGTGTGTCAGCTTAAGCTTTAAACTTTTCAAAAACTCCCCTAAAATCACCCCAGTGTTTGCAGCAATCATCCAATACACCCATGTAGCTTTGACTCAACCACTAGCTCACCTTATTTGGCAATTCGACTAATTAAGTTGATTAATTAAGTGAGCTGGTGGATAAATTAATAAATATACGCAATGGCTGAGGTGCCCCTGAGGAGAGGTTTGGGAACTGAAGCGGCGTCAATCCAACAACGTGTATCAGTAACGTTTTGGAGAGCATCTTTATTGTATTGTCGTTTGAATATGTTCTAATGTTACTTTGCTTCTTTCTGAGTAAATATATACATTTACTACCCAGATAAACAGCTTTAAACATTTTCTCTGACTGTGTCTGTGAAGTACCGGTACCAGCTCAGCAGCGAACGCTAACAGAGTCCCGTGTACCTTCCTGGAGATATGAACAGCCGCTCTCTCCCCCTTCCTTCCTCCAGGGGCGTCGTGCGTGTGGATGTCAACCTGCAGGACGTGGACATCGACCAATGTTCCAGCACTGGGTGGTTTGGTGGGACCCACAGGTGCAACCTGACCACCACGGAGGTGAGATCCGACGGCAGAGCCCGCGATCCGAGTCCGTCTCCGAAAATAGCTCCTCCTCACCGCCGCGTCAGGACACAGACCGGACGCTCTATCGGTCCTGTGCCTCCTGGACCGGGTTTCTGGCGCGGCCCGCTGGGATTTGCGGGCCAGCGACGGGGC
Organism: Mormyrus hasselquistii; assembly: GCA_026779605.1. NCBI lineage: Eukaryota > Metazoa > Chordata > Actinopteri > Osteoglossiformes > Mormyridae > Mormyrus > Mormyrus hasselquistii. Next base: position 6,022,172 of record JAODKE010000088.1, read on the forward strand.
CGGCTGCGGCTTTGGCGAGCGGCGTTTCCCATGCACGGCTGTTTTCCGGATAGCGGTCGTGCATGGGCGCACCGGAGCGAGACGTGTGACTTCACAGACCTCCGACGCGCCGTCGGCGTGAACATAACACACGGCTCCTTCACTGCTGGGTTTGCGGCCTCATCCAGTATCACATTCTTCATGTGTTTTTATCTCCATTCTTTCTGGAAAACAGCCGTAAAATAGCTTGTTCCACTGATCGATAGAGAAGGGCCAGATTTGATCTGGGACATATTCTTCATGACTAGGATTCTTCATGACTTTTCATAACATTAATATATATTTGCTCCAGCATTGTAATCCTGTTGACTTGGCAGATGCCGATAAATGTGATTTAACCTCCTACAGTTAGAAATTTTTGCTGAATCAGCTCAAAACAAGAACCTTGCTCAAAGGTCCAAGAGCAGTGCCCAGTCTTGATACAATGACCATCACACATCTACAATTCTGCCTCTGGGTAGTGAGTAGCGCACTTGCATATACCGGAGAAAATGAGAAATTATGTTGTAAAAGGTGATTAGTTCGATTGGGCTTTTAATCGAAGTCTTTGGGTTATGATATAGAGCATCAGGTCTAAAAGCTCGTGTGAAGTGGATCTCATTCCATCTATTATACATGCAGTGTAATGGATTGCAGTGGAATCTCTAAATTATTGATTATGCTTTTTGTCTGTGCATCCCGTTCAATGGGAGTCTGACTGGGGTGGGGGGGGGGGGCAGATTGCTGGCTGCTGGTGTTACACCCATTGCTTTTCATTACAACTTTCTGGTCCCATGTGTGTGTGCTCGTACAAGTGGACAGTTTTAGAACCTTCACTCAAGGCTCAAGACTTCAAAAGAGGGGAAAATACATATCCCAGAATGCACTGCAGCAGCTTCTCCCACGAGATGCCTGCTGTAATGGTTTGACCTCCCCTCTGTCACAGAGAGGATGTCACATGGGATTGTATGTTGTATAATTGTACATTTGGGGGGGGGGGGGGGGGGCAGGGAATGGGGGTTCCCGGGGCGGGTGGGCTTGATGGGGTAAAAGAATTTTGTGAGT
>JAODKE010000088.1:6043312-6060298 GCA_026779605.1 Mormyrus hasselquistii
CAGTTCTAGCCAGGTTCATTGTTAGCAATACCTGTTCTAGCCATGTTCATTGTTAACCATTGTTAGCAATACCAGTTCTAGCCAGGTTCATTGTTAGCAATACCTGTTCTAGCCATGTTCATTGTTAACCATTGTTAGCAATACCAGTTTTAGCCATGTTCATTGTTAACCTTTGCTAACAATGCCAGTTGATAATGATGGGTACATGGTATTTTGCACATACAAACACAGTAGCAACATGTGCACAAATAGAAGTTGAACGGAACTTGGTGTGGAGCTGATTTAATGAAACACAAGTGCTAATTAACAGTGTATAACTACAGCTGTCACTTCTGTTGATAAAAGGAGCAGCCATCTTGAATTCTGAGATCAGGATTGTAGAGGTTCCTCCGGCTTTCCAGGTTGGAAGTCTGACTTTAGGGGTTATTCCAGTTGAAATTTCCACATTGTACACAGCATTGTATCACCACGGAATGCTTGCTGGTAACCCGTCTGTCTGTTTTTCCTCCAAACAGCTGAGCTGGTCTTCCTGCTGTGGGGTGTCTATCTCTGCTACGCCGTTCGGACTGTTCCCTCCGCCTTCCACGAGCCGCGCTACATGGCCGTAGCCATCTACAACGAGCTTGCCGTCTCCGGGATATTCCACGTCATCCGGTAAGCCGCTTAAGAATTGCAAAGAATGAAAGAAAAACATAAATGAATACAGACCTTTTTAAATTCGGTATGGTATGCTCGTTTTCCATATTTTCTCTGGTAACAGTAACAGTAAAGATGGCAGCTTGACATGGCCTGAGTGTCTTTCTAAGATATGGGTTCAAGGCTCATCGAGGCCGGCAACCTCAGCCCTCTGACTTGTCTCACCCTTGAACTGTACATCCTGAAGTGAGCTTCTTCATCCTTCTGCCCAAAAGTGACTGTAATGGCATCGCTACATTGTAAAATTCACAGTGTTAAAACGCCTCCCGACTCATAACATCGTAACAGCATAATTGGTTTCCCTGCTACATCAAACAGCTGTGTAATGAGGCTGCCACAATTTATACTAGAAGAGATTCAAGACGTTTTCACCCTCCGACTAAATCATTCAAATTCAACGGAGAGCAAGTTTCTCAGAGCTGCTTAGAAAGTTCTAAAAGTTGCCGTCTGTGAACTTCAAAGCAAAATGGCAGCGTTGCTTCTGGATTGTCCAATCCTATCCCACATCTCCCATGCACCATGCCAATGATAAATACTAGCACACTTCTCTTCCAACATATTCCCTGTTGTGATGCCAACAGTTTTTGATCTCTGGATCTCATTTCCACATACAGTTCTTGTTGTGCCATTAGGGGCAGTTTGGTGTTTCTGGGACCTCACTGAAAAAAAATCACTTTGGGCCCCCCAGTGTAATGATTGTTTGTGACCAACAGGCAGCCTCCAGACCTCAGGGGCCCCAGGCAAATGCATGGTTTGAGTAGTGACAAACACGGCTGCTGGGTCACTGAGTGAAGTACCTTTGTCCTGTTAGGGGTGCCATGTGATTTAATTCATGCTTTGCTGTCCTGCACTTGAGCACCATTTGTTACTAGAACAGCAGGTTGCTTTGATATTACCAGTGCCTTTCTTTGCCTCTAATTGCACCCTAACAAACTATCCCAGCTGATAAAAGCTATAATGGAGGAAAGTGTTAACTCACTCCTCTGTGTCCTCGTATACCTTGCAGAAGCACTTTCAGAAGGGGCTGTTTTCCTGCTGGCCTTATTCATGGCAACGCAGAGCGTAATTGCTTGTAGAAAAACCTTTCATGCTTCACCAGGAAACCCCAAAAAATGTAATTATGAATACTGCTGTGGTCCTTGTCCTATTAAGCTAATGCTACAACTTTAAATACTTGTGATTTTACAGCAGTGCAGCTCTATACGGGGAACATCACGAACTTCATATTCTCAGACTTGTTATTTTGAACTCATTTGCATTTTCTCATCCCCTTACTCAGTAAGGGGCTCATTATAGTAAAACGGTTCACATGTGAACCTGATACGGTCCGTCAGGCTGGTGCCGCGCGGCGGTACGCTCACCACGGGTATCGTAAAAAGGGCGTAACTTCATTAAAACCACAGCGCCGCGCTGACACTGTGATTCCGAGCCGGCACTCCCAGCCCATCGATGTCCGACCTCAGATGAACCCACTTTGACTAGTGGCTGAAGATACCAGCAACGCCATCCCCCTCCCCCCTCGTCTAATCGGGTCTCTGTCTGCAGGTTTATGTTGGCGCCTGGGCTGCACCCCGACTGGATGCTGATGCTTTTCTTCACTCACGCGCAGCTGACCGTGACCGTGACCCTGGGACTGCTACTTGTACCCAAGGTAACTCCAGAATAAAAAAGTTTTACATGACAGGTTTAGTACCCAGCGGTAGAGCTATCCAACGGCCGGACTGAACAACCCTCCCGTTTTGGGCCCTAACAACGTTGTTGCTAACAGTAATTTAATTTGACATGATTGGGATATTAAGGAGAGTCTTTAATCTTGATTTAACAGGATTTTAAATCAACAGCTCGAACGAGCCTGATTAATTAAGAGCTCCGCTGGACTGGAAACCGGCATGGTTAGTGGGCCAGGGCAGAGGGGTGTGGGTTTAAAAAACACTGCCCAGGATTTACGGCCTGACCAAGATGCGTAACTCAATAAGAAGTTTACAGAAGCGGTAGCATGTGAGCCATTGTTTTCTACCCACTCTTTCATTTATGGTGTTCTGTCCACTGCCACCACATCACAATTAATCACCCGGAGAAATGCAATTACTTTGGGTGCCCTGGGCGGACATACTTGCCATCAACTTAATGGGGGTAAACGTTGTCTTAAAATAATGGCAGTCGATTAAAATCCTTCGATCCGCCCTTCCAGTTCCTGTTCGCAGGCGCCCACACGAGGGACGACATCGCCACAGAGGCCTACGAGGACGAGCTGGACATGGGCCGGTCCGGGTCCTACCTCAACAGCAGCATCACGTCGGCGTGGAGCGAGCACAGCCTGGATCCCGAGGACATCCGGGTATGTGCAGGGCGCACTTATTTCACCGCACTTCACACAACATCCCAAACTTGAGATGTCCAACCTCTCTAAACTGGCGTGTCACTAAGCGGTGGTTATTCTCTGTTTGATATGTATTGCTGTGAATTAGGAGGAGCTGAAGAAGCTATATGCTCAGCTTGAGATCTACAAGAGGAAGAAGATGCTGGCCAACAACCCACATCTACAGAAGAAGAGGAGCTCCAAGAAGGGACTAGGTCGCTCCCTCATGAGGCGCATCACGGAAATCCCGGAGACTATGAGTCGGCAGTGCAGCCGGGACGAGAAAGACCTGGGGGATCATGGGAGTAACAGGAACAGCCTCTGTACGCTCAGACGAAACCCATTTGACCCCTCCCACGCCAGCAAGTCCAAGGAAGACTCGCTTAAAAACAAAGTCTTCTCCCTTAAGAAGTCACATAGTTACGACCATGTCCGGGACCAGAACGAAGAGCCAAACAGCTCTGCTAATGACCAAATGGAGGTTTCCACCATGGAGAACTCACTGTTGGATACACTGATGGGCAAGAAGCTGGGGAAGAAGTCTGAGGATGAGAAGGCCGAGGGTGAGTCTACAGAATCGGTACCCCTAGTATGTAAATCTGCCAGTGCACATAACCTGACACTGGACAAGAAGCCTGTACATCTCAGGACGTCCATGCTACAGAAATCCCTGAGCGTCATCACAAGTGCCAAGGAAAAAACTCTCGGGCTCACAGGAAAAACACAGACCACAGATGATGGTGGGAAGAAAGGCGTAAACAAGAACAAAGACAACAAGGTGTTGTCAGAGATACATGAATCAGCGGAGTGCTACCCCAAAATGATAATCAGCCAGTCGGTGGAGTACCGTCAGACTGCCAATAAGATCGGCATCATGAAGCACCCGGTTAGTGGGAGCCAGCCGTCCATTTGCTCTGAATCGGGAAGGTCTAAGGAGCTGTATGACCTTTCCGAAGTCTGCCCTTGGGAAGTGGAGGACCTTCCAACTCCCTCTGAAAACAAAGTACAGAAGCATGTGTCCATTGCTCCAGATGAGACAACTACCATCCATGGGAGTGGAACCAAAGGGAAATTGCATCAAAAGTTGAAAGTCGTGGATCAGTCCCTCTCAAACAGCAAACGTTCCAGCCAGAAGACGCCAGAGAAGTCAGCGGTGACCTCCAGGGAGGAGGTTATTGAGAGCCGTGGGCTGAGGAAGGGGATGAAGCCTCTTGCTCCACTTAGCCTCACTGGGAGTGCCCCTCAAAGTGCAGATGTGTGCCCCTGGGACATTGAGGAGCCACGGGCTAAAGCTGAGACCGCAAGATCTCCAGATATAATCAGGCGCAAGAAAAGTGTCACCCCAACAGAAGGAAAAGGAAAGACCCTCCATTCAGATCACTCCAAATCCACTGGAAGCCTTTTGCAATCATCCACTATGAGAGCAGACATCTGCCCCTGGGATTTTGACGGTCCTCCATCCCCCGATTCTGAAAAGGCTCCCAGTCCACCTCACGTCTCAAAGGGGAAGGACTCGCATTCGAAAAGAAAAGGGACACCTTCCTCCAAAACTTCAGAGAGGGACAAGGAGAAATCAAAAGACAAGGATGAAGAGAAACGCAGGTCCAAGAGCAAGGATAAAGGTTCCTCCAGCAGATCTACAGAGAAACGTCGCGTCAGCCAGTCGAAAGTGGGGGGAGGCTGCGTCTCGGATGTAGAATGCACCCGTGACTCACCAGTGTCCGAGAGGCGGAGGAGCTCTACAAATGGGCAGACTTCTGCTAAGAGCAAGAGTGACTTTTGCCCATGGGACTTCGAGGACACATCCCATAATAAGGAAGAGGACCGCAGCCCTTCCACCAGGAAACAAAATACTCTGCACTCTAAACCGGTGGCAGCAGATGGCACTAAGGTGGCCGATGTGTGTCCATGGGACTTTGATGACACAGTGTCGGAGAAAAATGCATGACACTCAAAAGGAAGAGACTTCTCTGTATTGAGTTCTTAATGTACTTTTTCTATACACAATACCAAACCCTCTCATTTTTAATGAACTTAAGGTGATGAAAAAAGAGGGGATTTTGCACATGTTGCCTTTTTCCAGTTTTGTCTTTGTTTTTTCCTCAAATTTTTATCAAAGAGAAAGGAGAAAATTGTGTACCAAGATGCATTCCAAATTCGTACTCCGTCTGTGCTGAATTGTAACGATGTATTCTGATAATTATGCAACTCAGTCACTTTATATGCGTGGTAGAAAATCTTGACTCATCACACCTAGTGCACATTGTCAACGCCGGACTCTTTGCGGTGCAGCCATCGCATCTCTTGAGTTAATGAATTATGGGAAACTCACATTGCAAGCCACACATTGCATCGTTTGGATCAGTCGGATGAGAGATTTTTGGTGCTGCGACCAAGACAGCGATCAAGAGAGATATGACACAAAACCCAGAGTTTTCACCCATCATTGTGCAATTCTGTTTCACAAGAAAATGTGTGACAGGAACAACGTGGAACACAAATGCACAATAAACTGGAAGCAAGATAAAATTGTATATACTAATACCTCTCATTTGGAAAAATAAATCTGTTGAAGTAATTGTCAAAATATTCAATGGATTGTCTGCAGATGTACCAGATGGCTTGTGGCAGGTTATTGCATCACTCCATTCCACTCAAATCTTTTACCATGAGACGAAAAGCTCAGTTTGACTGAAGGCCTCTCAACCAGGCCATTTGTTCATTGTTTTTTTAAGCATGATGTAGTGGTGTTTCAGGTCATCTATGTCTGAAGAGCACGCGCGTTACTGAAGTTTGGAGAAGACGCAAGTGTCGTGAATGAATGTTAAGGAATCATCCTGTCAGATTCGATCCCTGCCGGGGTTGCTGTTGTACCTCCTTCTGGAGTTGCTGACTCTTGGTTCTCTGTGCGCTTATTGGTTGGTTTATTAGTTGCCCAGGTAGAGGGGGCTCCAGGGCCATGACTTTGACTTTCACCCCACTCTGCTCGCATGGATTTTGCATGCTCGCCCTATGTTTCAATCTCTTTATCCTGGCTATTCCGTTCTTTCTTCCACTGTCCAAAAATAGGCGGTTCAGATGTGTCCAAATGACCCTGTATTGGCCAGAAATCCCATCCATCGTTTACCCGTACGTCTTGCTGTGACCATGCATCAGATAAGCTGTCGTGTAAGGTGCTTAAGGATGGTCAGGGGCGCCGTGAAGGGGGGGGAAATTAGGATGATTCCCTGAGTGACAGGGACCCTAAAAAATTCAAGATAATTGGATTGGTTTGAGTTGGGGGCCCAGTACAAAATGCTTTTATGGGGCCCGGAATCTTCAGTGGCGCCCCTGAGGATGATTAACCCCTTGTGTTCAGAGTGGTTTATCTGCAGTGTAAAAAGAATATTACAATGTAACAAAACAACAACAAAAAAAAAAAGACTTTCCTTCAAAAAAGTATCATAGAGCTATCCATGTCCATGGAATGTCGCATTAAAAATATAACATGAAGCTTTAAAAATATTACATATATTGTTGTAACTAATGTAATATTTCTATTTGAACCAATACTGGTCCTCTAGTTGTGCTTTGATGTTGTTTCGCATTAGAATAAATTCTATGGTCTTTGTTACATTCTTCTGAAAATGAAGCCAGTGCAAAACCGTCTGTGCTTGTTTTTTATTTCACATAAATAATATTGACAGATGATACTTCCAAGATGGAACTTCTCCGGATTTTACCTTGTTTACTACTTACGATTTTGCAGGAGAAATCAAAACATTTGTTCATTTATTGAAAACACAGAACAGAGATCTCATACTATACTGGGATGGCTCAGTGGGCACCGTCATCGCCTCACATCCTCTAGCCTTGAGGTTTTGAATCCTGTCTCTGCGTTGTGGTTGCGTGCAGCTTACATTTTGGGCAAGTTTCTTGCAGGCACTCAGTTTCCTTCCATAGTCCACAGAGATGCACTTAGGCTAACTAGCATCTCTTAGTTGCCTGTCAAGTGTGAGAATGTTGTATGTACTTCGTTGCGGATTAGCATCCCGTGCAGGGTGATCACCCCACCCTGACCAGCTCCAGCCTCCTCTGGAAACCCTAAAATGGATGGATTGGATGGATGGATTCATGGATGGATGGATAGCATACTAGCCTAGTTAATTTGCAGGCGGAAAGCTGAACAGATGTGCTGTGTTTTCACTGCCTATTTCTAAGGTTCCGTTTTGAAAGTTAACACAGAACAGCATGACATCAAACCTGCTCGGCTAAAGCGATGACCTTCAAGGTCTCGCGCCCCCTGCTGTCGCCTGATGCTCCGTAGCTGGTAGCACACGGGCGCTCGGATTTGAAAGCCCATCACGGTACGTGACATTAGTGAAAATGGAAGTGCGCTGGCTCGAGGCCATGGTGCACCGTGTCTTAACATCGGTGACTCAACCTGATGTACGTCATCAAGCAGCCAGCACACGTGTTCCATCTTGGGAGGGGGGGGGAGGCATCTTTGAATAGCGCCTGTGACACGTGGATGCCAACTTCCACTGTATCTGACTGCTTGGCCATGGATCGCGCTGCCGTGATTTGTTTCGCTCCGTGCGAATGCCAACCTGATTCCAGGCGGCCCCCGGCAACCGTATCCCATGGTTACCTTTGAGAGGGAGACAATCAGTCACCTGCATGCCGCCTCGCAGAGTTTACCACCCTGCATGGCATCACCTCATTCTGACTCATGCTTAGCCGCCCAACGCTGGCAGTACACGATATGTAAGAGACCAGCGTATCGGGAATGTCACATGCAGAGACCCTCTGCCGTGATTGGCTGTAGGCAGCCAATTGGAATTGAAGCGCATGAAAAGCCTGCAGAGGGCAGGAACTGACCACAGGAGCTGGTCGTATCCTTCAAGCAGGTGGTTTGGGGTCAACCTGATGCCACTGCTCATCACATAGGATGACGCTTATGTGACGCAGAGTTTCTTTGAATATGCAGATAAAGCTTAAGGTTGATTTTACAGTCTGCACATGTCCCTAAAACAGTAGCACTATTGAAACCCAGAAACAAACATAGATTGCACTGGTAGAGCTACAGTCAGATGCAGCCTGACTGGGGCCCACAAAATCAGAGGGGGGGTGTGGGAAGCAGTGGGGACCCCTTCACAAGGAGGATCAGGAGGCTATTGGTGTAACCGTTTAACTTATGTAAGCATATTACTTGGCATTATGAAATGCTGCAAACTAAATGATATATACCAATTACCTGTATGGCAAATCTGTTTTGCTAAGAGTGTCCAGTTTGTAAGGCTATAAAGGTCATATTGCAAACCTCAAGGATATTTCACAAAGATTCATGGCACATCTGTAAGATTTAACCATTAGGTTAAATCAGACAATAGGCCTTGTTTAAGTGCATGGACATGTGTCCAGAACTGAGAAGCCCCCCCCCCTCCCCCCCGCAAAAATCTTGAACTGGGGCCCATTATAAGAAGCTTATGCCACTGCTGGATTGGGGCGACATTTTAAGATCTATTTTTAACCCCCAAAGAACTATTTGAACTGACACAAAAGTACAATCTCTGGTCTCTATAACTGCATGTTAATGCACAGAGCTGGTGCGGTTTCTGTGTTTCTCTGCTTTATCCTTTTTGGACTCCACTGTGGCGATTTTCCGTTCTTTTTCCCGATTTTTTTCCCTGATTTTCAGCTCCCACTGTGCCCATCGACATGGGCAATGTCACACAATGTTTGTAAGGGTTTCTGTTACCTTCTGCATGGCAGCAACTAGTAGGACTAACGTATCACTGCCCTTCTGGAACTTTGGTATTTGGACTGTTATAAATTGTATAGTGAAACTGTACCTTAACGATGGTATCTGATGCTTGTTATGATAATACTCTATGACGGGCTTCTGCATCCACATGGAATTATTTGGTAGAATTGTGTTATATTGTGATCGCATGCAAATTTAACACCTTCCATGCAATAAATATTTCTATAAAACTGAGCAACCAGATCCATCGAGCCATTTTCTTCCTGGTGTAATAAATTCCCTTTTCATTCTTTTCGAATCTACCTACAGAGTGTTCTCATATCTGAGGGGAGAAATTCCCCACAGTTAGCCGATATCTGACGTATATTTCAACAAATTGAATCTCTGGAGGTTGAATCTTGAATCAGAACTCGAGATGAGTGAGAAGGGACAGCTGGAGAAACAAGCAGTTTTGGGTCACAGATTGCATGGATTATGTGGTGGATGTAAATATTACTGCTCCGGGAATCACAATAAGAGTGATGCGACTTTAAGGTACATTCAAGCTCCTGAGAAACGTACTGTTGAGTTTTTTTTCGCGGTCAGCTATAAATAGTATGAATGCTTTAAAAGCATTTAAACTTCCACTTTGACACATACTAGCTCACTTACATTCATTAACTCGTTTCCACTGACGACATGAAATCTAATTTGTTCTGATTCAAAAAAAGCTGCAAGTCTTTTGTCAAGTGAATTGAAAAATAATACTGGAGCATTTAGCATTTGTTTTGCATAACACTTTGACCTGTATGCAGAAATTAAGGCCAGCCAGCCTCACATACAAATAAATGCAGTCCAGACTCTCAGTCACCCACAGAGATCTATCAGAACTCCATCTGGGACCTGAGTCATTAAAACAAAACAGCAAATATCCTTGGAAAGAGTAAAGTGTCAAAGAGAGGGACATTGAAAGAAAGAGTTGCATTAACTTCAACCCTTGACATTGAACTCCAGGTCATGCAAAGCTACACAACAGGGGCATAGGTGGATAGTTTAGGTCCAGAAAGTAATGATCAAGATGAAGATGTTGTTTCAACCAACCAGTTTATTGTGACTGTGACTCTTTATACTCAATTGTTACATACGTCTGGGCACAAACTGGGGAAGCAGGAGCAGGAGTTAGAAAATCGGGTATCTACAGGGATTAATGAGGAAACAGCAAGGCAAAAGAGGCAAAACAGTTAGCAACGTCACGAAACGTCAATGACCGGATAGGGGTAAGACAGACTCAAAAGCACTAAATACACAGAACTGATTAACAACAACTACACACAGCTGAAAACACCGGGATTCCACACGAGGTAACAAGGGGGCGTGGCACACAGGAAAATCGGATGAGCAGGTCATGACACTCAAGTGGTTGGTGGTTGGTTGAGACAAAATCACGGTCTGGATTTTTACTTTCCGGCCCTGAACTATAAACTTCTGCACTGGAGAACATCAAGAAGGAAATATCCAATACTTTGATGGCAAGATATGGTTCAAAGAACATGCAATGTGTTAGGACCGTCATTGTAGAATTTGTTTGAGTCTCTTTGACCAAAAACTATTGATATGCAGAGTTGGGTAATTCAAGTCCAGAGAGTAAAGATCCAGACCAAGATTTTGTTTCAACCAACCATAAAGTGTGCGTAAATAGTCACAGTCACTGAGCACTCAATTGGTTGGTTGAAACAAAATCCTGGTCAGGACTTTTACTCTCTGGACCTGTATTACTTAACTATGTTGTTATGTCACATGAACATCTGTGCACAACATAGACTCAGGTGTAAAGTAGGAATAATTAATTAGAGGTATGGCATAGCCCACACAGTGGGTACAGTATCATCAGGAGCTAACCCCAAGAAATACACATGTATCCAGTTTGCAAATTAAACCATCCAGCCTACCTAGAGGCCATTACTCATGGCCTTTTCCCTCTCCTACTCACCATCTACATAGCCCCGATATTCACTGAGATTAATGGTGCTCTGTTGGGTTTTATTAAGAGGACTACCCATAAGCTCAGGCCTGGTTATCTCTTGCCACAGCACCACACTTAACCCGTAGGCTATTCTGCCTAATGGTAACAACATATAATAAAAACCGTATTTTCACTAGACGGTCACATAAAAGCTAGGTCTGTTACTATCCGGGGAGCGATTATTACAGTAAGCGCAAACCCACTGCCGTTTTGGGTTATTGAAAAGGATGTGGATGATAATGTGTGGTGAAACGGCTGGGTTGCCAATGCTGCCACCCTGTGGGCACAAGGCAAAAACACAAGGAAAATGTAAAGGCGGCGGGTGGTGGAACATGCCTGCGTGGGATGGAACTTCCATGATAACACCCTCAGAAAAGATGTTCCCAAAGAATAGGGTGAAAATGTAGATGGTGTTATGGCATATATCGCTTTTTTTTTTTTTTGCTTTAACTCCGGGAATTTTTTTCTGTATCCTGCTTTTCTGTTTTTTTTTTTTCTTGCATGAAAAATCCCAGGCCTATGCATACCGCGTATGTTTTACAGTACAAGTGCTGAAACTTAACTTTGATACGGTCCCATTTTGGGTGCAAAGATGCAAAGACGGTTCTTTTTGTACTCATACAAGACTAATTTATTGCGGTTTGAGTAGCCAGACCTCCTTACGGCAGAGCCAGTCTTAAATAATTCAGCGTGCTTTTGGTCTGCATGCGGAAACGTTGTTAAAAGGTCAGGTTTACCCCTAAAGCTTAATGTATTTTTATATATCCGTGGGAATGTAGCTCTCAAAATGCGTACACGAGAATACGACTACTATCAAAGCATGTAAAATAAAGGAATGATTGTATAATAATCATAATTGTAAAATAATCTCAGTGAAAATGGTGGGTATAGGCTACTTAAGGCTTGCATGTTGTCTGGGTTTTCCGAAGACGCGTTTTTCTTTTGTTTTTTTTTTTTTGCGTGACTAGATGAGCGTGTCTGTGTGCCACGGATTTCTTCTTTTTTTTTTTTTTTTTTTTTTGCTGAATCCATAAATAACTCATACATCGTGTTGGTACAGTGAGTTTACATCCTCAGTTATTATCCTGTATTCAGAAGCTGGCAAAGCGACACCGGCAATATATTACAGCCGGCCTGAGCAGAGAGTGTCCGTATCCAGATGTAAACGGTCCATTCATAAAATAAGGGACAGACTCTGCCTGTGTCCCCCCAGGAGGGGAGTCATTGCCAAGTAGAAGTAAGTTAAATGCAGGACAGTCGGTTGCGACTGTATTATATAAGCCATGTTTAATTTCCAGGCATCAAAATGAAGGTGGTCATCAACATCTGGCCCGCGGTGCAAACCACATTAAGAGAAGGTGATTTATCCTCTGCTTGTTCAATTAATCCCAACATGTATGTTTCACAAAACACACCGAGGTGCTTATGCAAAGAATTCATTTATTAAGTGGCCCATGGAACCGGCTGCTAAGTGCAGACGCTGGATTAATAGACCTATATAACGGGGGACATGATGGAGATGCTCTCCGGGAGCCGCCCAGCGGCCACCTTGACGTAAGCGGTCCGGAGCTGGGCTGGGCGGGGCGGCTTGGGCTGGTGTCCCGGGCCAGTGCTGAAGGGAGCAGCAATACCGAGCCGTAGTCTGTCCGACAGCACGCCAACATGGGCAACGTCCAGGTGAGTACTGATCCCTCCCCTGGGGGGTGGTTTCCCCAAATCTGCCGGTTATTTATATACGACATTTGTGTGAGCGAACTTACAATGAGATCAACGTTACAATGAGAAAATGCGCAGTCATCTGCACCGACGACATCGGCCGCCACGGTTATTGTACGACGCCACCTTGAAATATGTCACGCTATTTTAAAGTGAAATTAAGAAGCGGATAGATTGCCTAAGTAATACATTTTCTTTCTCAAAAGTTTTCTGCGTTATAGTACAAAAACCGTCTTGTACAGGCTAGCATAATATAATTCATGACCCTCCAATACTTGCAGTCATCTTGTTTTTGTATTAGTATTATGACTGTTATTATTTTTATTGTTGTTGTTATTGTTATCATTATTTATTCGTTATTATTCAAAGAACAGTAATTTGCATTATGCAATGAGTGGGAGGAAAGCGGCCCCACCCGTAGGGAACTTGCCGGAATCCAGCCGAATCAATAGCGCCGCATTGTGGTGCACGGCGGCCTGCGCGTGCGGGAGGGGCGGAGGCGGCGGCGCACAGAGCGTCCATTCTGCATCTCAGCTCTAAATAAAACTGCAGTGCGGGGAGTCGGCATTTCTGCCCTTTTAAATACCAGCATGCACTAAAGATGTGTAACATTTACATTTTAAATATTACTTTCTTTCTCTCGACATTCTAGCCAACAGTAGTACCATATCCCGATTTCAACGTGGTCGCGGACATTAAAGCAATACGCAAAGCCTGCAAGGGTCTGGGTAAGTCTTACGCTCAGAGTCCTGTGGGGCGGGGCGGATCCATTGCCCCTGCGGGATGCAACGTGAGTCCGTCTTACTGGTGATAAATCTGTCAGCCTTTCCGGTTCACTACAAAACCAGTGTTGCTTTGGTTAAATGCAGTGCTTTTACAATCTTCATGCGATATGAAAAACAAATATCCGTTTAATAAGTGTAATTGATGAATTAATGAGCTGGCTTTGAGAACACTGCTTGGTACCCCTTGTATGTAAGGGGGTGGAGGGGAGTACAGTTTAACAAATGTAGAGTAGGTCATCAGCATGTATTATTTATATTTACTTTTATTAAGAGGTTTTGATATCAATTGAAATTGTTATGCTAATACCGCAAGCTGCACACTTTTGCTTTCTTTTTACCTTAGGTAACTGGCCTTTTTTTCCAGCTTCGTAAATCTGTGCCTCTGATCTTTAGGGACAGACGAAGATGCCATAATCGACATCCTGGCCAACCGCTCTGCGGCTCAGCGAATGGAAATCAAGCAAGCTTATTTCGACAAGTACGACGATGTGAGTCATTTTATGTGCTTCACTGCATGGATCAAACAAAATTATACAATGAAAAAAAGTTGTACCAAAGACAGCCGTCTTTATATATACACTGTATATATACACACACAGAGACACACAGGTAGGTGTGGCATTACTAGTCTCTAGTGATGGACAAGATGTCACTTCATGAACCATTTGTTGTTTTTTTTGTCCCCACTAGATGGTGCTCATGGTTTGCTTTGGGGCATGCTTTGTTCCCTTCTTTGAACAGAGCCCCATCTAGTGGGGTCAAAAATACAGTCAATGGTTCATGAAGTGTCATTTTGTCCATCACTACTGGTGTCTGATTGGCTTGAGGTGGAAATGGATTGGAGTGATCACGTAACATGTCGCCATGGCTCCAGGAGCTGGAGGAGGTCCTGAAGAAGGAACTCTCCGGCAGCTTTGAGAAGGCCATCATCGCCATGCTGGACCCTCCTCACGTCTACGCCGCCAAGGAGCTGAGGAGGGCCATGAAAGGGGCTGGCACAGATGAGGACGTGCTGGTTGAGATCCTGTGCACCAGCACCAATCAGGTGTCAATAGATCGGCACATGATATTGATAAAAATGGATCTAACACACTGCTTCCCAATCCGGTCTCCGGAGACCCACAGACAGTCCACATTTTTGTTCCCCCCTGGAGCTCGGAAGGAGCAAAAACATGGACCAACTGTGGGTCCCCAAGGACTGGAATGTGAAGCACTGCTCTAACAAGTGGGAACTCTGTTTCATGACCCTCCAATAACACGGCCCTGACATTTTGAACCCCTGTACTCATCACCATGTTTTCTGGCAGGATATTCTATGCTGTAAGGAAGCTTACTTCCAGGGTAAGTCCCCTGCTGATAAGTCTGAATGCTATGTGATTTTGGTGCCATATTTTTACATGTAAGTGTTATACTCAGCTAAGTATGATATTTATGAAACAATTAGTCAGGTTCTTAACCAGCATTTTCAGCTCAGTAGTTCCCACCTTTTATCTGACTTCTGCTCAGGATGCTCATTATTCTTTTGTGAAACCTGTGGCGATTCCATGAATTGTTAAAGCGGAGGGCATAGGAGGGGCCATAATTCATACAGGCGGGCCAACCATGTCATTAGCCAATGATATGTATTCATTTAGTGAGTGATGGGGTGGGGCCACTCCGGGAGCCAATCAGTTTTCAGTTGAGGCCATTGGCCCTGTGACCCCACCCCACCCCTGTGTCAGTCTCACCTACACATCACCCCGTCTGCCGTCCCAGTGCATGAGCGTGACCTGGAGTCTGACATCGAAGGGGACACCAGCGGGGACGTGAGGAACCTGCTGATGGTCCTTCTGCAGGTAGAGGCTGCATCTTCACCATTACACTGACGTTCTTGTCCTCATTAATCTCCCTTCTTGAAGAGCTCCAAGAAATAGCCAATTTAATTTCTGGCAGAGTCCATTAAGAGAATTAATTCCTGGCATGTGCGCCCCTGCAGGCGAACAGGGATGGAAGCTATGAGGTCAATGAGGAGCTGGCAGAGCAGGATGCCACGGCCCTTTTTGAGGTGAGGTCACGTCTGCCAGAAGCTGAGGCGTTTCCAGCACCTTTGTGTGCGTCACATAATGGATTAATCCCAGAGAGACACCTGGGGCTCAGAGTAGTCAGACCTTTGCACCTTCATATGGTCCATGAAGCTCCCTCAACTGACCCTGCACTGTATGACCATGGATAGAGGAGTTGGTGGGGTTTGTCTATTTGTTTGCTTTAATTGGGACAGTGCTCATTGATCAATAGAACAAAAGACCGTTGTGACACTATGCATGTTAAAAGGTATAATTCATACTGAAATATTAAGATGTATTGTTAGAAGCGGCACCTGCACTATATATATGGATTTCTTTGAATTCAATTCCATTTTAATTCTACTTCCTTAAATTCAAATTCGATTTTGTCATTCTGTATCCTGTTTTCAGCCTCGATTCAGAGTCAAATCAAATTCACAAACTGAATCGGAACTTCAGGGTCATTTCTCAATTTAATTCCGAATGGTGCACAGTCCTGTTCAGTAGGTCAGCATCTTAGCAAGTCTCTCCATGGCCTTTAGAGTTATTGAATTATGCAAGAAGTACTAGAATCTTCCATCCCATGTAGCAGATCAGAAACCTCTTGCCCTCCACTGTAATGAAATTTAAGGTTTAAACCGTCATGCATGATGCGGAAAGACGTTCTGCTGCAAGCAAGGGGACTTAAAATA
This sequence comes from Mormyrus hasselquistii, assembly GCA_026779605.1. NCBI lineage: Eukaryota > Metazoa > Chordata > Actinopteri > Osteoglossiformes > Mormyridae > Mormyrus > Mormyrus hasselquistii. Next base: position 6,059,351 of record JAODKE010000088.1, read on the forward strand.
CCCAGTGTGACAATTTATGTTCAGGTTTATAAAAATGTTTACAATTCCTGGTTGTGTACAACACCATTTCACACCATATACAAGCTAATGAAATCCACTGTATCATCATTATTTTAACAGGTCATTCTCATAGGTGTTAACTGCCCGCATTTGTCCCGCTTTATTATATGTGTTTTCCGTAGGCTGGGGAAGTTTGCTTTGGGACGGATGAGTCCACCTTCAGCTACATCCTGTCGCAGAGGAACTACCTGCAGCTTCAGGCCACTTTCAAGATATATGAATCGGTATTTTCCCTCAGCGATGACACTGCTCATCCCCTGCAGCTCACCACTGTGTTCACACTCGATTCACTTCATATTACACAGATTCTGGATGAAAACGAATCAGCACAAAGACCCGAGATACAAAAGGTGTCGCTGCGCACTGTGGAAGCGTCAAACATATGTGTTCTCTATCACTTCTGCTGGGAAACTTTCATTGGCTGACTTCTGGGTGTGAAGCTGTAGTTACCTCTATATGCTTGGTCTTCCGCGCCGTTTCTGAAACGCGAGCTGTCTCACTTTATCCTGCTGTTTACCCTGTAGCTCTCGGGAACAGAGATCCTGGACGCCATCGACAAGGAGGCATCGGGGACCCTGAAAGACTGCTACGTCACTCTCGGTAGCCGTCGCGCCGACATCTCGTTTTCCCATGATCCTCGCTGAGCACGCCCCTTCCTGCCAGGATGATGCACACTTTTTGGGCAGAAGCATTCATTATACTCCATTAACCCATGAATTACAGTATGAATGTTAGTTTTCGGCTGTTATTTGGAGATTGACCCCCTTCCTTTGCCCCCCCCCAGCCCCCCCCCGCCCCCCGCACCCGCGGCGTTCCTCCCGTGCGGATTTAGGTAAGCGCGCAGGGGCCATTTTTCGTCCCGCGCCCGTACGGGCGCGCCCTCAGTAC
>JAODKE010000088.1:6060398-6071269 GCA_026779605.1 Mormyrus hasselquistii
CCTTCCCCCCCCCCCCCCCTTCCCGCCTGTGGCCTTTTATTTGGGGATGGCCCCCCCCCTTTCCCCCCCCCCCCCCCCACTGACCCCCTCACTTCTGGGAAATCCCTACAGTGAGGTGTGCCAAGAGCCCGCAGCTGTTCTTCGCTCGACGCCTGAACGCTGCCATGAAGGGGGCGGGCACGGACGAGGACACCCTCATCCGTATCATCGTCGGCCGCTCCGAGGTACGGTGACCCCTCATCTGACAATGTTTGAGGAAAATCTGCCCTGTAGTGCTTGTACTTATTATGGTTGTACCCAATCTTAGATTGACCTGGAGACCATCAAAGACTTGTATCTCGAGAAATATGACGTGTCCCTGAAGGATGCTCTGGAATCGGAATGCAGCGGTGACTTCAAACGACTCCTCATAGCCATCCTCCATTGAAGTCTGATAGTGTGGCGCCCTCTCGTGGCAACCAACTGCCTCATTATTCCAGGATTCTGACTTGCAACGCACTTGCTGCACTGGCCTTGAAAACATACATGGGTGGGAGTAGAATCCTCTGTTATTTTTAATTTTAAACAAATAATCCTTTTACTTTTCTGCAATTGACAAAGATCCAGATTTCAGCTTGCAGTCCAAAAACTCCTTTAAGTTTCCATTACTTCCTGTCCTTTTACTTCCTGTTTCTTGTCTGACTACCCTTGTTGTAACACAACCTTAGTGTCACAGAACTGTACACCATGCATGTGTCACTAAAGGGTGACCAGGCACTGGTTCAGATTTTCACCAGGTTATGCCAAATTGGGTGTTGCACAGAGCACTCTGATAATCTCTTCACTGCCGACATCGCCTATCATTTAGCAGCTAAAACTGAACGGGTTTGCATTCACGCTAATGACATTTTCTTACCTCATCATCTTCATACATCGTGCTACCCTGCGAAAGGCAGCTCTGCACACATTTCCCACCAGATTGTAAACTGTGTGCCATTTAATTTCAGTATAAGCAATTAATCTGTAGCAACTGTGTACATTATATATGCAATTGGAATCACCGTTAAGGCTCTTGAACCTATGATATAATATTACATTAGGGCATTGTGGTATTTAACGTATTGTGTTTTTTTTTAAATGTAATTCCTCTTTATAGTGTTTTATGCTGCAGTTTTCTGGGATCATAACACTGGCTTTTCTAACGTGGTTTTTCTTGTAATATTTGTTTTTATGCAAGACATCTGATTACCTAGGTGTAATTTTACTAAGCTGCTAGTGGTGTAAATTAAACAGCCAGTCTGACATAGAGAGCAATCGGCAGGAAGGCGCATATTGCAAGTTAACAAGCATGTGTATTGGGCCAGACTGATTTAGTGTGTATCGCCAAGTATAGCCAAAGATGTAAGTATATAATAAAACAAACAAAAACCTGATAAAAGCATCTTACGTTGCTGGGTGCTTTTGTACCTCCAGAGAATCACTATGATAATCGAGACAGATCCATTACCGACGTCGCCTCCTCTGGACATTAACATCTACCACCACACACACACACATAAGACTGCGATTACACTGCTTACTTAAACAGTCACACACGCAATATCAGACACCTGACAATCTTAGTTTCGACACGCTCTGGTCACTATTTTGCCTGCGCTAACCTCACCCCCCAACCGAGGAATGTGTTTGATATGTAAAAATGTGAAGCACGTGCATCATTCAGTCATGACCAATTAAAATGCCTACCATTTGTGACTACGCATTTGAAACTGCTATTTGGCTGTTGAGGTTTTAAATATAGGAATACATTTAGTTTTTTTCCTTCTTTTGCAACAATAAAGGCTATTTTCAGATCTTTTCCCTCGATGGTAACATGTGATTTATCCCTAAACTGTGATGCCCATTCCAGTACCACCTTCATTTATGTAGTGCCACGTTACACTGGTAGAACACATATCACATTTCCTTTTGAAAAATACAGCTGTTTTTACAACGAGGGAAGTGATAATTTCGCGGTTAATCAAGCCTTCACGAATATCTCACGTCAGATGAACCTCCGTTTACACTTAGTGCTATCCACTAGGGGGAGATGTTGGATTGAAACACACTGCATTGAGCGCTGTGTATTAATAGAAACAGAGCATCAGGATTGCAGCAGCTTAACCTACAGCGCCCTCTAACAGAAGAGACGGAATACTGTGGGAGGGGGCGTGGCCATCCCTGGAGGGACAGTCAGGTGACTGTGGTTGTTTGCGTCGGTTTATTTCGAGATTATACTGGAAGTGTTCTGCTTTTTTGACCCAGTAAATCCAGCCTGACACTGATACCTGTGCAGACTCCTTACAGTTTTTTTCCCACTACACACACCTGAGTCTAATATTATCTTTTCCTTTTTTATGTCTTCAACCTGTGCTGATGCTTCCAAGGTCCAGTGGCACATTTCCCCTTTTATTATTAATTAAAATGTTCAAATAAATTAATCCTATAAAATGTATGTAAATGCATATTACAGCTGAAGATATTTTCATATCTGACACATGGATCTTATATAGAGCCATGAAAAACCTCAAGATTCTTCGCTGGAAGCAGCTCATACTGCAGGTTAATCACAGCACTGAAGACCATAACCTAAAGAATTCATTAACCAGCAGCAGCCCCCCAGTCTGTGTCATATAAACACATTCACGCCTATATCCCCCAGGTACACATCTAAAACCCCATTCCAAACCCAAAAATCAACCAGTCACTCAGGACCAGCTGAGCTTTATAGCATCGCCAACTGACGAGTCCCTGGGCTGGTAATTAATCGCCATGGAAACACAACAGCGTGCCCAAACTTAGTCCCGGGTTGCTGTGTCGCCTCCATTTGTTAGTATACGGGTGCTTTGAGAGACCTTCTGCACGTTTAAAATGTTTTCTTCTCTCCCAGTGACCCAGCACTGGATACATGTTTGGAGGATGACTGGCTGGATGTTTGTGAATGATCACGAATGAATTTTCTACACATTTTCTAGATACGGTATATTCTCCCAAGTGTTAACTTTTCCTAGAGCAGGTTTGGGGTACTTTCAGAAAAGATTATTGTAAGAACCCTGTTGAAGAACCGTGGAAGCCCAAACGTGACCAAGAGATCATGGTGTTTCTGCCGTGCACCGCAATCCACACACCAAGGTGCATGAACACATTTCAAGCCAGACAAATACTACCATCATACAAGGGCGGTAACATCAGAGGACAATGAGAGAATAGAGGCGCCATTTATTTGGAGAAAAACAGGATGAGAATAGATGCATGTACACCAGAAGGAACCCAACAGTATCTGGGGCAGTGATTGGATTACAGGACGGATAAAACAGCACCTATCATATGTAATCACAGTATTATAGCATTTCTTTTTACAGTGTCTGTGTGAGAGCCATGTGGGATTTCAGGTACAGTGTCTGAGGTCTAAGGTCTGCACTCTGCTCCAATTTAAGCACCAAATCAGAGCCAGCACTGTAGTATAAACACACCCACCCAGACACAGTATCTTCTCACCACCATTGAACAAATCCAAACAAAACATACATCTCTGAATCGCCCTTAGTAAGCATATCCTGCTGGAGACTGCTATACTCTCCAGGACAGACTCTGACCCCTGCCCTGCGATTCCAGGGCTATCCTCCAGGGGTCACTGCATCCCAACACTGGACTTCACTAAATTTTCACGCAAATATAAAGGTTTCAAACCAGGAAAAAATGATAAATAAGTACATATAATCACAAAAACAACACGTCAAAAACTAAAACATAAAAAAGCATCAAAGTACATATATTCATTTAAAATATAGAGTAATAAAAATACATCCATATTGGTTTTTTGCTTTTATTCTGCAGTAGGCTGTCTGGTTTAAAGGGTTCATGGCACTAGGACTTACAGAATCACTTCATTTTGGCTGTAAACTTCTAGAATCTTCTCTGGATAACCTGGGTATAAGTGTGGGGGGGGGGGGGTCACAGCATATTTGTCTTTTGTGGGATTAAGTGCTTAAATCCACATTCTGTATGAGAAGGTGGAGAAGCAGGAGATCCAGCCACCTGTCTGACCTGCTGCTCGGGGCATCCGAGAGCTGGGAGAGCATCTGCGACCCACCCCGCTGGGATTAAAACCTAACCCAGCACCAGGGGGGCAGACTCAAGGCAGGGAGAGAGGAGGCAGTGATGTTCAGCAATGGATCTCATAGGCGACCTGCGTGTCGAACAGCAAGCCCTGGTTCAGGAAGGTCCCGTCAGGGTCGGCCTCCTCACCCTCAGTCACCCCTCGCGGCTGCCCCCCTGCAGCAATCTCTGCTGCCTGGTCCTGGGGGGCCTGCTGACCATCGGGGAGGACCGGCCGGCTGCGGTTCAACACGTACATCTCATGGCCACGTTCGTCGCGGTATTCCTCTAATTGGGCAAAGGTGGTGGGCCCGTCTGAGTAGTCATTAATGTAGAGGACACTCTCCTCTAGGGGGCGCCTGAGGCGCCGCTTCTGCTGGCTATAGATCATGGCCACCAACAGCAGAGCAGTGAGGGCCAACAGGGAGATGCCCACACCGATAGCGGCCTGCGTGGCCACGCCCAGTGCACCGAAATCCATGCTCTCCAGATCATAAAGCGACTCTGGACTCACGCCCCCTGATGTATAGGAAGAGCGAGAACGATGACCCCAGTAGGAGGAGGAGGAAGAGGGAGGGGATGGTGCGGAGGACAGGTTGACGGAGAGGTGGAAGGTCACCTTGGCCACTCCCCCTGGGTTGGAGGCCTCGCACTCATAGCGGCCAGCGTGTGCCACCGTAATGTTGCTGAGGAAGAGCATCCCGCTGCCTGTGTCGGGGTCAAAGCGCTCCCCTTCCTCGAGGGGCCCCCTCGTCCCGCTAGACCCGCCCACCCAGCTGGCCGGCTGGGCAGTGGTGACACCCCCCGGGGCCCCTGCTCCTGGCACTGGCACCTCCTGCACCAGCCCCTGGGGTGTGAGATGGGTGCGGCCTCGCGTTGCCTTCCTCCAGCTGACCTGCGGTTGGGGGTAGCCGACAGCTCGGCAGGACACGCGCAGACTCTCACCCAGTGGCACCGTCAGCCGGCTGGGCTCCAGTTGCACGCTGGGCGGGATGCACACCAGGCTGCTGGGCGGCACCTCGGAGAGGCCGCGATGTGACAGGCGCGGAGGCTCGGCGCAAACCAGGCGGCGTTCGGCCAAGCTCAGCAGCCGCTGGCCCTCCTCGTCCATCCAGCCGCGCAGCCAGTGGAGGGCACAGTCACAGCGCCACGGGTTGTCTACGTGGGGGATTGGGGCATGGGGGAGGAAAGTGATGGAGGGTTCCGGAAAGAGGAAGGAAGTGAGAATCCATCAATTCAATCTATCTATCTGGATTGAGCCATTCTTAATAAACAACATACAGACCCTGTGAGATACAACCCTGACTAACCCTGGAGGACACGCCCCCTCCGGTAGCCCCTCCCCTCACCTGTGATACGCAGAACCTGCAGGCTGACCAGGGGATGGAGTGTGGCTTGGCTCAGGGTACGCAAGCTATTTCTGCTGAGGTCCAGTAGTGCCAGGGAGCCCAGACCCAGCATTGCCTGCTCCCCCAACACCTCCAAGCTGTTCTCCTGCAGATGCAGCTCCTGGAGGCGCTGAAGAGGTGGAGGAAATTTTAATTCCAGTCTACCATTGGACCCACCCACTTATAAAACCCCGCCCCCCAGTCTCCCCAGGCTGCTCCTCCATGCTGCCATCCCCCATGCGCCACCTGGAGGCCACGGAAGGTGAAGTCCTGCAGCCGCGTGATCTGGTTCCCGGCTAGGTAGAGGACACGCAGGTGTGACAGGCCTTCAAGCACGTCGGCGCTCAGCAGGTGGATGCGGTTGCCGTTGAGTGCCAGCTCCAACAGCCGGCCCTGGCTGCGGAAGGCACCTGGCTCCAACACCGAGATGCCATTGCTCTGGAGGTACAGGTACAGCAGACTGCCGAGCCGAGACAGGTCATGCTGATGCACCTGGCCAATGGCGTTGTCCTGAAGGAATACGGTCTGTACGCGGCGGAGAAGGGGCAGATTAGTGCCAGGCATGTATCTGTCTGACCCACTCGCAGGTGTTGTGGCATGTCCATCAAAACGCAGGCCACACGTGACAGGAAATCTACGGCTACCCAAAGATTTTCTAAATCAGGGACAGAAGCTGCTAGGGTCAAATCCCCGTTCAACCACTAGGGGGCAGAGGGGAGGTTGCTGAGCTTTTGTTAAAATGCTTGACAGTGGGGTCAGACCCTTACAAGTGATCCAAAGATCAGCTTAAATCTACCATGAAGCTTTACATTGTTTACATGGTGCCCCCTGTGTGTCTGACATTTAACAACATTAAACAACATCCGATGCGGCCTAATGACCACTAGTCTCTTTCACAAGGATCAGGCAAGTAAAAGAGGCAGACTGGTGATCTCCATGCGGCCAGTGGATCAATCCATATGGGTGTCCCTGTGTTAGTATTCAAGAAATATAAGCATGCAACCCTCTGACCTAAAGAGTGATGGGTGCTTCATTAGAGGTGAATAGAAGGCTGATAAAACGAGTTGGGATCCCAGGATGAATTAAACATGGGCTCTAAGAGTAAGACATGATGCACTAAAGCCTGAACTTTGCCAAGGAGCAAAGGCTCCTGTCTGGTACTGGTTGATGCCATTGACAGACCTCAGTCATGGCTGTAGTGCCATCAAATCCAAAGTGCATAATGAAAGCAGTTGATGCACTGGCATATCCTATAAGCAGACTGAGGAAAATATATTAAATACTGTAAATTGGGGGTTTCCAGTTTCAGCCCTTGCTTAATTTGAGCACACTCCCTAAGTAGCTGGCCCGCTCTAGGCTGCTGGCAATTCAGTCAGATTTTGTACACCATCTGATTGGATAATGAAAAGCCTATCAGAAGTGTGGCTGGACTGTAACTCCTCAGGTGAAGCAAGACTCTGATTGGATTGCAACATGGGAGCCAGACCTGTGTGCTGGGTGGTACACCCTCAGGGATGTCACGAAGCCCGATGGAGCCGCATTCCACGGTCAGGCTATAGCAGCGGCAGCGACTAGGGCAGGCCTGCGCCATCAGGGCCAGAAGACCGAGGAGAAAGAGGGAGATCTGGGGAGGAGCCATGATGGCCAGGCTGGGGTCCTGGGAGGGGAGAAACAGGAAACAGAGAGACAAAGTGGGGAAACAGGAAACACAACAGGAAAATGGAGACAAGATAGAGAAACAGGAGGTAGAGAAATAAGGTAGGGAAACAGGAAAAAGAGAGACATGGAGGAAAACAGGAAACATGGCAGAAAAACAGTGAGGCATGGTGGGGAAACAGGAAACAGAGAGGCATGGCAGGAAAACAGGAAGAATAGAGGCATGGCAAGGAAACAGGAAACAGAGAGGCATGACGGGGAAACAGAAAACAGAAAGGCATGGCAAGGAAACAGGAAACAGAGAGGCATGACGGGGAAACAGAAAACAGAAAGGCATGGTGGGGAAACGGAAAACAGAGAGGCATGGCGAGGAAACAGGAAAACAGAGAGGCATGGCAGGGAAACAGGAAACAGAGAGGCATGGTGAAGAAACAGGAAAACAGAGAGGCATGGTGGGGAAACAGGAAACAGAGAGGCATGGCAGGGAAACAGGAAACAGAGAGGCATGGTGAAGAAACAGGAAAACAGAGAGGCATGGTGGGGAAACAGGAAACAGAGAGGCATGGCAGAGAAACAGGAAGAATAGAGACAGGGTGGGGAAACAGGAAACAGAGAGGCATGGCGGGGAAACAGGAAACAGAGAGGTATGACGGGGAAACAGGAAACAGAGAGGCATGGCGGGGAAACAGGAAACAGAGAGGCATGGCAGGGAAACAGAAAGAATAGAGGCATGGTGGAGAAACAGGAAGAAGAGAGGCATGGCAGGGAAACAGGAAACAGAGAGGCATGGCAGGGAAACAGAAAGAATAGAGGCATGGCAGGGAAACAGGAAACAGAGAGGCATGGTGGGGAAACAGAAAACAGAGAGGCATGGTGGAGAAACAGGAAGACGAGAGGCATGGCAGGGAAACAGGACACAGAGAGGCATGGTGAAGAAACAGGAAAACAGAGAGGCATGGCAAGGAAACAGGAAACAGAGAGGCATGGCGGGGAAACAGGAAAACAGAGAGGCATGGCAGGAAAACAGGAAACAGAGAGGCATGGCGGGGAAACAGGAAAACAGAGAGGCATGGCAGGGAAACAGGAAGACGAGAGGCATGGCAAGGAAACAGGAAACAGAGAGGCATGGCAGGGAAACAGGAAAACAGAGAGGCATGGTGAGGAAACAGGAAATAGAGAGGCATGGTGGAAAAACAGAGAACAGGGAGGCATGGCAAGGAAACGGAAAACAGAGAGGCATGGCAGGGAAACAGGAAGAATAGAGGCATGGCAGGGAAACAGGAAGAAGAGAGGCATGGCGGGAAAACAGAGAACAGAGAGGCATGGTGGGGAAATGGGAAACAGAGCAATGTGGTGGAGGAAATTGGCAAATTAAGGTCACAGACTAGATCTTGTGAAAATGTGTAATTAATATTTCATTGAATGCACTCCATGCAAGGCATATATCAGACACACACTTTAAAAATGCAAGAGGCCATTACCTGTATACTCAAGGCTGTTAATTAAGAGCAGGACAGTTACCTGGCTCAGCTGTGTAGGGTAGGGGGAGGAATGGAGTAAAAATGTGGGCTGGCCCAAGAGCCATTGACGTGAGGAATTTGACACTCCCCATGTAGCTGGCCTGCTCTAGCCTGTTGGCAAAGCGTCGCCCCCTACAGACCCGAGGGCAGAAATAGAAGAAGAGTCTTCGTGGGACACAGAGCAGATGGAGCAATCTGCCCCCAGCTCTGGGCCAACAGGACACCCTACACTGCTCCAGGGTCTGTAGACCGTTTAATAATGCACCGTAACAGCTGACAGAATCGCAACATACAAACGCCATGGGCACAGAATCTGCTCCACGCAACAGAAACATCTCTGTCTGGTCGGGAGGGCTGTCACTAACCATGTTCACAGGACAGCGAGGCCAAGGCGGCCCAAGGTCACCGCAAAAGAAAACATCTATATCTGATAAGGTGCTTTCGGATCAGAGGGTGATGGGTGTGTTAGTGTTCTGGGTGCTTACAGCTTGGAGGCACGAGGCTGCTATAATCCAGTAAACATCTGACTGAAGATGCGCAGGCGTCCGATAGCGTGATTATCTCTGTTTTGGTGAAGTAAAGGACACACAGCACTGAGCTTCGTGACTTTCAAACGCCCTCGGACACAGAGGAAAACACACACAAGCCTTCCTACGTGACTGAAAAGGGAGTCGAAGCTGATTCAGGGGGTGACGTGTGGCTTAGGCCAATCTGCCTGTGTTCGGAAGGTCATCAGTTTGAATCCCAGGGTCTGTGGTGAATTCCTAGGGTCTGACCCTGAGCTCAGACCACAACCTTCACTGTCATATCTATATGTGTGTGGTGTGTCTTTAAGGGAGCTTGGTGGGAAAAAAACATTTCAATGTATCCTGTTCTTGTACAACTGGCAAATACAGAATCATTTCAGTTCAGAGTGCTCTGCTGAACACTGACTCTACACCCCGCAGTTCCTGGTGGCGTATAATCCTGTGAGGAATGAAATCACCCTGAAACACGTCCCCCATATAAGGCCCTGTATACTGTGCGGAGAATTATTAGGTGTTTTTTCCTTGTGTCTTGTCTTTCGACCAATAGTTATAGTCAAGATTAATCTCCAATTCAGAATGGACTGCTAAAAAATAGAGCTTGCTCAGTCTGAATACTTACTGTTTCGAGTAAAACGGGAAACTGCTTATACTTCCTTGTGCAGAATTATTAAGCAAATTATCGCTACTATTAAAATGGGCCAATAAAGGACCTTACTGAGAACGGGGAAAAAACAAAATAGCCAGTCACAGGGAAGCAAAACAATCAAAACCGCTGAACTGGCAAACTTTTAAAACATGATCACTGTACAATTGAGTATTTTGTGGCCAACAGCCAAAGAAGATGGGAGACGTGCATGTAACGAAGACACAAATTAACTGCCAAATTAAAAGGGAAACTTCCAGAATCTCTTTAGAATCAAATACCACTGTTTTTCAAAACTGCAATCTGAATGGAATTTCTGTAAGTTCTATGTCAGGGGTGACCAGTCTTATCCAGAGAGAGCTGTTGGTTATGCGAGTTTCCATTGCAAATCCCTAATTAGATTACTAATTATAGGACTGATTGGCTGAAGAGTCCTCACACCTGGGTTTGAACAGCTGGTGTAAAAGGTCACCCCAAAAATCTGCATATACACCAGCCCTTTGCGGATAACACTGCCCACCTCCATACTAGGTGCAGGGTGCTTCGTGGGATACGAAGGTCACAAAGGCCGAAACACGACCGCAACCCGATACGGAGCACAAGCTAAAACGTCAAGAATGGGGATGGAAACGTCTCAAGGCTGATTCCACAAGGTTTTTGTCAATAGAAGAGATGAGAGTGACTCCTGCTGGAGCGGATGGACCGGCCAGCGGATGGACACCATCTTCAAGTACCAACAAGGTTCAATGATGAACTTCCTAGACCTTTCCAACTTGCAGATGGTATAAAAATGAACCACAAGATCTACTGCCAGTTTCTCGAAGGCACCTTCTTCAAACACTGGCACAAGAAGTCAGCAAACTAATAGGTTATGATATTCCTGCAGGATGTTGCCCCATTCCCATGCATCAAAGTATATCATAGATTCTTCCAAGAAAAGTTTGAAAGGTGAATAAATTATGACCTGCCCCCCTCCCCCCCCCCCGCCCCCCCCCCCCCACCCCCCCCCCCATACCCCCCA
>JAODKE010000088.1:6071369-6094814 GCA_026779605.1 Mormyrus hasselquistii
CACAGTGCTGCCTCATGTAGAGCCTGCTCATGTCTGCCAGGAAATTAAGGCTTCAGAAGATCAGACGTGTGTTTGGGTGTTGGCTCTGTGCCGCACAGCCTGCCTGGGTCCTGCCCTCGGCTGACACTTCCACACTGTGCTCTCGACATGAGCATCTTACGATGTGTCCTGTTGTAATTTCATGTACCCTGTCTTAAAGAGGGGGGCTCTCATCTGTTTTTCACAATAATACTTTTTTTCAGCTTCATACACTAGAAAAGTATGTTGGCCAGTATGTAGCTCAGTGGGTTAACAATCTGTGTACAGAAGGTTGTGGGTTCTAATCCTGGAATTGGCAGAGTAATGGTATTACTGTTGGGCATTAGACTGCACCTTTAAAGGCACTACACTCCAACCCTAAATCTTGCAGTCACTGGTATATACATATACCATATACTTCTGTCTTTTTCATGGAGAGCAAGGTGGGATATGCGCAAAGCAACTAATTTATCCCTTTATGTCATGTCATGTATTCCATCTCCAGTCCCATTCTAGGTCTTATCTGAATATGGTGAATGGGGTTCATTTGGAAGTTACTTGTTTGTTTTTTTATAAAACATTGCTGTAATTTTAAGGCATTTGCGTGTGATATGGAATGATTTGGGGTATTGTGTCATTTCTGTGTGTTCAGCTAGTTTTCTGTACATTTGTAAAATTGCTCTGAAATTGCATTTTGCTGTGTCACTTGCCTAAGGCCCTTTGCTCTTAGCCTGCACTTGCTATTTGATTATATTTGCACTTTCTTGTCTGACTTCTTTAATGCATCAGTTATGGATATGAAGGAGAGGAGTTTGGCAAATATGGCCCTCTTCTGCTTTTTGTGTTTTTTTTTTTTGTCCTCAGTGATTTAAATTCATTCGGATACATTTAAAAAATTTTGAAACCTCAACAGGAGTGGTATTTATAGGTTGCTGCACTGTGGTATATACTCTGGCAGATCATGGTTATGGTTAATAGCGTGCAGGTAAATTATGTGTGCCGTGGTACTCCATCGCTGTCACTCTGACCTGAGCACTGAGCATGCTCACAAGGCTGTGCCTCGTTGGCTAATGGGTTTGAATGCCAAATGTGCCAGAACCTATGGAGTGTGAAAAACAATCTTGTCTGCTTTTGTCACTGTGATATTTTTAGACTGTCTATAAAACTGTTATTTATTTCCTTGTGCCGCCTTCTACATAGTGCTGTCATTGACTAATTTCTAGGAGCTGGTTTGATTTGATCTTTTTGCTTTATTTTTGCTACTTTATTAGTACTTTTCCTCCTATCATGATGGAAACTCAGATGGAAACTGGAGCAGCATTTAGCAGACAGGGTCACATGGAGAGATCCTCTCTACAGTGTTCCTCAGTGTTCCTCATCCATGGTCAGAGTAAGGAAATTGATGTCCCTTCCAGTAGTCAGAGAAGATAATCTGAATAGGTGCAGAATGTGCAAATGAGTACCAAAAATGGCTTATTGAAAATGTGCACAGGAGTTAGTTTTGTATTTGTCATATTCGTGCTAAATCTGGCGTTTCTCAGACACCCAGTGTGCACGTCCCGCTCTGGATAATAATGCTCACTACGCGGTGGGATTTGAAGCGTGGATGTAGGGCGGCAGAGGTCTGAAATTGATGTCAGAGACTGCTTCCATCTTCAGCTCTGAGCTTGGCTTGACTCCGCTTGAGTTTTTGAAGGTGCGTCATAAGCAGAATGAATGAAAATAAAATAAATTGCATTTGTGAACAACATCATAATTTTCCCTAAATTTAAGACTGCTGCCTAAATATCGGCATCTTCAAACAGCCAGCTGTTGGACGTCAGACGTGCGCGGTGTGTTGGAGGAGAACAGAAGAGCACCTGAGTGAAATGTCCTGTAGGTGGCGCAGTGGGGCACACTTGACCCCTTACATCAGACGGTTCACTCACGTGAACCATTCCTGAAGGTCGTTTAGACTGCTGTCAGCTTTAACCTGTTTTCTGAGCATTTTCAGGGTGTTTTCTTGCAGTTCAGTCTGAATGCAGTTTAGTGCGAAACATCTGGATGTGGACTTGATGTATCATATCCCTTTCTATACTACATTCAGAGACTGGATCTTCCATCACTGCCTCCTGCGTCGGCCTCGGAAACCCGTTGTCTCCCCCTGCTGGTCAAGCCGGCAAGCCTGTACCGGGCTATAATGGTGAGGACATTCTTTTGCAGTTTTCTCAGCCGTCATGGAAACCGATCTGTGTTTAATCACAGTCCCAATCTAGAGGTAGTATTATTTCTAAACATGCTATATATCTGTCGCCCGAGTAATCAATTGTGCTGTTTATGGATTGATTTTATTATTGATATAATTTTTCTTGGTCAGCCTTATGGAATGGTCTTTATTTATGTATACAGGAAAGCCATCCCTGCACTTGCCTTTGTGATATTGAAGGATTGAGCAAAATATCACAATTGATCCAAAAATAAAAATAAAATTCAAAGGTGAAATTCACATTGGCTCAATTAATTCCCGTTTTGGGGCGGCTGAGTCATTAATCAGCATGACGGCAGGGGCGAGTGTGAGCACTGATCAGTGTGGCTGAGGCCTAATGCCGCTTTCTAATTCTTCAGTGGAAATTGTGGATGACAACATGCAGAAGGTGAAGCCGAGAACTCTGGGAAATATCGTGGTCAGGTAAAAAATCAAGAGGCAGTAGCATTGTGTTTTGTTCTGGTGCTGGTGTTTGTGCTGATGCATGTACTGGTACTGGTGCTTGTGGTGCTGTTTGTACTGGTGCTTGTGCTTGTACTGGTGTTGCTGTTGGTGTTTGTACTGATGCATGTACTGGTACTGGGGTTGCAGTTGGTGTTTGTGGTGCTGTTTGTACTGGGACTGGTGGTTGTATTGGTGTTGCTGTTGGCTGTTTTGTGTTGGTGCTGGTGCTTGTACTGGTATCGCTAGTGATTGTACAGTCCCTCTTGCTTCCCTCTTATTTTGCTTTTCCAGTTCAGTTTTTTATCCCATTCTGTCAGTGCACCCAGGCACCCACCTGGAGGGGTGTGGGGGGGGGGGGTGAGTCTGCAGGTTGGTGTCTGTGATTGGAAGGTCGTCGGATCAAGTCCCATTGCTGACAGAGTGATATCAGCATTGGCTTCTTGAGCGTGGCCCTTAACCCCAATAGATCCAGGGTCACTGTCAGACTCTGCTCTCTGATCCTTGCTTGTACATTACTTTGGGGAAAAGCATCTGCTAAATAAATGTAATATGATGTGATAAGGGCAGGGCCCTGAAACCCCCCCCCCCTCCCCCTCGTCTCCAAGAGTTTGCCCTGCTGTCAGCTAGCGGCCTGTCTTTACTCTTTCAGTAGTATGGCTGTTTATTTCCTCTGTGGCAGTAAAAGGTGAAGCCAGAGGCAGCCGCAAGATGAGCCAGTCTTTAGCAAACTGACAGCTTAAATCCTCCATCTTTGAAAGAGAATCCAACTGTAACTGACACAAAATGGAATTCCTTTCAAGGGGGAAAAAAAACAGTAACAAGGTTTAAATATCCTTTATTGATACAAATGTTGTTGGCGCTCAGAGCTCCTGCACAGACCACTTGCATCATTTGTCTCTTGCTGCCTGTTAAAACGGGCATTTTAGGGACATGTGAGCTGTGTCCTTTGGATTCACTGTCACTGGTTTTTCCACCTCCCAGACGTTTACTATTTAAGCTGTTCCGCATTATAGGTTTGTTTCATTGCTGATGATATTTTTGCTTGAACAAAGGTAAACATTTCATCTTTGTTTAGATATTGCAAGGAAATAGAGCTGTATGACCTTTCAGCTTTGGCATAACAAAGTAGGAAATGGTATTGTACATTTATATAGTTGCCCCCCCCCCTCCATTATATCTGCCAATTCTAAAACTGTACCCTCCTGAGTGAGCTTGTGTAAAGACCCAGTGCTTGTGGCTTAGACACTCAGCCTGACTCTCTAGGCGCTCAAGTCTGGTCAGATATCATGCAGACATGCGCAGTCAGAAATCCTTTCTCTAAAATGTAATCTTATTTTCACTACAAATCCCTTAAAGGTGCACAAAAAGCTTGTCGGGTCTCAGTGAGCATATTACATGTCTGTTATCTAAAAGGGAGTTCTTTCTTGCCCTAAACCGGCGAAGGTCTGTCAGAGAGTTTGTCATGTGTTCCCTTTGCGTACAAATGCTGATCTTGTGCTGATGATGGATTCGACGTGGCGGGCCTGTACTCCGTCTCTCTGAAGGGGGCCTGTGCGCTTTGGCTGCGCTGCTCTTCTCTATCCCCGCTTCAGTGTGACGCTCTCCATTCAGAGGCTGTGGACTTCAAACCCTGAGCTGCTCATGCGATTAAATGTCCCACCAGGTCTCTTCAAGGTGGCGGTTTCTGCCAGGGCTTAATACTCAGGTCGACTCTTTGCTGTCGGCCCCCTTTGGACGCTTAAATTCTGGCTCCTGTCAGAACACAGTGCAGCCAATCTCCATCGCACGCCAGCCAGGTGGAAATACACAGGCTCCTCTATGAGGCGACGTACAGCAGTGATGAATGTGTCTGCTCTTGGTCTTTCTCTCTCTTCCTTAGGCTGCCTCTGCCACCGGGGGCTGCGTTGTCCCTCTGGCAAAATGACAAGCTGTTTAAGGAGCTGTACTTCACCAAGTTCCCTGTACGTGCTGTTTGTAACTAGCTGTCGGTCTCCTCTGACTCATCTGGATTTTTGGCAGCGGCAGCCTAGGAGTCTCTTTTGTTTTTTTTTTGGCATATGAATATTACCAAATGGAGAGATTGTGCAGTTACAGTATAGTCTAGTGTAGTATAGTGTAGTGTTTGTCCAGCATTATTGTAATATGTCTGGTCTTGTTTCCAGTTTGATGGCTCCATCTAGTGGTGGAAGCCCTGTATTCTCTCAGTGACAGCAACAGCATTGTTAGAGAGTCATTTATACTGTTAGTGTCCAAACTCTCCTGTAATATTTCCTTGTTGAAACGCCGCATTCCTTACTGACATGGATGGTTAAATGTTCACTTCTGCCCTCTAGGGTTACTACGATACCATGGATGCAGGTTTTGTTGATGAGGAAGGATTTGTGTACATAATGTCGAGGTCTGACGATGTCATCAACGTGGCGGGACACAGGCTGTCTGCTGGGGCTCTGGAAGAGGTGATTCAGGGGATGTGGGGAGGGGGGGTGCAAGGTGGTAAACCAGTATGGGATAAGTGAAGTCTCCCTTGGTATCTCTTAGGCTTTGATGCAGCACCCCCTGGTAGTGGACTGTGCTGTAGTGGGACTGGAAGACACTCTAAAAGGCCACGTTCCACTCGCTCTCTGTGTGCTAAGGATAGGTGAGTTGTTTCTGTGGACTAGATGCCTCTGTGTTGTAGGCTATAATGCAGTAGAAGTTAACGGGCCTAATCCACCTCTGGCTCCCATGCTCCTAGTCTCAGCATAACCTGTCTTTTGAGGTTCTGTGAAGTCCTCTGTGCATTCCCTCTGTGCATCCTCACTGTGCATCCCCTCTCAGACCCCAAACAAAACCAGAAAGAAGTGGTGGGTGAACTGGTGAGCATCGTGCGTGACAGGATTGGACCTGTGGCGGCCTTCCGGAAGGTGCTTTTTGTGAAGGCTATCCCAAAGACACGGTCTGGAAAAATCCCCCGATCCACACTTGCCAACCTTGTCAACAGGAAACCCTACAAGGTGTGTGATGGTCATTTCTGCTCACGGTGGGCACTTTTACACTGCACCAGGTACCGTACTTTTGGTACTACTTTCTACTGTGGTAAAAACTGTTACCGGTACTGAATGATGTCAGTGTGAGTTGGGGTACTTTGTGCTGAAGTCAAAAAATGGCTGTAGTGTGTTATATGACTGGATGATGTATGAAATTAATACCAACATTGCATGTTATGCGCATGCAATTCTTACATCACTGGTCAGCTAGATTAAGATCGGGTATTTTCATATTGTATGAGCATTATAGTGTGGAGAATTTAATTTTCGCCAAAACATTTTTACTGTCACAAGAAAAAAATCTTGGCAAGTTTTGCAATTTTAATAACCATTCCTTTTCAAGATTATCCATCCATCCATTTTCTAAAACAGCTCATCCTATTCAGGGTCATGGGTGCCTATCCTGGAGGCTATGGGTGCAAGGCAGGGAACAACCCATTAGGGGGCGCCAACCCATCGCAGGGCAGACTTGCATACCAGTCATTCACATGCATACCTATGGTTACATTTGTTAACTTTAGGTAGCCTCAGAATGCTGGTTCACCAACTCATTTATGGTTGCTTTTTGAGGGCAACTTTCTTCAAAACAGCAGTTGTATTGTGTTTAAAAGCAGGACATTTGCACAACTAGTCGACCAAGATAGCCTTTGCAATTCCTACGACAAAGAACTGAAGTACTGGAACTTTTGGTACTGGTACTTAACTTGAAGTCAATGGAAATGTACTGTACCAAAAATACTGTAACTGGTGCAGTGGAAAAGCACCCTGTGACTTCAGAATGGCTGAAGACTAATGTCTATCTGTTTATTGGCCTTGTTTAATGTGTCCCTCCAGATCACTCCAACCATTGAGGACCCTGGAGTCTTCGGTGAGGTTGAGAAGGCTGTCAGAGAGGCCCTGTGAGGTGGGGGGGGGGGAGCTTAAGTCACACAGTATGGTCCTAAAGATCTCGCCTGGAGTCTGCATCATAAAGCAAGACCTCTCTTTGCCAGGATCCCAGTGTAAATGGACCTTCTTTGCTCCCTTGCAATTATCCCAGCCAACCTTAAATACAACAAGGTATATGGCACCACCCACTTTGCGATACAGGCCCCTGGTGTCGGCTAAGGTCAGCAACAAAGTCTCCTGTAGTCAGCTGGATGGTTTTTTTTGTTACTCCTGTACTCAAGAAGGTTTACCTATAAACACAGTGGTTGAATAGTAACATCACATGGACTCTGGACTGTTTTAATTTCTGTGATTTGACAGTTTTTTTTATTGACAATGAAAATCTTACCACCATTTTACTATTGTCCAAAAAACAGTAATAAATTAAATGGACACAAAATAAATTCTCTGTACGTGCAAAACAAGAACATAAAACTCCAGATGAATAAGTGGGTAGGAGTCATATGTGGGGGGTGGCGGGGAGGGGCAGGAATAAAATCAACGTTGAGCTAAGAGTAAACGGAAAAGAAAAAGGAAAGGAAGAAGACGAGATCACCCCTGGCACTCACACAATGTCAACAGCTACACTAAATAGTCAAAGCAAGCAACACATTGAGCTGAGTTCCTCTGGCGTTTGACACGTTCATATTTACCACATACGAGTTTGGCGGCCTATCTCTCGGCCGTTCTTCCTTATAAAGTGACTCTGGGGTTAAAGTCCACAGGACGGAAAAAGGCCTTTTGGGCTGAGGGTCCAGCACAGCGGCGCCAGTCCGGCTTCTGGCGCGCCTGCTAAGTTAACGGTTCGTTTGCACACGTCGGGGGGAAAGGAGTAATCAGCTCCTTGTGATGCGGAGGTCAGCGTGCGTGGTTTCTCTGAAAGTGCTCGTCACAGCGGCTCGCTGTCACAGTGCGCTCCTCCGTACCCCTGGCTTCCCCCCTCCCCCCAGCCGCGCCGGTGACACACGAGCACATGGCTGTACACCACCAGGGGGCGATATGTGTTCACAGCTGAAGGTGAAAATGGTGCCGATCAGAAAAAAAGACCAAGGTGAGGAGTGAAAAGAAATGCTTTTAAGCGTGAGGTCCTCCTTTGGGCTGCTACCGCCGCTAAGCTTTGGGGGCGAAGGAAAATCCAACGTGCGAAATAGCTGTCAGGATGGAAAAAAAGTCACAGCAGCATCTTCCACCTGCAGGACTGACATTCAGGGGATGTGTTCGGCACAAAGTTGCCTCTCTGATGTACGCGCTTATAAAAAGCAGTATTTATATTGATTTACAGATAACTTCAACGGTTTCCATTAGAAGAAATACACATCTTAACTAGTTATGTTACAAGGTATAAATATCAAGAAAAAGAGGCTGCGGGACATTGGTTAGCACCCGGTCTGGTGGCCAGATTAAGGACTTGGCTTGCAAGTGCAGAGGGGCCATCCTGGGCCTTGGCACCCCCTCCACCGGAACCCCCCACGTGCCCCTGCAGGGCCCTTGGTTCTGGGCTGGGAAGGGGGGGGGGTCGTGCTTCTTGGCAGTGCGTCTTGTCGGAGCTCTGTTCTCTGTACGAGGTCCTGCAGAGGGACCCCTTGCCCGCTTCTGAGGTAATGAGGGCGAAACGAGGGCTTAACAACCTGTCGGATATGGAGACGCTTCAGATGCTGGGGATAACTGTGGGAATGACGCCGAAATGCCTGAGTTCAGGGTGCGGAGTAACTAACCACTGCCATCTAACAGGTTATCACCATTGTATTTCTGCCATCTGATCCATTCGTTAGGTCTACTGCAGGGGTCTCCAACTCCGGTCCCGGAGAATTACTATCCAGTAGGTTTTCTATCCTACCTGGCTTCTAATGAGCCACACCTGTTTTTGGGTAAATACCAGGAGCAGGTGTGGCTCATCAAAAGCCAGGTAGAATAGAAAACCTACTGGATTGTAGCTCCTCCAGGACTGGAGTTGCAGACCCCTGATCTACTGTGTAGTTTATTAATTACTAAACATTATAGGTCAGCTACTCACTGCAGAGCCTCTCCTCCTCCAGTGAGGATGTCAGCACGAGTAGGTCCTCACAGTGGAGCTGTCCAGCCTCTGCATCGCCGACGGGCCCACTGCAGACAAAGGGAAACGTCACCTCAAGCGCCCCCTTGTGGCTGGAGCTAAAAAGCACACAAAGTGCAAGTATTCGCATGATTACTGAGTCCGTTACCCAGTCAACAACGTGACACTTGGGGACAGCCGGGACCCGTTCTGATGAGGGTTGTACCTTAGACGTGTTGATTGGATGTAAATTTAAAGATCACAGACATGACTGCAGTATTTTCACACCGGGGGCAGGTGCTCACACACAGACGTCCTGTTTCAAAGCCCTCATCTGGTGTGCATTCCTGCTCGTGCTGTGAAACTGAGAGGGCGGGAAACGCGGGACACTGAAAGGTCAGCTCACTGAGGATGACAGGCGGACGAGTCAGGGAGGGCACCAGGAACTGGGGTGGGGCATGTGGGGTGGTGAACTCCACCAGTATAGCTGACCTTGAAACCAGTCCTCACATATGTCCTCAGGACAGCTGTCCAACACCTCATAGAGGACTACGGTGCCAGGTTAAAAAAACATGATAGGGACACAGTCAAAAAGGGGGATTACAGTGACCCAGAGTCTGCTGCAGGGGCGACGATTAGGCAGCAGATCCAGCACCATCAAAGTCAAAATATCTAACATTTAACACTGTGATGGAGAAGCGTTAGTGTAATTGTGCCCATTACAGAGCTAGAGGATGTTTGGGCCCTATTACTCCTACTGAACCCTCATTGAGAACTACTTGGCCTTATTAACGTATAAGATTAACCAATGTAGTAGAGAATGCCCTTCTCAGAGCAGCTTCGGGGAGGCTGTTCTAGCTTCCTCAGCTAATATAGAACATGATCAAATCAAAAACCTGACTCGTTCAATGGACAACAGGGTCAAGATGGTCACTGAGAAGAAAGTGGCTATACGGGACATTACAATTAAACTTGGTGAAGTGGATTGCATAGAATGGCCAATAGTGTGTTATTCCTAATTTAGATTAAAAACTGTTTTTATTATTATTTCTGCTGATGGTGAAGAGAGAAAGGTCCACTTAGCTTCTTATTGGCCAATAATTGTGCACATTGATGTGTTTTTCTTTTATTTTTGTTTATGCCAGATTAATGCAACATTTTATCTGAAAAATAAATTTACTTGAAGCAAAAGAAAACTTCTCAATTCACTTTTACAGTCCTGATTACAATTACCTAAAGGAAAAGTATTTGCCTAAATAATTCTGCGCACAGAGTATAAATATCAGCTCCCTATGCGTTGTAGCAATGACCGTTGCCCTGGAAGTATGTCTGTTTAAAAAGCACCCTTTTGAAGTCAAGCCTAAGATACTGCAGATTCCACAAAGATTGCTATGTTGGGATAATGCATTTCTGAATGCCTTACATGCATCCATCGCAGGGCACGCGCTCACACACACTATAACACAGAGTGACCAGTTCACCTAACCACCATGTTATGGGCTATTAAGCTTAAGACTTAAATTAACACTAGCAGCCATCTACCAGCTGTTCTTTTAAAAATAAAATTAAATAGCACAGACCCCTTGAATCACTTTTTTCTGGGGGGACCAGAAACACATCAAATGTAAATTTATGGTGGACTTATAAGACGCATAAGTGTTACAAAACATCTGGTGCGATAAAGGAGAGAGGGTGTGCTGCAGGAGAAGGTCCAGTGGTTTAACATAGACAGGAATGGTGTGTGTGCAAAGTGCTGTTATGTAAGCTACCCAGACATAATGTCATTCAGCTAGCCAGCCCTTTGAAACTGCCATTAGAGTCATTGCTTCTCCTCGCCTGTAGGGGGCGAGACCACTCTGTCCCAGAGCTTGTACGACCACTGCTGTAAGCTCCATCAGAAGGATCCTTTGACACAAATCTCAAGTGAAGATCTGTGTGTGGTTTAGGAAGCCCATCTGTTTCAACACTGATTCAGGACGGACCTGACTGAGTAAAGGGTTGTTATCCCGGCTGGCTGCTACCAGGAAGCTGTAAGACTATTTAGAGCCTCAGGGAGAGGTCAAAGGTCAATGGGCTGAATCATGTGACCATCCTGGCAGACCGCCACCTGTGCGACACACACATCTTCATCTGTTTCTCTGTAACGAGAAACATAATTGTTTGCATTAATTGATGCAGCTTTTTTTGGCACAAAAACACAGTGTCAGGGGGTTAGCACTGTAACATCAGTGTTCCAGGGCAGGGAAGCTGAGTATCTCTTCCGCTCTGTGCGTGGAGTTTGTATTCTCTCACTGTTTGCTCACACAGTCACAGGCATGCAAGTAGGCTAACAGGAGCAAGTGCCCAAAGGTTATGCTGCTATGTGTCCTGCAAAGGACTGGCATCTTTTTCCGGGTGGTACCCCAGCCTTGGGGTCTGTGCTGCGTGGGACAGGCACCAGGCACCCTGCAACCCTGTCCAGGATACGAAGGATGAATGTACGTATTGGTGGATGAATGAATGTCTTTCTACTGTTTTTATTAACAGAGGAACTGCTACAGCACTGTGCAAGCATTAGGAGAAATAAGCACATCCTGCATCCCTATCTTTATTTCATTGTATTTTATAAGATCACAACAAACTAGCAACTGCTTAATTCAGACTGCAACCTTTGTTTCGGGATTCTGGGCCAGGGGTTGTTTATTTGAGCGAATATAAAGAAGGCAACAACCAACGAGCCAATCTCCCAGGTGCCCGGGAAACTGTACTCAGTGCTCGCATACACATATCTGATCATGTCCGTTACACATTCATCAACTACAGCTGATGTACTGCTTGCACATCAAGACTTGCCTTACCAAGCGCCTGTTTATAGACTTAAAGTTGCAAAAAGTTCAAAATTATTATACGTCATATATTCACGAAAGCCTTTCCTTTTACAGATTACGAGATAAATTACACTTTAATAACAAATGCATATATTTGAAGAACACCGCTACAGGATGATTGATGTCAGTAAATGCACAGCACGGGCATCCATAATCCATCCTTTTTCCATTAATAAGTCAATCATTTCGGTTTCCTACATGCAGTATTGTACTTGTGTGTGGAGGGGGGCGAATGGCGCTATAAAGTGAAAATGCGCTCAGCTTAATGTTGTATTCGTGACATTAAAGCGGCGACACGTTTCCCACCTGTCAGTGAAGCAGACGGTCGATCCTCTTTTTAATCCTGGTAAAGGGGGTAAAAGGGGCCCGATCGCTGAGATCCATGCAGGCTAGGCTGGGAAGAGGCACAGAAACAGACCTCCTCCGGTTGTATTTTCCATCCGGTTTAACGGATCGTAATCGCGACGAACGACACGAAATAACGCGAAATCGCGGCGCTAAACCGGCTCCAGGCAGCGGACTGTCATCAGATCGTGGGGCAGGCGGTGTTTTATTCGCCTCCTCTCTTTCCCGCAGACCTCCCTCATCATGTGCCGTCCCACTCTCCTCCTTCACCCACCCCGGTCTCTTCTCTCGCCTCCTAAACCCCGTTAAACACCGTCTCCAATCACCAGCCTTCAACACACATCGGCGTACGTCCTATTTAACGTATTTTTAACGGCTATTTTCTAATCCGATTTATGAATTTTCCAACTAGGTGGCACATTTTATTCTTGTGCAATTATTACACAGACGTTTTCATTTTGTCCCACTTCGTGTGGCTTCCATCCCGCTAGAGCCTCATCCCCCCTTACGATTCATTGTATACACGATTGTAGGTTTTTAGTCGTTAATCGTTCCTTCACATTTGTAAAGAAAATGCTGAAATGTAAACACGAGGTAACGAAGAAAAAACCTACAAATCACAGACACATTAATTTTGTTTTTATATATAAACTGGAACTCTCTTGTGATTCTGGAAACTTACTGTGTATACCTGCCTTCCTGGAATTGTTCGCAAGTAACTTCAGTCAAGGGCAAAACCGTTTTCCCCTGGAATTCCAATCAACAAAACAAAAACACAAATTCTTACTGCCAAGGATTTTTCAGTTATGGGTTGGTGGATCATCAGTATTCCTTGGACTGTTGCTTTCTTAGGGAGTGTTTGAACAGATGCTCAAGGTCTGCCTTTGTCTAGTTTATCTGGGACGGTAAATCCACAGCACCATTTGGGAGCAGCGACACATAGAGGTGATGCTAGGGACTCTGGGGGCCTTTGGCAAAATAACTCCAAGGGTCCCTGCAACATACCCCCTCCACATAGCAGAATACACAAAAAAATGCAGATTTGTCATTGCAATGTACTATGTAATTCTCCCCCCCCGGGCCCCTCCCCCCAGTCCCCCAATTCAGGGCCCAGGCAATTGCCTACCTTGCCTGTCCTGTAGCTATGCTTCAGGTGACACATACCTTTAACTTTGTGAGTCAAGCCTGTACTGTATTCTGATGCTATAACTCGAGCTAAATACCCATCAATCTTCCAACTACAGGTACTTATCTAACCTATTCCAGGAAGCCCGAGGCGGAATACTAAGAACGATTCAGGAACTCAGGTCGCCACGGGAGGAAGCTGGAGTACTAGGAAGAACCCTACTACATAGGCACGACACGCGAACAACACGGATGGAGATTCGAACCTCCAACCCTGGATGTGTGAGACTGGGTTAAACAAAGATATCAAAACAGTATTAAGATGATATTTAGTGTATAATCGCCCTCTAGTTTCCTTTTGCCTCAGCTGTGAAGTTGGATTTTATTGCCGTTTCCCTGGGAATCAAATTTGATGGTCGAGAAATAAACATCGTGTCATAAAAACTGACATTGACTGAACTGAGCAGAATGCATAAGGAGTGTATGAAGGGACTCTGTCTAGTTTTTTGCCTTCTTCAAAGAGCACATGATACTTGAGTGACCCTTGGGAGCAGGTGTGAATGTTAATTGGACTTTAATCCAGAACATGAGGAGATTAGAGGAAGTGGATCTGCTCTTGGAAGATCATATCCCATAATCCCGCA
Organism: Mormyrus hasselquistii; assembly: GCA_026779605.1. Classification (NCBI taxonomy): domain Eukaryota; kingdom Metazoa; phylum Chordata; class Actinopteri; order Osteoglossiformes; family Mormyridae; genus Mormyrus; species Mormyrus hasselquistii. The sequence continues at coordinate 6,085,043 of JAODKE010000088.1, forward strand.
GTGCTGCTCATGCTCCCCGGTCTACTGCTGTGGGCACCAGGGTGACACAGGTGACATCATGACTCCAGGGTGGGACCCAGGTGACCTCCAGGTTTCATCTAGTTGTGGCCATATTGAGTCTTCGACATGCATAGAGTGCGCTTTTTCTGACTGTACCATCACTTAAACTGTTTCATTTAATAATTTCCATAAATGGTGAGTCATGAAAGATTTCATGTCAAGTAAAATACCTTCTGAAATCAAGAACTCTTAAGTTGTGTGATGGAGATCATTTTCCAAGCCTGGGGAAAAATTCTGCCTTTCTAAGGTGTCCATCTTAAACAAACGATCTCAAGGCAGAATGAATGAACATGGACCCTATACTTCACGTCACCATGGTAATAGCAGTTCCTTTTCATCTGTATTCTTCCGATGGGTGATCTGACGTCTTCATTGCTCTCATCATATCCATGGCTCCTCTCGCTTTGACGGTTCTCTTATTGGGAACGTGAGCTGCGTCACACTCTCACCGTACGCAAAGAAGGGTCTTCAGCTGTTCACGCCGGCTGCGATTCGTGTAATTTAGGTCGGGCGGGATGTGGGGGCGTGCCGGGGGGAGCACCCAGTGGACACCCAGTGCCGGTCAACCCCATGGGTGGCTGCCTAGGGCTCCATCTTCTGGGGGGCGCTCACTTAGCAAGCCAATTTCACCTTGTTTAAGACAGGGGCGCCACACACACACCCACACGTTTATAGAGACACACAGAACATGCAGATGCGTACAGAGGATCAGCTGTTAGGGGATGAGAGTGTGGAGAAGAAGAGGACATGTCTACAAAGGGCAAGCTTTCCAGAAGGTCTCGACCAGACCAGCCGGGCTTTTTTTTTTTGCTACTAAATTCTCTATTAATGTTTGGCATTCTATCTGAAGTGGAGATAGAAAGAGAGAGACGCGCCATGACTTTGAGGGGGTCACAGTGCATTAGAAAAGGGGAGAAGAGCCACTATTGTCTCTGATAAGAGCCCGTTTTGGCAGAATTCTCCTCCTTCACTGTAGGTCTGTCAGCAACTGTGTCTAAAATGGACTTCAAAACGTAGCTGATCGAACAGATGGATATTTCACCGGAGCAAAGATTAGTTTACTCAAAGGTCCAATTAGGATGAGCATCACCATCCAGAGAGTAATAGCAGCATCAGTGCCAGGCTCATGCACACAAAGAAACACACACACACACACACACACACACACACACACCAAAGGGGATACATAAACAGGAGAATACAGACTCAGACAGACACCACTGAGTACAGACAGAGACACAGACAAACACACATACATCATTAAACATAGCGCAGCTACATTGAATATCTTAAAGGAGCCCCTGTAAAATTAGCATGTTGTTGTTATTATTGTCATTACTGTCAACAGCCACTAGGGGCCTCTGGCAGATTCCCAACTCATCTGGTACCTGCATTTTTGCGGTTGTTCATACATAAACCACTCAGGTTGATCTTTGGGACTGATGAGAGCGTGGAGTCAGTCTAAGAATGTGTGACACAAGCCCTGGATCTGAACTGTGCCAAGCCAGTCCCGCCCACAGCTGCCCTGTGCCTCCATGTCGCCCCCTGTTGGCCACAAGCAGTCACAATACTAAATATTAAATGAAGCCTTCTGACTTCTGTTTTTGAAACATGTGAGTGGATGCTGGGGGGGAAGCCAAAATGACTTTTTGAGTGAGACCCAAGGAAAAAACAAACTCAGCCCTGCTCACACACCCCCACTCACTGTGAAGGCAGTACATTTTTACCAAAGGACTCATAAACACTGTGACACACCTACAAAGACACAGCTTGAATTTTGTCCTACTGCCAGGTCCGTCTCTTTCAGAAGCCTTTTCCAGCGGATGTAAAATGCCTTCCTATTTACATTAAGATCACAGAGATCCCACTGGTATGAAATTTGGCCTCGTCTTACATTCAGCCTTCGGGCAAGGACGGTGACCTGTTTGTTTGGATTCAGCTTGTCCTTGATGCATTTCACAGCTACACACAATTACACTGGATGAATGAGTCTTTTGCCTCTGATTGGCTGAGATCCGATCTGCATAGATGTATAGGTGGTAGCTGTGAATGGAAGGTTGATGGGGGCAACAAGCTTTTAAAGCCACACCATCTAGATATAGTTCACTCAGCATACTTCAAGGTGACAGGTGAAACAAAACAGGACCACTTGTGTATTCATATCTGAAAGACTTTTTGATTAAATGAAAACCCTCATCCAGTTATAGCATGTATTTTCCCATACCTGCTTTATATCACCTCACACCAAGAGACCTGAAATAGAACACAGATTATTCAAAATTATTACATGGTCACATGACCAAATTACGGGAATAATTAGAGATGTGGCAGGTTTCCCAATTGAATGTTTAAAATTTTAAAGGTGAATCTGATGTTTGAGTGCAGATAACATGTTTAGAGTTCTCAAAAGATCTCTGATCCTGAATCTATATTCAAACCAGTTATTTGATTATGGTGTATTTTCAGAGAATCTGTCAACCTGATAACTACCTTACTAGCTATGGGGTAGGATTTAAAGAAACCCAGCTTTTCCCTCAACTGAAAAAGAATGAGATTATTGCCTTTCTATATCTGGCTAGCGTTTTACTTCTGGCACTTTACTAGAAAAAGAGAGGGGGCGCCATCTAGTGTCATATAAACTGTAAGTAATGGATGGCTGTGTCATGCACTAGGACGGTTCTAGCATAAGGGCGGGCATCGTGCAGACGGGGAACCGAGGTGGAGGATCCACTGGCGGCTCACAGGAACATAGGGGTTTATTACCAGGACTGAAAACACTGGAAACATTACGACACAAACAGACCACGAAGGGTCAAAAAGGAAAATAGGAAAAACGACGGCAAACTACAAAAGGTCAGGGCAACAGGGAGCAGGTAGGGAACAATAAAATACAAAAGTTAAACAACATAGGGGAACTTCTAACATTCTCAAACATACTTGCTGAAATGCACATGGAATATAACAATGACATGCTAGGGAACTGAACTAAGATGGGAACATATATACAGAAACTGAACCGGTAATGATGTAGCAGGAGTGAGAAATGCAACAATAAACCAATCAGGGTAAAACACACAATGACATGCACAAGAAAACAGGCAACGTGAAATGACTAATTAAATAAAGGAACTGAAATTTAACAGAGAAACTAAGAAACAGAATCTACCACTAGGGGGAATAACAAAGACAGGTAAAACACAACCATGGGCACAAAGCAAAAAAACAAAACCGAATACAAGTTACAAAACACAGGAACTAGGAAACCGATACAAATGAATCACTATGAAAGAACAAAAAATCTACAAAAAATACAAATACAGAAGATGCAGGATTTTTTCTGACACACAACAGAGTGGTTTAGTGACTGCACACTCAGCTCACTGGGCCATGCGGCAGTCTGGGGAGCAGGGGAAACACACTAAGAACTTTGACAACGAGGACAGGATGACTAGTGACACCTGCTGGCCAAACAGGAAGAAGACACAAAAGACTTGGACAGAGGGGTGCTGACCCTGACAGGCTGGTCGTAAAGTTATCCATTATCTCTGGTAACTAGTGAATACACAAGATCACTTACACGTTAAATAGAACCCAAATAGTTTCAGTTCAACAATCTGGAAATATATGACTGTCCATGCTGTACGACTCTTTCTATAATCTGCAGGGTTTCACTATTATTATTAGTAATAATATGAATTTATTACATTATTTTATAACCTGTAGTGGTTATGTATTTATAAAATTGTAAAATTTTGGGAATGAGGGCAGCATGGTGGCCAGTGATTAGCACTGTTGCCTCCTGGGATGGATTATGAGCATCGAGTGTTCCCATAGCTTTCGGGATAGGCACCGGACCAGCACCCCGCCCCGATTCTACAAAAGTATACAAAATGGATGCATGAATGAAAAACTTTCTTTTCACGTTGAAAGGACACCGCGTAGCGGCCAATACACACTCCGAGTCAGAAGGTGGTGCTGCGGAGACTCACCGGCGTCGGGACAGTAGGATAACGTGCCGAAGAAGGCGGCTTGCGGCAGCCAGACCGGCAGACGGGATCAAAGGAGCAGGTGAGTTGCTTTCGGGAAGCGTGTGTATACATTTCTAAACAGCTACCCATGGATGATTATTATATTACTATAATTATATCATCATTATATTATCGTTTTATATCATTTTTGTCACCTCGACCATTTATGAGCTCAGGTGCTGAATCACTGTCCCCGTTCTCTACGCGAAATTCAGAATCTAATTTCAGAATTACCGGTAAACGCTCGGATGCGTAATCCGGCGAGCTGCAGTGTGTCTGTCGGTTTGCTAGTGCTGCGATCCGTACATGCCAGGATTTTTTGACATGTGTTCTGTCATTCAATCATACCAAATCATCCCTTCGATTGCTATTGCGCATGTGCACATGCCATCTACTTTGATTTTCGTTTCTATATTTCCCTTAAGCTTTTATGGTTAACTAATTTTCCCACAACACATAATATAAAGCCATATTATTGTTCATTGAATAATTTACTGTTAAACTCTGCCTTTTACTATATTATTTATAGTAATAAAGGCCACTTCGTGCTTGAACTGCCATAGTTTTTATGGTTATAGTGAATTTAACTTTTTAAGCCGTTCGTACGGAGACAGATTACTTTCTGTTTCTGACAGTTATTTTCTGTTTTTTAAGGTACACGGAGTATGTTTTTATAGGTAATTCGTGCTACTAAAATATCCTAACTATTACGTATTGAACTGGTAGCATGTAATTCGATCGATATTACTATTAGTAAGCGCTACGGTAGAGTCCTGTGACTCATGCGGTACCGGGACGGGAAACAGAAATCGCTTTTTTTTTATTAAACCCCCACAGCGATTAAGAGAGATTTAGGAGATCTGGCCTAAAACGGTGCACAAGGCACTGTGCCAGTGTGTCCAGGGGCGTAGGAACCAGCATAGAGGATGTGTACCCCGGATATTAATTTGGCTTGATTCGTCTCACCTACAAATAAACCTTTACCTTTACATTAAGTCGCGTCCCTCCCATATGCCCTTTGGTGTGTCAGACATTACTAGGCATGATCTTCCGTTTTCCTTTGAGCTTCATTATGTAGGCGTGTGCTTGCGCGTGAAAATCCAGTTCTTGCTATGTGTCATACCGTACTTTAACACTTAACTGTTACCCTGTACAGCTGTTTGGCATGTGCCATCACGCCAGGGACACCACGTTAATACGCACCCCGTCTCCCTTTCAGACCAATGCTGCTGTGGGTGCTGTCCGGACTCCTGCTGCTCTTCTGCAGCCTGGACGTCTGGTACTTCCTCCGGGGGGCTGTAACGGTGCTCCGTGCCTGGCTCCAAGGTCCCGTCTGGGACATACTGGCTGAGCAGAGCGTTCGCGGCCGGGTGCTTCTCCAGGATGTCGACTTCATGGGCCACATGAACAACGGCAGGTACCTGCGGGAGTGTGACTTTGCCCGGTTCGCCCACTACACACGGAATGGCCTCATGAAGGGCACGCGGGCGCTGGGGGCCAATATGGTAGTGGGGGCCTCCACCATCCGCTACCGCCGCTCCCTGCGGCTGGGCGAGGCTTTCGAGCTGCGCAGCCGCATCGTGAGCTGGGACGATAAGGCCTTCTTTGTGGAGCAGCGGTTCGTCTCCTGCGCAGACGGCTTCGTCGCCGCAGTCATGTTCTGTAGGCAGAACGTCCTGCGCAGCAGCCCAGACAAGGTCCTGCAGTTCCTGTGCAAGAGGAAGGTGAGAGGCTCCGCAGGGCCACCATCCCTGGGTTCGAACCTGCATCTCGCTGACCCCTGTGTGTGCCTGTCTGTGCAGGTGGAGTGCCCAGAGGTTCCAGAAGACCTGCAGCATTGGATCAACTACATCAAATGCAGCAGCGAGGTCCTGAGGGCGGAGAATGACCAGGAGAAAAGCAAATGAGGGGGAACAGGCTGGGGGACGTGTCTGCCTAATATTTACTGTAGCTAAACACACAACATGTGACCAGAATCTGTTATTACCCATCTGGAAGTTTGAGATGTTCAGAGTCATGTAACCATGGCTAGAGAAGGGGGGGGGGGGGGAAACAGCTGTGTGTGAAAATATCACATCAGCTCCATAATGCACTGCATGATGAAAGCCCCCCCCCCCCTTAAGAAATCAGCTGTGTAATACTGCATGTTCAGATGGGGGCTAATTGATTTTTCTAATGAGATGAACCAAAGTACTGCAGAGCCACAGATGTCCGGTAGAGCAAACGCATGGTGCTGCACATGTGTGACCCTGCTTGGTGTTTAGCTGCAGCTACGCCGCTTTATTTTAAGAAGCCGAAGTTGGATTGTGTGTGACGCTGAATTACCCACAAGACACGGTCACCTCTCTGTTCACATTGGTACTGTACTGAATGGCTGAGGGAACACCGGCTGGGGGAGGACTGGACCCCACAGTTCTGTATGCACTGAACTCAGAAAATGCACTACACTGCATCCAAGTATTATTCTAATTAAATGGGTATTTAAATTAAGGAGATTGGGGTGAGTAAAGGGAACATTCTTCTGTCAATAACACTGCAAGTTCTGATTCTTTGAATGCAAGGGTCTGTTCGATGCATGTATCTGCATTTTAATTTGTGCGCACAATTGAAGACCATGAAATGGATTCTGTATGTTATTTAAAGCATTTTAATGGAGTCTATTGTTGGTTTATCACCACCAATTTCACACAGTATCGCAAAGATACATACAGCGAGCACCAGCCCCCGAGCTGTCGGTTTTTAAGCAAATGGTTAAGAGAAATGACCAAAGAGGAGATGCCTACAAAAATACTAAAAGCTCTAAAAGAGCTTTTAAACTTGTGACCACTGTCCAGCTTTTAAGGGTTCATTGAGAATTCATGACACCGTGAATATTTGATGTGAACACAATATGGCCAAGAACATGATTTTCCATGACATACGGATGGGTGTGATCTGTGTACTGGCTGCATTTTTAATGAGATGGGACAGCAGTTACCTTCAGTCTAAATGCCTCCAATAGAGGTGACACAAAGGCGGGTCACTGACCTCAAAGTGACATATCTGGACCTTATTTTGGGTGCTGGGGGGGGGCATGAAATAATGAGGAAAAACTGCAAGAACTTGCCACTGATTTGAGGCTGATTTATTGGTAACCGTGACTCACAGCAGTAGATACAGTGATGGTCGGATGGGTGGGGGCAGAGGGGGACAGGGGGATTGGGTTAGATCTTGTTGAAAGCAGCAACATCCACGCTCTGGACCTGAAAGCAGGAAACATCAGGTCAGCGATGGGCCTGGTTGTCATGACAACACCATTCGGCAGGATCAACGAATACAGATGACCAAGGTCATTTCTGAAGTTGGTGTGTATAGATACCTCTGCAGTACCAAAGACAGGCAATGGGTCTGGCTTAGAGGGTCACCTTTAGAGATGTCTGCTAATGACTCAAAAGCTTCATTTTGTTATATCATTGTACTTCATTTCCCATGAATCCTCAGTGCTATGAGCAGTATCACAGAGAACTGTGGAATACTTATTCTAGCAATGTGGCAACAGCCAGATGAGAAATGCTACTAGCACTTAGTGCAGACTCCCTGAACAGTAAGCATAGGAAGCCCGGAAGTCTGCCGCCCTGCCGGCGGCGAAAGGTAGTGCGGTTCACTCACGTAGTCCTCGAATTTGGTGATCTCCTCTTCCAGCATGTCGGTGCCGACCTTGTCGTCCTCCACCACGCACTGGATCTGCAGCTTCTTGATGCCGTAACCCACAGGCACCAGCTTGGAGGTCCCCCACACAAGGCCGTCAGCCTGCACTGAGCGCACGCACTCCTCCAGCTTGGCCATGTCGGTCTCATCATCCCACTAGGGGGCGACACGAGCCGGGATGCCACCTCACTTCACGTACAATTCACAGTCTCAAAACAAATGGATCTGCTAAAAGGGATTTACTGTCACAAAAGGTCTGGTGCAGAGACCTGGGGCGGGGCGGTACTCACGGGCTTAACGTCCAGCAAGATGGAGGACTTTGCGATGATGGCGGGCTTCTTGGCCTTCCGCTCAGTGTACTCCTTGACTCGCTGCTCCCGGATGCGCTCCGCCTCTGCGTCTTCCTCCTCATCGCTGCCAAACAGGTCGAGGTCGTCGTCATCCTCCTCCACCGGGGCCCGTTCTTTGGGCTGCTGGACGGGGGCAGCCTGAGTTTCAGGACAAAGAATAGGGTTTGTGTAGGTGGGTAGACTGGCCTGCCAATCACTCACTTAAACCAATCAAAAGCAGTAGTGAAACCTTCCCACTCAAATTATTAGAAGTTAATTGAAACCTCATTTCTTTCCTGACCATCAGCTCACCACAACAATTTGATCAATCTGTTTGCTGCTCAATGGACCTGGCCATGCATGCACCAGTCCCATCAGCATCAGAATCAAATTGATTAAAAGGGATCAAAGGGTTTAATTTAACAAGACATACCGCTCCCTGTTGCCTTACTGAATTAGCCGAAGACATTACAACAAAACAACCTCTAGTTTAACCTTAGAAAAACATCCTGCAAAGTACTGACTGGAACCTACCAGGTATAAATCAGGTGCTACTTTAAGATGTACCGAGAAGAAAAGGGTCATACCTTAGCACAAGGAGCTGCAGAAGCAGGAACCTTCTCCAGCACAGCCACCCTGGCCTCCAGCTTGGAGAGAGCGGAGCGCAAGTTCTCCACCACTGTGAGGACATCAGGAGAAGGTAAGGATGACCACAAGCACAACATGCCCCAGGACAACCCCAGGAATATCATCCTTTCGGCCCACCCAAACACACACCTTTGTGCAGACTCTGGTTCTCCAGTTCCAAGTCCCTCATGCGTGTGACGAGCTCTCCCTGGTCCCCGGTACCAGGTGCTGTGCTCTGGAGACAGGTTTAAAGGTCAAGGATCAGGGGACAGAGGTCTGGGATAACCTGGCTGGACTGGCCTCTTTATAAACACCAACCACTGGAACACTGACAGTTCTTCAAAACAGAAGCCAGCCTGTACACTCCAGGTCAGGCGGCCACAAGATCTCTCACTTCAACTAGGACTGGAACATAAACTCCCCTTAAAGACCAATGAATTACACCCTAATATTAGAATACCTTTTAAATGTACCTGGCAGGAAATGGGCTATATTAGCATATCAAGATATGCTTGCTCTCCTGGCTATTATGGAAAACACAGAAGTCGACCGTCACTATGCCAAGCTATTTAAACAGACAAAAGCTGCAAGGGGATTGGGGGTAAAATCATAGCATCTAAGTTAGCCCCGTGTGGCAGACGTTGCTGCTTGAAAAGATGGCAAAATTTCCTAAGCCCAGGTACACAGAGAATGGCTACCAAATGCCATCTGGGCGTGTAGTGGAATCAGACCTCGGCTTAGGCTAAGGCTAAGCCGATGTACATCAACTGCAGAGAATCAGCCGCCTGCAAGCATAGACCAATGAGAAAATCTCATGGATTAGGCTCCTGAATAAAAGCACAAAACAAAGGGATTGTGGGTAAAGCAAGCAGGCAGGAAGGAGTGAGCTTTAGGCTGCGCGGAGAGAGACCAGGCCTGAGGGGATGAAGAGAGTGGGGTCGGGGGGGGGGGGGGGGGTAATTAAAAGCGGGGGGTGGGGCGGCTTAGGGGGGGGGGAAGGCCCTTTCCCAAAAGGGGGGGTTGGTTTTGGGCGGGCGTTGC